>CM042243.1:51971983-52481983 GCA_023566225.1 Romanogobio albipinnatus
GAGTATTTTTAATTTGTTTTTTAGCATTACTTCTGTCACACAGTATACAAAGATGTCCCTGTACATTTGGTTTAAATGGGGGTGCACGCCGAGGAAGTTTGAGAACCACTGGCTTATAGATTTGGCTTTTTTGTGATTAAAAAAAGCCATTTATTTGCAATGAAAATTTAGGAAATGTTTGAAAAGTGGAAATAAAGTGCTTTATTAAGAGAAGAGTGTTTATTAAAAATAAAGTATTTATTGGGTAGGCTTAGGGGTCGGTGTAGAAGGGCTTTTATTCTCACAACAATGTAGCATCCATTTAAAAAATTTTAATAAATATGATCATTTTCACTCTGATAATTATTGGATCCTACAAAAATGCTAAGGTGCAACTATTTGCCAATATAGATAGCATATAATTAGTATTTACACTTACTGCAAATTTTATAATTATATTTATTAACCTCCTGAGACCCGAGAGTGTGCCTGGTGTGCATTTTATAATTGTTCTTTCTATTTGGGATATGTAGGACCTAATAAGTACAATACCTAAAATTTGTTTTTGTACAGGAAGTAGTTTTTGCAGAAAAAGATGTCCTCATGTGAGGACATTGGGTCTATCATAACTTTTTGAAATATTATTTGCTGTTGGGGCCAGAAGGTCCTAATTAGTCAAAATTCAAAATTTCAGCTTAATACAATAAGTAGTTTTCTCAAAAATGAATGTCCTCATACGAGGACATTGGGTCTATCATAACTTTTTGAAATATTATTTGCTATCGGGGCCAGAAGGTCCTAATTAGTCAAAATTCAAAATTTCAGCTTAATACAATAAGTAGTTTTCTCAAAAATGAATGTCCTCATACGAGTACAGTGGGTCTATCTTACTGTATGACACACATAGACTCCATTGGTACAAAAAGATAATTTGACACATTTTCACAGTTTATTTGAAAATGTAAACATCAGAGTGTAAAGCCTACATAAAATGTAAACAGCCTGAAACATGGCTAATAAAAAAGCTAAAACAGTTGAATTCAGCAGAGCAGCCTTTGAACTGTGGCTTTTTTACTAACTAGCTGCCTCTATCTTTCCAGCCTGTCTGGAATAGCCCCTATTGGCCGGTGTGAAATGCTGCAAAGCAGTTTCGTTCACTTTGCAAGCACAGATGCACATTGCATGTCATGCATCGCACACGGGATTTCCCAGTGCAGCCTTGTGCTCTGCAACGCATGGGGTTTTTCAAGGCCACCATCTCCGGGAGATGAGCAGCACTGGAACGGACTGAGATATGGGGGATTGGAGCGACCCGAGATTTTTTGCCTGGTGGTGGAAGGTGTCCATTCTCATTCTCTTCTTCTGTGACATGAGCACCTTCATGAAGAACATCACACTTGCTGAGGAATACCTGAGCCACTACCATGCGAAACTCAAGAAACTTCATGATAGATTTCCTTGGGGTGCCATTTTCCTGGTGATCTCTGCGATACAGCAGCCAGCTGTTGGCAAGGGCAAGATCCATGAAATGCATCAGCATGCGAATTGTCCACTTCTTCGTCCGCACAGACATTCGGTAGTAGCTCATCATTCTATCTGACATGTCTACACCTCCCATCTTTGAGTTGTACTCGCGCACAATGCTTGGTCTTGTCACGGTCACATACTTTCTTCCCTTCTTGGACCACCGCTGGCAAGTATCTTCTGGCTGCTCTGAGTGAACAGTGGAGAGCATCACAACTGGCTTGTTGTCGTACCACTTGACCACGCATAGTTTCCCATCTGCCCTGGTTACTGTGGAGACGGCACCTCTCCCTTGGTGTTTCATGGTTTTGTCATCGGGTAACTTGTTCATTGCTTGTTTGACTCGGCCCTTCATCACTGTACCAGTAAGATAAATATCATCCTTCAGCATGTGGTCAACTGCTTGTATGGTGGTAAAGAAGCGATCACAATACACTTGTGTGCCAGCAGTGAGGGTTTCGGAAAGACGTTTGATGACTAGTGTTCCTAGACCCAATCCATCTGAGTCCAGAACCTTCGAAGCCAGGTTTTTTGAACCTTGATAGACTTCAAAGTCTAGCACGAGTCCATCCACAGATGCCAGCACAAAGTTCTTCATTCCCACTGGATTTGGCTTTAGTGGCACGTATTGTCGGAATGGACAGGCCCCTGTAAACGGGATCATCTGCTCGTCTATTGAGACGCATTCTGGACGAACCTGAAGGCGGCAGCCAGTAAGTATACGGTCCATAAAAGGCCTCACCTTCCAGAATTTGTCGGTTTCCCTCTTATCTTCTGATACATCATAGTCAATAACTACTTTCAGATGGCTCCTAAGTTTGAAGAAGCGATCACGTGACATTGTGTTACTAATGGCGGGGATTTGTAGGGCATTGGACCAAAACATCCTTATCTGTGGATAAGGCACGCAAGACATCAAGATTGCTGCTCCAAAAAAGTGATAAATCTCATCTACCGAAGTTGAGAGAGATCTCCCACTGTTACCCAGTGACATGGCATTTGTGCAGTCAGCAATGAGTTTCATCAGGTCTGAGTCAATGTACTGCTCCACATAATCCAGTGGCTGCCAATCTGTTCGCTCATCTTTCAGTCCATCATCTTCATCCTGAAACTGGACCAAATTTGGTCTAAATGGAGCAGACCTCCAGCGTTCTCCACGTCCAGCATTCCTTGGTTCTGGTCTGGGCTCTCCATGTCTCTGATCTTCCTCATCCAGCTCATCATTCTCAATATGCTGTTGTTTACGTCCACGTCTGTGCACTTGTGGATGATTTGGCTGACTTTCATTCTCAGAGTCAGTATCTTCAGCTGCATCAGGTGGTGTGTACTCTTCACCGGAATCATCTCCTGATGAATCGGGTGGCGAAAAATCAGGATGCTCATCTATGAGGTCAACATCTTGTAAAATGACTTCGTCCACAGCAGGATCATTGTCTTCCCCATCTGAGAGGTCCTCCACCTCAGAGTTGTTTGCAATTGCCATGAGCAATTGTTCTGCTCTAGACAATGAAATTTTTGCTATAATAACGTAAAAAAAAAATTAGAGATCCAGCTGAGGTTTGAGTAGGACTATCTGCCGATATCCGATATTTACTAGAATGATTTACACACACACACACACACACACACACACACACACACACACACACACACACACACACACACACACACACACACACACACACACACACACACACACACACACACAGACACAGACACAGACACACACAGAAAAATTTTGTTTTTTCAATGCTAATGCGATTTTCAATGCTAACCACATGGTAGAAAAAATAACGTTATATAGTCCCAATGTCCTCAAACGAGTGCTTCACATTTATTGATGTCCTAGAGTGCTACTATTACTAAAATATGTCAAATTTTAATCCCCATATGATGATAGAGACAGTTTTGTACATAAATACATTTGTTTCATTCATATAATTTGAATAGATTTTTTACCTGGGTCATTTTTTTTTCGGGAACTGGGGTAGAAGGTTTTTGCTGATATTCCAGCCATGCTGTTCTCACTGACAGTGGTGTAATGTTGTGATATCACCACAAGGTGGTTTGGGCAGTGTCCCTAAATGTGGCCAACAGGTCTAAGATTTACAAAATTTACTATCTTTGTGTCAAGAGGCAAAAATGTAATGTCCTCATATGAGGTCACAGGGTCTCAGGAGGTTATATGAAAATTATTTACACCTAATGTAAATAGCATTACGTAAAAATGCTGATATTGTCACTTGGTGTAAATAGCATCTACAGCTGGTTATTTCAGGTTTTGATATGGAAATCATGACAATTAGCTTACCTTAACAATAAATGGTTTTCCAGAAGTGGTGTAACAAGTGGGTTGGACAGGAGTGTGTGTTTGGATGAGGATACCAATAAGTGAAACGCATACTCGAAATATGACCTCTTTAACCCCCGGAGCAGTGTGGGGAGCAATTAGGGAAAGGTGCCTTGCTCAAGGGCACCACAGTCACAACACGTCGGCCGTGAGACTCGAACCGGCAACTCTTGGGTTACAAGCCCGACTCTCTAACCACTAAGCTACAACTGCCCCCATAGTAATAAAATGCTCTAACAGCCACAAGAGAAAATTGATGCCTTTCGCCACTAACCACAGCGGCAAAAAACTAAAAAAATATGATTTTTATAAACAACACAGTCCAGCGCCAGATCGCCTCTTTAACAAACGAACGGTAGGCCTATGTATGACATGCATAAAAACAATAGTAGGCTAAACACTGACTATAAATCAAGGAAACATCATAGTACATTGTGTCGGATCACCAATGAAGTTTAGAAAAGATGCGCAACTTACTCTAATGTCTTCAGTGGCACAGGCACTAGTGTTGCAGCCTCGTTTATTTGATGCTTGTTTCAAAGTCCTTGGTTCGAATCTGTATTTTATACCTTTTGGTATCACAAATCACATCGAAAAAGCATTTATTTTCAACAAAAATGAAGTAGAAATAAAGTGTCTAATGAGTGTTTAATAAAACACTTTATACTGTATCCTGTTAATGTACACAATTACCGAGATGCGAACAGAATCTGCCAAAATATAGAATATAGCATCTAATTACTATTTACACTTATTGCAAACTATCGCAACATTTACATGATGGAAATAAAATATATATTTGTTTTTAGTGTGAATCACAACTGTTGCTTTTTGCACTTAGTGCATAGTCACTGCCTAATTTAACTGGAAAAATGTAGGCTATATTTGGTGTTAATGTATGCATTTTTAGTGGAATTTCACTGTTCTGATGAAAATGTGATATGACTGTGAAATTCTACTGGTTTTCTCTGTAAAACTAAACATTTTTGAACTCTGACCAAAAAATATACAGGAATGTTTTTTTAAGGACATGTCAGGATAACAATAGACAACAATTACTGTTATTTAAAGGAAAATGTCATTTTTTTGCAGTAACAAATTTAAATAGTTAAAAAACAGGGAAAATGTACATTAGATGTCAAAGTTAGCATTTTTATGGAATTTCACAGTTCTGATCAAAATGTCATAATACTGTTAAATTCTACCGTTTTTTTCTGTAAAAATACATTTATTTTTTACAGTGTATATTGGTGCAGAGCCAGTGGTTACTTTGAAGGCGAGTACCAGTGTCTTGAATTTGATGCGAGCGGCTATTGGCAGCCAGTGGAGATTGATGAAGAGAGGCGTGACGTGTGCTCTCTTCGGCTCGTTAAAGATCACCCTCGCCGCTGCATTCTGGATTAGTTGCAAACTTAACGGACTTAACGGACACACGCACACAGCAGCCATTGTAAGTCCATAAGACCGAAAGTGCACATGAAGTGTGCCATTTGGGACAGGGCCTATCTCTACACCCTTGCTTCATTTAGTATACGCGGACTCATGAAAATGCAAATGAGCCCCGCCTCCACTCAGAGGTACTCAGTCAGGTCAACTTTACTGTAGTAAATGCTACAAAAAGGTATAGCTATTTACAACGTCGGACACATATTTTTTTTACGCATGTTTTAGCTTAAAATTAAAAAGGCAAGCCAAAATAACAGTAGATACATATGAATATTATTAATGAACCATTTTGAAAATCAACCTTATTGAAAAATATTGTTAGCTGCTTGCTAACTGGCATGCTAACTAGCTAGCTGATGCTAATGTGAGGTAATTTTATAAAGTCCAAATATTTTTATTCATCCACCTAGTTAGATTATATTTGATGGAAAGACAAAGAATGTGATGTAACTACAGTATTTATGATAGTGGGAAGCGATGCTCGCTGGGCCCCGTTTTACCCCACAGACTAGGTTTGAAAAAAAATGTCATTCAGAAAATATAATTATATTTTCCTTAAATAACAAGTACTCCCTACAGGCCTTGCTCTTCTCCTTGCTGTTGTGCAAAACGACAAGCTTTAAAACACTTGATAAAAATGATATCACTTAACGTGAAATCGTGTTTTCTCTCAGGCACGTCACCAGTGTAAAGCTTCACAGTGAAAACTTCTACATCACTCAATGTAGTACATAGCAACAAAACAAAAAAAACATCTTGATTTTATCTATAGGTTATTTTAGGAAAACAAACTAGGGGGGGGCGTTTTACCCCATGGGGGCATTTCCCCCCACTCTACCCTATAGCTCGTCATAACATTGTAATATACATTATATACATAATTAATCTGCTATATTACTAAGTGTACCTGATTTTTCATATCAACAGTAAAATATATCAGTTTATACTACGGGCCGTTGAATGCTTGAATCTGATTGGCTGATGAACGTTCTGAGGCGTGCAATTATTTTCTGGGAAACGCACAGCGAACGTAGTTCCAGGCAGGTCTCTTGACCGCATTACAGTTCCATATCACTTCGCATAGTTAACTGTAATAACGGAAATTACAGGACTAAAAAACAACAACATGACAGACGATTTTCCTAAAGTAAATCTTAATATTTACGGTGAATATAAAACGTTCAACAACTGGGCGGCAGCAGTATTAGACAGTCCAGATGAAAACCAACAGACGGAAGCGGACATCAAAGGCAAGCCTTTCTGTCTCATTACTGCAATCACACGTGCTCGCACACGCACTACAGTTTGCACAAAAAGGTGTCAGCGCTGCCCTGACGATTTTATCAGTTAGCCTATATAGTGGAGCAACTTAAAGGCTACACATGACATTTTTTCACTAGTGAGGTAATAACAGCGCTGTTTAGAGACGCACAGAGGGAGCCTAATTCACACAAGCACTCTCTCTCTCTCTCTCTCTCTCTCTCTGTCACTCTCTCTCTCTCTGTCGCTCTCGCTCTCTTTCTAATAACTTCATTAATAACTGCAGTAGAATGCTATCAACGGCTCAAGTCTTCGTTAACAGCTTTAAAATGACGTTTCGGAACTAGCAAAATAGCCGTTGGATGAGACGCGGAAGAAATAGTCCTACTCACAATAGCGATTTAAGTACAAAAACCGGACGAATCCCTTTAAATATATAATCGGATCGATGTCTTGAGGTGTGGTAACTGTAGTATGCAGTGAGGAAAATAAGTATTTGAACACCCTGCTATTTTGCAAGTTCTCCCACTTATAAATCATGGAGGGGTCTGACATTGTCATCGTAGGTGCATGTCCACTAAAAAAAATCTTTTTTCGATCTTCTCTAGATCAGTCAGGTTTCTGGCCTGTCGCTGAGAAACACGGAGTTTGAGCTCCCTCCAAAGATTCTCTATTGGGTTTAGGTCTGGAGACTGGCTAGGCCACGCCAGAACCTTGATATGCTTCTTACAGAGCCACTCCTTGGTTATCCTGGCTGTGTGCTTCGGGTCATTGTCATGTTGGAAGACCCAGCCTCGACCCATCTTCAATGCTCTAACTGAGAGAAGGCGGTTGTTCCCCAAAATCTCGTAATACATGGCCCCGGTCATCCTCTCCTTAATACAGTGCAGTCGCCCTGTCCCATATGCAGAAAAACACCCCCAAAGCATGATGCTACCACCGCCATGCTTCACAGTAGGGATGGTGTTCTTGGGATGGTACTCATCATTCTTCTTCCTCCAAACACGTTTAGTGGAATTATGACCAAAAAGTTATATTTTGGTCTCATCTGACCACATGACTTTCTTCCATCATCCAAATGGTCATTGGCAAACTTAAGACGAGCCTTGACATGTGCTGGTTTAAGCAGGGGAACCTTCCGTGCCATGCATGATTTCAAACCATGACGTCTTAGTGTATTACCAAAAGTAACCTTGGAAACGGTGGTCCCAGCTCTTTTCAGGTCATTGACCAGCTCCTCCCGTGTAGTTCTGGGCTGATTTCTCACCTTTCTTAGGATCATTGAGACCCCACGAGGTGAGATCTTGCATGGAGCCCCAGTCCGAGGGAGATTGACAGTCATGTTTAGCTTCTTCCATTTTTTAATGATTGCTCCAGCAGTGGACCTTTTTTCACCAAGCTGCTTGGCAATTTCCCCATAGCCCTTTCCAGCCTTGTGGAGGTGTACAATTTTGTCTCTAGTGTCTTTGGACAGCTCTTTGGTCTTGGCCATGTTAGTAGTTGGATTCTTACTGATTGTATGGGGTGGACAGGTGTCTTTATGCACCTAACGACCTGAAACAGGTGCATCTAATTTAGGATAATAAATGGAGTGGAGGTGGACATTTTAAAGGCAGACTAACAGGTCTTTGAGGGTCAGAATTCTAGCTGATAGACAGGTGTTCAAATACTTATTTGCAACTGTTTCATACAAATAAATAGTTAAAAAAATCATATATTGTGATTTCTGGATTTTTGTTTTAGATTTTGTCTCTCACAGTGGACATGCACCTACGATGACAATTTCAGACCCCTCCATGATTTCCAAGTGGGAGAACTTGCAAAATAGCAGGGTGTTCAAATACTTATTTTCCTCACTGTATATGAGTGAATGTCTCTGCCACCACACGTCACAGTTTTAATAATGACCACACGTCATTATTACACTTCTATTTTCATTACATGCTGCTCCAAGAGCACAGTGTATAGATACATTGCACTGAATGGGAAAACCCATGTATGGACATTTTACCCACATTTTGCATAAAGTAAAATGATATATCAAATAATTCTGTTATCTTCCATAACATGGTTCAGAATCATCTTTAAACAAAGTTTGCTTAAAGAAAAAAGAAAAATTGAAACCTAAAAATTGATCCCATTGTTTACATGCAATTTCATGTCAATTTATTTTTTAAACAATTGTCCTGGTGTCAACTATAGAGGACATGTCATAACATATGAATAAAATGTAATTTTTCAAAAAAAAAAAAAAAGTTTTTTCAATTGTTTCTTAAGCTATAATCAATGTAATGACATGGAAAAAAATACATCAGCATGTACATCAGTTTCTTCAGCAGATGGATAGGAGGTGGATAGGAGGTGGAAAAATAATGCCCACCCGAGGTGTAACGGCCACTCCGCTTCGCGTCGTAACCGCATCACCACCTCAGGTGTGCATTATTATTCTAATAATTCAACGGCCCGTCGTCAATTATTCCTTACATAACCTGCTTCTCTCAAGACTCCCTGCTTCAGAGAATAGTTAATGATATGCAAAAGCCCGCGCCCCTCGTGACATGATTGGTTACAAGTTTGTGACGTCAGAAACACCAGCGATTTCAAACTGTGTTTTTGAGTCTTTGGTTCACTGGAGTTTTAAGGAGAAAATACTCAGCAATGGTGTTGACTGATGAATTTGCACATGGTTTGTCTTAAAGCAAATTAGAAACATATAAACAACATTAAAACTATTTTCACCACAGGGGTCTTTAATAATGAATCTCTCCTACTATGTGTTGTTTTATTATTTGATGGTCCTGCTCCTCAGACTTCAGCCTCTCTGCTGAATGTGATGCAGGATCCCTGCAGTGTTTCATGGATGCTTAGTCTCACTCCAACAGCGCCACCCGCTGGACAGACCGAACAGAAGCGTGGCACAGCTAATCATTCAACCCTTTAAATGTGCAGAATCTAACAACAACAGTGACTCTAGACTGCTTTAAAGTATTTTTGAGTGGGTGTGTAGAATTTTATACTATTCTTTCTCCACTCTAGTTGTTCAAGTCAATGTTTTGTCCTTACATTATTGCCAGTAATTTGAGAATAATTCCGTGTGTGAGATAAAGTGTGAATAAAGACCTGTGTGTGAGACGAATAGTTAATGTGTTGCTTTGAATAATCAGGATGCCAGGCTCAAAAAACATGTGGGGAGTTTACTAGTTCTTATTAGTTTCTATTTATTTAACTTTTTCTTATTAAAAAGTGCAAAACAATCTAAATATTTTACAATCATCAACAAACGAGTTGCATTGCTGAAACTTGTCTAGAAGTTTCACATCAGCTCAACAAACAGCGTTCAAATACAGTGGAGTGGAGTAAACAATGGAAAGTATTAAATCTGAATTGTGTTTTATGGAAGGCTACACAAAAATGGTTCTATATGGCATTAAAAGCTGTTCTTGGCTCGTAATCATAGGGGAACCAATTTTGGTGCTATATAGCACCATATCTTTAAAGGTGCTTTACAGCACCTTTGTCAAATGGTGCTACCGGGAACACTTTCCATAACACCTGATGTACTCGTTACATCATCAGAAGAATGGCATCTAGGCTACTGTTAGTCTCTCTGTTTTATCCCGAGGTTTACTGCAGTCAGCCGGATCCGGGCCGTATCCAGATCAGATGGTGGACCTGCGACATGACCAACGCAGGACCTTGAAGTGTCTGCAGAGACCGTGTCAATAAGACTCCCCCTGAAATTGCCTCATCGACACGGCATCCTCAATAAACCCGTCTCCGGCGTGATGACTCCGATATTTTAATTATTCCTATTTAATAATTGTTTAATCGACACATCATTCTCAATAAACCCGTCTCCGGCGTGCTGCCTCCGATCTTTCGAATATTCCGATCTATTATGACCTCTGACCTGTAAAGTTGCCAGAATAATAATCATACGCTGTTTGTTAATTGGCCAGAGGAGAACTGGCACCCCGACTGAGCCTGGTTTCTCCCAAGGTTTATTTTTCTCCATTATGCTCCTGATGGGGTTTTGGTTTCCTTGCCACTGTTGCCTCTGGCTTGGCGTGCTCAGTTGGGGACACTACATTTTTCAACTAAATATCCAAATAAATCTAATTATTAAACTAAATTAACCATATAAACTAAATTACTGATCTAATTACTGATCTAATGCCCACATTGTCACTGTATGATAATTGAAATAAGCTGATGACATCACCATTTTCTCCAGAACAAATTATGCTGCATTATTTTCCTGTTTAACACTGTGAAGCTGCTTTGAAACAATCTGCATTGTTAAAAGCACTATATAAATAAAGTTGACTTGACTTGACTATGTAGAACCCATAAAAGGTGCCATATCAAATTTGCCATATCAAATCAAATTTGGCACATTTCATTTCTTCATCAAAAATGGTGCCAAAAAGCACCAACAGTGGTTCTTTGGCTTGTAAAGAACCTTTAAAGGGGCTTAACAGGTTCTGTATATGGTAGCAGTGCTATATAGCACCTCAGTCATCCTGAAGAACCGTTAAAGAACCACTGAAGACCAAGATTTGGTACTATACAGCACTTAAAGTGGTTCCCCTATGATTATGAGCCAAAGAACCACTTGCTGTGCTGTATAGCACCTTTTTTTAGAGTGTACACAAGCCTTAAAGGCCCCCTGAAATCAAAATGGAAGTGTTTTTAGTTTTTAGTTTGACTATGTTAGCCTTGAGGTTATGAATAAGCTGGTGTGTTCCAAAACAAGGACAAAATTCGCATATAGGAGATGCAAGCATTCAAAACTTACAGTCTCTCACTCCCGTTAGAAATGAATCACAGATTTTTATGACATCACCGCAGACTTCAGCTTCTCATCACATCTTCTGTCCAATCATATGCTCTCTAGAATCTGAAGCCCCTCCCCCTACACTATTAATAGTCGCTGAAGCTGCGGCTGAAATCTGTCAGTTTTTCACATGTTTACTATTGGTGAACAGCACAAAAAAAATTTGTAAAAAGAAGGTAAATGACTGGCAGCTATGGCTGCCAAACAAAAAACGTAAAATTGAAGTAAAATATTTTAATTCAAATAAAGTGCAAAAACAATAATTTTACAGAAATTTACATTAAAGGTTTTAGTGAAAAACACTGTTATTTTACAGATTTTTTTCCTTGTTTAAATGAAGATATTTTACTTTAATTTTTGTTTGGCAGCCTTTGCTGCCAGTCCTTTACCATTTTTTATACAGTGTTAAACTGTTATTTTACTGATTTTTCCTAGATTATTATGATCAAACACATTCAATAAAGTGACAGTACTAAAAATTCTGCAGAAAAACACTGTTATTTTACAGATTATTACAATTAAAAAAACATTCAATAAAGTGTTAAATTTACTTTACAGTTTTATTTTGGAAGACAAAATACAGTCTGTAAAACAATACAATACGTAATACATAATACATTTCAAATACAGATAACGGTGGAACAGTTTCATCAAATTTTTAAAGTTGAATAAAATTTCAAACTGAAAAAAATACAAAACTGATACATTTACATTTACAAGATTGTCACGGATTCACTATTGATTCTAAAACTTGTATTATTCAGATGTAAATTTATGTAAACAAATTCTTCACAAACAGTTCTTCAGAGCCCCCATGAGGAATTGAAAAACTAAAAATTGCATTCATCTTGTAAGTTAGGGTTACTAATATGATGAGGTCATGATTTCACCTCATAACAAAATAACAAATTGTGCCATTTACTGTTAGCTTTGTATTTTCCAAATAAGTTTTATATTGTTTTCCTCTATATTCAGCTGACCCCCGAGGGCTCCATATAGCTCTGATAATATATGTGGACAAACATTTACCTTTTAATTAAGGATTTTGTTTTTGTACCTTTCCTTTAAACAACATTTGACATTGAGATATTCTGGCTATATGAACACAGAGTCCGCTCCGCTTTGAGATGGTTATTGGTGATTATTGTCCATAACATTTGGTCCAATGTAGCTTGGTTACCAACATTATTCAAAATATTTTGTTTCACAGAAGAAAGTCTTACAAGTTTGATAAGACATGAGGGTGAGAAAACGATGAGGGAGTTTTCATTTTGAGTGAGCTATGCTTTTTTTGTTCACATTTCCACACACATAAGGGTATTGTACAGTATGAATACTCACTTCCTCTGAAGATCATGTGGCAGATTTTCATTCCCAAAATTCTGGATCATGAGGGGGGAAGAAACATACATACACACACACACACACACACACACACACACACACACACACACACACACACACACACACACACACGCACACGCACAAATGAATATTAATTTGATTAATTTTAATTTGATTTATTTTAATGTAAATTTACGTAAAGTTTTTGCACTTTATTTGAATGAAGATATTTTACTTTAATTTTACTGCCAGTCATTTACCATTTTTTTACGATTTTATTTTTACAGTGAAACTAATAAGATTTACTTTACAATTACAAAGAATAATGCTAAATAGTTAGTATGGACATAAACTTTAATATAATGAGATAAATATTTTATTACAGATTAGTTCTGTAATTTTAAATAAATTTGTATGTAATCTAAGAAAACAGAAAAATACTGTATAAATAATACAGTAATTTCCCTGTATAAAAAAAAATGAGAATGACTGTGATTTGTCATTAATGATAAAATAATGGTCAAGTTGTTAATTTACAGATATTTTTTGTAATTTTATATGAATTTGTATGTAATTTATGAAAACAGAAAAATACTGTATAAATAATACAGTGATTTTCTTGTATAAAAATGAGAATTACTGTATTTGTCATTAATGATATAATCCTTAAAATAACAGTCAAGTTGTTTATTTACAGATATTGTTTGTAATTTTACATAGTTTTAAACATTATTCAAAATTACAGGAAAATACTGTAAACAATTTAGTTATTTTCCGTAAAATTTGGATTTTTTTTTTACAGTGTATGCTTTCAGTTGAGGCGAATGAAGTCTGGTTTGACTCCTTGGATTTCCAGGAGGAGATTGGAGCTTTACATTTCCATAACTGTTTATTTCCCACCGACATAAGTTGTTCAGTAAACTGTACTAACAGATACTGCAGGAGTGTGGGCGGGGTTTTAATATCGCGGCTCTACTTCCTGCTCTCTACTGCGCAGACGCAGGTCCCTAATCAGCGCAAGATTCAGACATTGGCGGCTTCACTCTTCTACAACAGAAGATAGTGAAGGGGTGTTATCCATCTTTCTTTTGAGTCTATGGTCCTACGCCAGAGGTGGGCAAACTTAATAACCAAATTGAATAACCAAACAGGTTATTTTTTTCCAAGCAGGCGGACACACTTTCATACAGATCTACGCCCCTGGTCGTTCCCATTACTGATTCCATCCCGAGGAGTTCCTCTGTTATTTCCACATTTTTGTTTCCTCTGACAAAAATCAAAAGTTGGGCAGTGTCTGTGATGTCGGTACTTTCATCCAGTGCGATAGAAAAAAGACTGAATCTGTCTGCTTTTTTTTTTTAGTTCAGAGTAATTGTTCTCCGCTCATTTTCTCAAACTGACTTTTAGAAGCAGGAGAAAGTATGTCAGCAGTCTCCACCATACAGTCTTTCACAAATTCCCCATCCGAAAAAGGCTTGCTGTGCTTTGCAATTTTATGTGCCAGTACAAAACTAGCTTTCGTTACAGATTCTTGAATAGAGCACTGTTTTGTAAATGTATTTTGCTGGGCTTTTAAAGGTCCCGTTCTTCGTGATCCCACTGTTCAAACTTTAGTTAGTGTGTAATGTTGCTGTTAGAGCATAAATAATACCTGTAAAATTATAAAGCTCAAAGTTCAATGCCAAGCGAGATATTTTATTTAACAGAAGTTCCCTTTCAAAGCCTACAGCGAACGGCCGGCTTGGACTACATCCTGGTACTTCCTTCATTAATTACGTCAGTAGAACAGTAGAACAGACTAACCTCCGCCCACAAGAATACGTGAAAAAGGGGGCGTGGTCTTGTTGCTGTCCCATGTGGAGAAGAGGAAGTGTAGCGTGGAGAAAAGGAACTGTAGCTTGAGTGTGTTTGTCGCCATGTCGTCGAGACGCTGTTATTTTCATCCCGGAGTCAAATCACCTTTGTTTGGCTCTCCCAGGGACGCTGTAGAGATCATTGAGCGCATACATCTCCCGTTTCCGTGCAACTTGCGCTAAGCTGCTGTCAAATCACAACACGGGAAGCGCTGGCACAATCAGAACTCGTTACGTATTTCTGAAGGAGGGACTTCATAGAACAAGGAACTCATCAGCCCGTTTTAAGGACAGTGAAAACAGCGGTGTACAGATAAGTAAATTGTGTGAAAAATACTGTGTTTTTTTACACGCGAAACATGAACACATGTTATATTGCACACTGTAAACACAATCAAAGCTTCAAAAAAACACGAAGAACGGGACCTTTAAGTTTGTAGAGAGTTTTAAAGCCTTATTTGCCTTTTCTGCAGATGACAGGTTTGCAGCATAATTTCAATGTTTGCTTGAAAAATGCCGGCTGAGGTTGTACTCTTTAAAAACGGCAATACTTTCTTGGCATATTAGACATACCGACTTCTGTCCGACACTGGTGAAGAAGTATTTTGCAGTCCATTCTTCATTGAACACGCGACATTCTGAGTCCACTTTTCTTTTTTTCACACTCATTTTTTCGTCCGAGTTATTACTGACACCATTCTAATTCTACAGTAGAGTTAGTATATACACTCACCTAAAGGATTATTAGGAACACCTGTTCAATTTCTCATGAATGCAATTATCTAATCAACCAATCACATGGCAGTTGCTTCAATGCATTTAGGGGTGTGGTCCTGGTCAAGTCAATCTCCTGAACTCCAAACTGAATGTCAGAATGGGAAAGAAAGGTGATTTAAGCAATTTTGAGCGTGGCATGGTTGTCGGTGCCAGACGGGCCGGTCTGAGTATTTCACAATCTGCTCAGTTACTGGGATTTTCACGCACAACCATTTCTAGGGTTTACAAAGAATGGTGTGAAAAGGGAAGAACATCCAGTATGCGGCAGTCCTGTGGGCGAAAATGCCTTGTTGTTGCTAGAGGTCAGAGGAGAATGGGCCGACTGATTCAAGCTGATAGAAGAGCAACTTTGACTGAAATAACCACTCGTTACAACCGAGGTATGCAGCAAAGCATTTGTGAAGCCACAACACGCACAACCTTGAGGCGGATGGGCTACAACAGCAGAAGACCCCACCGGGTACCACTCATCTCCACTACAAATAGGAAAAAGAGGCTACAATTTGCACGAGCTCACCAAAATTGGACAGTTGAAGACTGGAAAAATGTTGCCTGGTCTGATGAGTCTCGATTTCTGTTGAGACATTCAGATGGTAGAGTCAGAATTTGGCGTAAACAGAATGAGAACATGGATCCATCATGCCTTGTTACCACTGTGCAGGCTGGTGGTGGTGGTGTAATGGTGTGGGGGATGTTTTCTTGGCACACTTTAGGCCCCTTAGTGCCAATTGGGCATCGTTTAAATGCCACAGCCTACCTGAGCATTGTTTCTGACCATGTCCATCCCTTTATGACCACCATGTACCCATCCTCTGATGGCTACTTCCAGCAGGATAATGCACCATGTCACAAAGCTCGAATCATTTCAAATTGGTTTCTTGAACATGACAATGAGTTCACTGTACTAAAATGGCCCCCACAGTCGCCAGATCTCAACCCAATAGAGCATCTTTGGGATGTGGTGGAACGTGAGCTTTGTGCCCTGGATGTGCATCCCACAAATCTTCATCAACTGCAAGATGCTATCCTATCAATATGGGCCAACATTTCTAAAGAATGCTTTCAGCACCTTGTTGAATCTATGCCACGTAGAATTACGGCAGTTCTGAAGGTGAAAGGGGGTCAAACACAGTATTAGTATGGCGTTCCTAATAATTCTTTAGGTGAGTGTAGTAGTTAGTACCTAACTATGTGCTATACTCGCCTGTGTTGCATCAAATTAGTAATTCTGAACCAAAACCATTACTCGTGTGTAATATTTTTTAAACCCCCCCGCGGGCCGTAGTTTGCCCCCCTCTGTCTTACGCCATCAAATAAAACAGTTGCCAAGGAAACTTGTTACAGTAAACAAGAGCTGGCAAAGCTTGCCCCGTCTCCGCGGTCTTCTGATTGGTCCACCATTTTGGAACTGACATTGATGAGCGGCTCTGCGTGTGAAAGTTGAAATACTTTTAACTTGACACGCCGTCTTAAAACCGCGCCACTCATGTGCACAATGGTTATACACATCCGTCTAGTGTGCGTTTACATAGAAAAACAATGGAAAAATAGCGCATTCTGTGTGAACGGCCCGTAATGATCCCACGTGTTTGCTCTTTCAGAAAAAACCCTGAAATGGTTCACAATGCTGCACAAAATGACATTTTTATATTATATAAAGATAAATCTATCATATGGCCTGAAAAACAAAAGTACAGCACTATATTAGCTGTGCTGCTTTAAAATTGTCGTCTGCTACTGAATACAAATTACTCGAGGAAAAATGTAGTTATTAATCTTCGATTACACATTTTAAGTAATGTATAGGTTACTTTTAGATCACTTTTGTCCTAACTCATTTATCACACAGACTTGAATATGATTATTTTTTTAAATACAAAGATAAATAAAACACATAGCCTTATAAAACACAATATTATATTTGTATTACAAGCACATTAGTGTACATTTTTGAAGCAGAGCACAAACAACTCACAGGAAAATCAGAATTAGGGAGAATTCACGACTAATTACCTGCCATTGTGTGAATAATATGTAAGTATGTAATTAATAAAAAGTATCTGTAATCTGATTATGAGCATTTAAAATGTAATATAGGCTAATCTAATTACAAGGATTTAATTTTTAATCTGATTACAGAATCATAATCATTTACTACCCAGCCACTGTCAGTGAAACCTGTTGTTAGCAAGTTTAACCCATATACGGTTTATGATCGTATACTGCGAGTTTCCATAGCAACAACTCTCTCCCAACTCTTGGTAGAGTGCGCGCGCAGCCGGCACTTTTTGGGGTCTACTTCGGCCAGTTTTTCCTTACGTCAGTGACAACCGGTTAGTTTTGACTCAAGCGGAAACTCAGCTTTGGTCTGTGCGGTGTTGTGGGCGCGGTTTCAGGCAGCCGCGCGGCTATAGACCCTTTTACAGCCCACGTGATCAAATAGTTGCGCGCGCATTTTGGCAACGGAAGTGGTGTTGTTCCCCAGTGGTTCTAACGTGTTAGCAACTCCGAAAGTTTATCAAAGCGGTTTCCCAGCATCAAAATGTGTGGCTGTTGCGTTTTCGGTTGCACTAATCGATATTCCACCAATGGGCTTAAGTTTTGTAGGATTCCGACAGGATCATGGCCGTTTCAGACATAATAAAAAATGCTCGCGTTATGCTGTGAGGACGTAGTTCTCTCGTTGGTTGATTATTATGGCGTTCCGAAGGGTTCTTTAATATGACTTTCGGCAGACCCAGACGACACGTTTATTGAGACGAGTGCATGTTGCAAAGTCATATTAAAGAACCCTTCGGAACGCCATACACAACTGACTTTCTCTTCACTCATTCCTCTCAATGAACGTGACATTCAGGGTTGCCAGGTTTTCACAACAAAACCCGCCCAATTGCTACTCAAAACAAGCCCAATCTCGTTTCAGGGGGGCTTCTCCAGTAAAAACCGCAATTGGGGGGGGGGGGGGGGGGGGGGTTAAATATGTGTTTTTTTTTGTATGGTTGCCTACTAAAATTCGCATTCCCGGGGCTAAATATCATATAATTGGGGTCGCTTCAACCCGCGGACATGAAAAACAGCTCGTGGCAACAGTGATGAAGTAGCCCAATTCCGAGGGAAAACCGAGGACTTGGCAACACTGACATCTGCGTCTGTGATTTTATTTGAGTGTGTAAATGCGTGTGTGAATTATTGTTTAATCCCACAAAGATAATATTTGGGGCCTATTTATTTATATATATATATATATAAATCTATTATTGGGGTTGTTATTGTAAATAACCCAAGCCTCATACATCGTTGTCTTGTGTCCTTGTCTTTGACTAGGGAGAATTTCTGATTTTAACACACAAAACTCTGAGTCTATGTCATGGTATTTGATGTTCTGTACATG
This sequence comes from Romanogobio albipinnatus, assembly GCA_023566225.1. Taxonomy (NCBI): domain Eukaryota; kingdom Metazoa; phylum Chordata; class Actinopteri; order Cypriniformes; family Gobionidae; genus Romanogobio; species Romanogobio albipinnatus. The sequence goes on from CM042243.1 coordinate 51,990,745, forward strand.
CCCACAGACAACATATTCATAAGCATCCAGTGATTTATATGCTCGTGATTTCTCTCGGGTGTACACGATCGGTTTCTCAACTAAATACGTATATATATATCCGGCCACTGTATATTTGGCCATCTGCTGACGTCTTCTATCCACTCCACTATAGTACACGGATCTGCAAGCCGAATAACATTTGATAAAATCAACTTTTTGTTTCTTAATCCGCTCGCGTAGCTTGACATGCTGCTGATTCTCGCCATAGTTTGTTGCCAAAATGCGCGCGCATACGTTGCTACGTCATCATTGTGTACAAACAGTAAAAGGGTCTATTACGGATCCGTTAACCGACGAGAGCGTCTGGCTGCGCCGTCTGTACGGAAGCCGAGCTGGAAGAGGCGTAAAAATGCCTGCTTCGTGAGCGAATCTTCTTATTGAGTCGGATCATTTAAATGAATCATTTAAACCGATTCACAACCGGTCTGAAGAATCCTTCACAAATTGTGTGTGTGTGTGTGTGTGTGTGTGTGTGTGTGTGTGTGTGTGTGTGTGTGTGTGTGTGTGTGTGTGTGTGTGTGTGTGTGTGTGTGTGTGCGTGTGTGTGTGTGTTTCTTTCATTCTTTGCTGCAAAGAAAAAAAACAACACTGCATTTAATATACCAGAAAAGAAAAGAAAAAGGAAGGTATAAAGTGGCTAAGCTATATTAATTTAAAAAGGAAACCACAATCAGTAAAAGATCATAGTCCTTAAGAAATATGTTATTTTTTCCCATTTATTAGTTTGAGATTTACAGTATGGGAGTTTTCTGCAAGAAATACATCAAATCTGGTCAAAGTGTTGAGTAAGCTTCGCGTCGTGACCGCATCACCACCTCGGGTGTGCATTATTGTTCGAATAATTCAACGGCCCGGAGTCAATTATTCCGCTTATACTACGGTTACCACACCTCAAGACATCGATCCGAAGATATATTTAAAGAGATTCGTCCGGTTTTTGTACTTAAATCGCTATTGTGAGTAGGACTATTTCTTCCGCGTCTCATCCAACGGCTCTTTTGCTAGTTCCGAAACGTCATTTTAAAGAAGCCTTGAGCCATTGATAGCATTCTACTGCAGTTATTAATGAAGTTATTAGAGAGAGAGCGAGTGCTTGTGTGAATTAGGCTCCCTCTGTGCGTCTCTAAACAGCGCTGTTATTACCTCACTAGTGAAAAAATGTCACGTGTAGCCTTTAAGTTGCTCCACTATATAGGCTAACTGATAAAATCGTCAGGGCAGCGCTGACACCTTTAGTGCAAACTGTAGTGCGTGTGCGATCATGTGTGATTGCAGTAATGAGACAGAAAGGCTTGCCTTGATGTCCGCTTCCGTTTGTTGGTTTTCATCTGGACTGTCTAATACTGCTGCCGCCCAGTTGTTGAACGTTTTATATTCACCGTAAATATTAAGATTTACTTTAGGAAAATCGTCTGTCATGTTGTTGTTTTTTAGTCCTGTAATGTCCGTTATTACAGTTAACTATGTGAAGTGATATGGAACTGTAATGCGGTCAAGAGACCTGCCTGGAACTACGTTCGCTGTGCGTCTCCCAGAAAATAATTGCACACCTCAGAACGTTCATCAGCCAATCAGAATCAAGCATTCAACGGCCCCATAGTATAATTGTGAATAAAAATGGTGACGCAAAACAAAAGCATTTGCAATAAGTTCAACAGCACTGTCAGAAAGATAAATAGCCAACATTTCAGAGAAAACTTTAAATTACATTTTATGAAAGGATATATATTTGATTGCATTGATACGACAGGACAAAGATGTGGTCGTCTGAGACAGCAGAGAGTAGCTAGCGCTCTGTAGAGAAGTTTGTCCCTTTAGGGCCACTGTAGAAACACGACGCGGCTTCACTGTAAGGGACCCGCGGTGTGTGTAGATGGAAACGGCTCATTCTAAGGTAATAAAAACATAACGGTTCATTATGTGAGGTCTTTATACACCACTGGAAACATAGTTATGGATATTATACTGCATTTCTGTCAATAGATCCTCATAAATACTACACACTGCACCTTTAAAATGTAGAAATTATGTTTCAGGAAGCAACCATGGTCTTTTCCAGTGTATATTGTCAAAACAAATTTTTTCACAGTAATATATACAATTAAGATATATGGAAACTAGCTATATTATACAGTGGCTTATATATATATATATATATATATATATATATATATATATAATATATATATTATATAATTATTATGTTTATATAGATATTCATGTATATATTTAAGAAATATTTGCATGTATATACTGTATACATTTATATAATTTATATTATATATAAATATAAATATTTTATATATAAATATAATATTTTTTTCTTAAATATATACATGCTTGTGTGTGTTTTTATATATAAATAATAATTATACACAGTTCACACACATATATTATGTAAACACAAACTTTTATTTTGGATGTGATTAATCGTGATTAATCTTTTGACAGCCCTAATATATATATATATATATATATATATATATATATATATATATATATATATATATATATATATATATATATATATATATATATATATATATATATATATATATATATATATATATATATAGCAAAGAAGAAGCAGCACTGCATTTAAAATGCAAAGAAAAGTACAAAGAAACCCTCATCTGTGAGAACGATAAAATCATTTTAAGAAATGAGGTAATTCTTACAATTTATGAGTAATTATAATAACTAATTATAACTAATTTAATATTCAAATTATATAGCTAAAATATTTAACTAATATAAGTTATGCGTTATTATGTATGTCTTATGTACGAGGGTTTTTACACATCATATCTTAGGCAAAGTGTTGAGAAATGCATTGTTGTGAATTAAAAATGCGCATTTTTGTATAAAAGAATCAGTGAGTCATTCTTTAACCGGTTCGTTCGAACAAACTGTTCGAAATAACCGGTTCGCCGAAACGAGTCGGATTTCACAAGAGCGGAGGATCCCCACCCGTGAGCATGGCGGTGTGTTAGAGTGTTTATGAAGACCGGAGAGAGCAGACACAGACGGGAAACACGAATATGCGCCCCAAATGATCTGATTTTAACGGACTGTGTTTCTATCCGCCGATACCGGAGGCCGTCCGCTGGGTTTCTCCATGCAGTCTTCGTTTACTTCTATAGGATGGTGAGCTGAGCAGATGAAAAGCGCAAGTTATTGCTGATCGCCTCTATTCAACCGTCTCCCGTTGTGAATCAGCTATAGGCGCGTGCGGGCCGCCGGTGCTCCATGGTCATGAAGCGCTGCTGCGGGAAGCTTGTCTTTGTGCGAGGCGCGCTCGTGTCCGCGGACAGCCTCGTTTAAACGCCCTAAACATGAACACCAGTGCCGCCGTGTGAGTTTATTTTGATTGTTCGATCCGTTAAGAGATGCGTGAGTATAAAGTGGTGGTCCTCGGGAGCGGCGGGGTCGGTAAATCCGCCCTCACCGTGCAGTTCGTCACCGGGACGTTTATTGAGAAGTACGACCCGACCATCGAGGATTTCTACCGTAAGGAGATCGAGGTGGACTCGTCGCCGTCGGTGCTGGAGATCCTGGACACGGCGGGCACGGAGCAGTTCGCGTCCATGCGGGACCTGTACATCAAAAACGGACAGGGCTTCATTCTGGTCTACAGTCTGGTCAACCAGCAGAGCTTTCAGGACATCAAACCCATGAGAGACCAGATCATCCGAGTCAAGAGGTCAGATATCAGACCTGTGCTATCCACCACATGTCATTCCTCTCACAAACTGCATGTCATATTAAAACAGTTGCATGTGTGTGTAGTGTTGTTGGGCCTTTACAGGCCTGTTGCTCCGCATCCAAGTGTTGGATCTGTCTGCATGAAAGATTCATGCACTTCACAGAGGAGCAAATCCTGGGCTTGTGTGTTTAGCACACATTAGAATGATTTAGTGATGAATACGCAAACAAATCCGAGTTTATGATACGATAGAAAGTGTTGAAATGTGTGCTTCGAGGAATGAACGTGTGCTCCGAGTTGACAATATTAGGTCTTTCACTTGTGGGAAAACAGGCTCAGATACTGATGACTCATCTTGCACTCAGGGGCGGAGTCTTTGTTTGCCCAATCAGACGCCTTCTACAGTGAGAACCCCTCCTCTAATCACACCGAACTTACATGAGTCAGAAAAGCTTTTAAATGTATATTATGCTGAAAATAGACATTGCTGTGGGTATATTAAAACACGCCAAATGTTGTTTTATTCATGGAATGTTATCTAATAACTAATAATTAAAGTTTTTACGGTGGTGGGCGGTATATCGAGTTTGTACGCTATATTTTTTCGAGATGATATGGATTGAGGCAATACCGTTTATATTGATATTCAGTAGTTTTATACGAGCGCATTTGAAAAATAGCGGAGGACGCAGAGTGCACAATCCAATTTGTCCTAAACATGACGCATACTTTATATTAAGGGCTTCAAGATAACTGGCGAGATGATGGCCCTGTCCCAAATGGCTCCCTAAACCCTCGTGGTCTTCCTCTGAGTCCGCACTTTTGACGACGTAATGCCGCTTTGACTGCTGGGAAGAAGTCCGCTGTGTAACCCGCAGTAATGCGCATCGACCTCAAAGGGGGGCGCTCGCTAGCACCCTTCTGAGACCTAAAATGACAAATAGGACGCCCTGCGGTCTCATGGACCTAACAGACACGCGCACACAGCGGCCATTGTAAGTCCACAAGACCAAAAGTGCACATGAAGTGTGCGATTTGGGACAGGGCCCTAGTTAAAGGATTAGTTCACTTTTAAATAAACTTTTGCTGATAATTTACTCACCCCCGTGTCATCCAAGATGTCAATGTCTTTCTTTCTTCAGTTGAAAAGAAATGAAGGTTTTTGATGAAAACATTCCAGGATTGTTCTCCATATAATGGACTTCAATGGGCTCCAAACGGTTCAAGGTCCAAATGACAGTTTCAGTGCAGCTTCAAAGGGCTTTAAACGACACCAGACGATGAATAAGGGTCTTATCTAGCCAAACCATCAGTTTCTGTGAGAAACCGAGCAGTATTTATGCTGCTATTTACCTCTTATCAGACGAACGCGATCATCTCTGAGCTCCGCCATAACTTCCGCTGTGAGGTCAAAATACGAGCGTGGTCATAGATATATCGATCGTAGATGCCTCATTCTACTGATCTGTGCAGGTGCTAATGAGGCATCTACGTATACATCTATGACCACGCTCGTATTTTGACCTCACTTAGCGGAAGTTATGGCGGAGCTCAGAGATGATCACGTTCGTCTGATAAAGAGGAAAACAGCGCCACAAGCTCTGCATGATTTCACAAACGCACTCCAGCGCCAGATCGCCTCTTATTTAACTCTACTAATCAACTAGAGATGCTTAATTTGTATTAGATACAACAACTCAAGCTGCAAGAAAAGCCACTATCTGACTGCTGATACTCCGACAATGAATGTACACATTCTACACAACAAGCTGCTTCTTCTTTGGCTGATGTCTTGATTACACCATCATGCCCGTGGACACTGCCTACTAGCGTCTGCATGTGGAATTGCACATTGACGCAGACAACAACGCAGAAGAATAAATGAAAACCAACGCGTAGGTCCGATGCAGAAGTATAAATTGGCCTTTAGTGGCGATCGATGTTGGATATAATGTATAACGTACTGAGCTGTTGAGGTTGGCGCAGCCTCTCGAGGAGAAAATCGAAAACAAATGAGCGCCTCTCACACAGAGAAACTCAGTTAACATACACAGTTAAAATGACAAATTGTGTTTTTACATTTATTACATGTGATCAGTGTTGGGAAAAACGCATTATAGATAACCGGCGTTACTAACGGAATAATTATTTTCAGTAACGAGTAATCAAACGAATGACTGTTTCTCCCGTTACAACGCCATTAGCGTTACTGAGAATAAAATGCGGCGTTACTATAATTGAGCTCACTGAAGCGCTTTTCATCCGAACAGGCTCTCTGTCAGTCAGACCTGCAACGTGTGTGTGTGTGTGTGTGTGTGTGTGCGCGCGCGTACGGGCGGGCGTGCATGCCATGCGTGTGGGGGTGTGGTACACATAACTGATGATGATTGGTGGGTGGGAGACAAGGTTGAGGTTGATAAGTTGAGTTCACACACACACACACACACACACACACACACACACACACACACACACACACACACACACACACACACACACACACACACACACACACACACACACACACACACACATATATGCAAAGTCACACACAACCAGGAGGAGTCCAACGACTTCAAAGGTAGCTTTCGCAAACAGGAAGTATAAGCGCTACTTTTCCCTCGTTGAGGTGAAAGGTAAGAATGTTTATGTAACGTGCAACTTATGCCCAGGAAGAAAGTCTCTACAAGTCTGTGGCCAGTAATTCTAATCTAATGAAGCTCCTCACATCATCACAGCCACAAAATGAGTGGCTAAAAACCCAGGTGATAACATGAGCTCCACTACCAGAGGAGTAGTATAGTACTGATAATATTTACACAATATTTACACTATAGTAGGTCTACTGATAATACTTACAATAATGTATTGAATTTGATAGGTGTCTCTCACATTGTCCCACAGAAATAGTGTAGCCTACATTAATGTACAATGTTTTATAATAATAATTTATTCTATTTAGTGTCCAATTCCTTCATTTAACATATTTAATATTGGGGGCATCCAAGTTATTTGACATTTGAAAATAAAAAAAAATTAAAAAAATTACACAGTCATTACTTTCCCTGGTAATTAGTTACTTTTATAATGGTGTAACTCAGTTACTAACTCAGTTACTATTTGTAAGAAGTAACTATAACTAATTACTTTTTTAAAGTAACGTGCCCAACACTGCATATGATACAGTTAAGCAACATCACACAAACAAGAGTGCTGTTTTCTCGAATACCACCACGACTGAACATGACACTAATACGTCCGAAGGACGAAGGACAAGCACGTGAATAGGCTTAATGTCGGGCCCTGGGCCCGTATTTATCAAGCTTCTCAAAGTGCCATTTTAGTCTTAAGTGCTAAGAATTTATGAAATGTACTCCTACTTTCAAACTTAAGTATAAAAGCAAGTTTTCAAATATCTTAAAGCTAAGAATCACTCTTACTCTCCCAGTTATTTAAAGGTCCCGTTCTTTGTGTTTTTTTGAAGCTTTGATTGTGTTTACAGTGTGCAATATAACGTGTTCATGTTTCGCGTGTAAAAAAAACAAACAGTATTTTTCACACAATGTACTTATCTGTATACCGCTGTTTTCACTGTCCTAAAAACGGCTGATGAGTTCCTTGTTCTATGAAGTCCCTCCTTCAGAAATACGTAACGAGTTCTGATTGTGCCAGCGGTTCCTGTGTTGTGATTTGACCGCAGCTTAGTAAACGTGGCACGGTTCCTGTGTTGTGATTCGACAGCAGCTTAGCGCACGTGGAAAGGTCACGCCTCTTAACGGGAGATGTATGCGCTCAATGATCTCTACAGCGTCCCTGGGAAAGCCAAACAAAGGTGATTTGACTCCGGGATGAAAATAACAGCGTCTCGACGACATGGCGACAAACACACTCAAACGCAACACTTCCTTTTCTCCACGCGACCGTCCTATTCTTCACGTGGGACAGCAACAAGACCACGCCCCCCTTTTTTCGCGTATTCTTATGGGCGGAGGTTAGTCTGTTCTACTGACGTCATTTATGAAGGAAGTACCAGGATGTAGTCCAAGCCAGCCGTTCGCTGTTGGCTTTGAAAGGGAACTTCTGTTAAATAAAATATCTCGCTTGGCATTGAACTTTGAGCTTTATAATTTTACAGGTATTATTTATGCTCTAACAGCAACATTACACACTAACTAAAGTTTGAACAGTGGGATCACGAAGAACGGGACCTTTAAGACAGCTCAAGAGGTCTCTCAAGAGTTGCCAGTAAGGGCTTGTGATGGCACTGAGGAGACAGAGACATGCGCAAACCTTTCAGGAGAGGAAGGAAAACTGTTTTTGAAATATTTGACGACGAGCGGTTTGGACTGAGCAAGCATCATCTTTTTCAGCGCTGGTTAATGTTGCCATTTATAAAATAAAAATAAAAGTTTCCGCTGCTCGAATGATTCGGCAAAAAGTAGCGCTTCTTCCTCCCACCAATTCTGTATTCTTTTGGATTATATAATAAAATCTAGCCTATATATAGACATGTGAGTTAACAGAACATTGGTTTAAACATTGTAATTTGTAAGACATAGTGGAAAAAGTGTTTATCTTTAATTCCCAATGTGAATATCATAATGTATTCTCGTGAAAAAATTGTATTGTGTGTTGAATGCAAACTCCCCTTAATTCCACCATTCAATGTGAATTTATCTGAGAATATTCTTAAATAAGGACATCTATTCAGTGATTGGTCCATGCCTATGACATCATCCAAAATCCTGTTTGTGGCACAGCAGTGTCGTGAATCAACTCTAAGACTGACACTTAAGATTTAGTCCTATACTTCACTTAAAGTATGATTGAGATGCTTGATAACTAACTTTTAAGTGCAGCTTTGAGCCAAGAATTTTTTTACTCTTAAGTCAATTCTTAGCTGTGTTCTTGTGAGTAATTCTCAGATGCTTGATAAATACGGGCCCAGGTTAATGTGTAGGGCTGTAATCAACCAAAGAATATCTTGGTCGACTGAAGTCCTGAAATTTTCGACTAAAAATGACGTTAGGAAAAAAGGTTAAATGAATCAGCTGCGCACTGTGTACTTGGTACTTGGTAGCCTTGTTGTCTGCCTAAATGAATTATAAATAAACATAAACTAGTAGGCTATTTGCAGTATATTAAATAGTTTTTGAGCTGATTATTTTGGACTGAAATGAGTCTGACACACGAGTCTGTCGGCTCTGACAGCGTTGCATCACGTGCACCTGCACAATATCATAGTACTATATTTTTGGAAATCATAGGCTATGTTGTCAACTAGTGATATCATCACAAGAACTTTTGAGGAATATGCAACATAATTTAGACATAATTGCAACATAATTTTTGTCATATGTATTATAATTGACAGACAGTATCATTTCAGCCGCTCTGTGCAGCTCGAACACAGGATCAGCTCAGCTTCGTGGCTGAAACACGAATAGACTATTAACTTAAAGCGTTTACTCTTAAACACAAAAGGCACGTCCACTTTAATAAAAAAGGAATATTTATTAAACAAGCCAGATCAAGAGCAGAAAAAAACGCTCTCACAGTTAAATAAATAATATACAGCAAACTAGCCTTCTTCAATCTGTCTCTCTTCTCCAGTGGGTTGGGCTAATCCAAAAGAAGTGGAAACAAGGGGGTGTTCTGAAGACAGACTGTTACCTGTGAAACAGGGCTGCTCTGAAACCCCCCCCCCCCATTAGCAATTAGTGCTTTCCACCTGATGAAATGAACGCGGCAAAACCGACAGTACAGATCCACTTTTGCTGCACGACTGAAGCGTGGTGTTGTGACGCTTCCCCTCATGTGTATGTTGATGGGCGTTCTTCAAGTTTACCACTATGGGTGTGCGTTTGAGCCAGCGGGGAATGAAAAACAAAGGACCAGCGAGAGACTTGCTCACGCCCGTACCGGTAAACTTGAGGAACACCCATCAACATACAAGTGACAAATATCAGTATCGGAATCGGCCAATAATTGTTTGTGAAAATCTGTATCGGCCACAAAAATCCTGTCAGTGCATCGCTAATAAAAATGTTACCAGACGACTGGCAAGTGACAGTTTAATTTACTCACCAACACCAAATTTTACCCACATTTAGCGCTTACAAGTGTTCATTTCAGGCCCTGCATATAGACATTAGAGCAAACTGCACACTGTTACAAACACACACACACACACACACACACATGTGAGCCCAGATGTGCTAAAGGATTGAAAATAGAATTTTGTCATAATTTGAAACTAATGGACTCTTATAAGAATTCCATAAGGAACAATTAAGATCGCACTGAAGAAACAGGAATTGTCCTATTACATCCTGGTCTATTCTATTAGTATTCTTTAGGGTTGCTTCCCAATTTAAAACAATCCAGAAGCAATCCATTAACAACAGTAACATTACTCAGGAACAGTCAGTGAAGAGAAGAACGCTCCTGTAACTCACACTCCCACAGTCTCGCAGTCGTCCTGATCCAGAAATACATTTATACAGACCTGCAAACAACATCACCTCTAGCACACATTCCCACGCAAATAATAGAGATCTGCACTCGCACGCAGACGCCACTCAGAAAATATTGAATAATTGAGTGGCATAAATGTTTCACACAGTAAAAGCGATGCATAATGAGGGAGAGATGGTGGGAGTGAGAGACGTCTGTCCCAGCGCTGCTTGTTCTTCAAGGATGAGGGAGAGTACAGAACAAGAGGCTTTACTGCCATTTAAATATAGAAATAAGTGACTCGAACAAATTATTCTACAAAGCAAGTGTAAATGTTATTGTTCATACGTGGAGGTGAACACCTCAAGCACAGACTCGCACAAACTTCAGATAACGCAGCGTGTAGATGAGAAGTGACTTGAATTTGCTTGCTAGATGAAAAAAACTGCATATTAAGACTACAGACCAGAATATTGTGGAGATTAGTCCTTGTATATACAGCCCACAATACCCAAGCGTTGCGGTGGACGGATGTGCACAGTCACGCAATCAGAAAATGTAAAAATGGTTCTCAACATGTTTAGCCCATCCGTACAGGCATGTGACCGTACAGGCATGTGTTTTTTTTGTAAAGACCCACAAATGGTGAGAATAAGGCCAGTATAGGCTATCATTCTGGAAGCACTTTTAAACTGTGACATCACTAGTGGTTTGCTAATAACAGGGAGTGTTTGTGAGGGGTGTGGCTTCAGTAACCCCACCCTCCTCAAGCTCTGGTTAGTGGTTGTGGGTAAAGACATTCTTTTGCCTTGAGGGCAAAGCTGAACAATGCACTGAAAGAGTTCAGATGCAAGTCTGAAAGGGAGTTTTTTCATAATGTCTGCCCTGAGCAGAAACAGCCTAATGCTGCGTTCACACCAAACGCGAATAGAGCGTCAAAATCGCGTTCAAACATTTTGAATCCATTCACGCGTCCACAGCGAATTGGACACGCGTATAAATCGAGCGTTTGAAGCGAAATAGATGCGCGTTCAAGGCACTCCAGGAGAAAAATGTCATAAAACACCACTCTGCCTCTTTTCATTTTCATTAAAAATATATATTAAACATTAATAGCCACACAAATGTGGTCCAGGCAACTCCTACATTATCTTCACTGCATGTATATTTAAATATCCTTAAAAAATAAAGTTATGAAACTTCTCTTTGCCCTCAGTTAAAACGATTTGGCAGACAACAAATGATAGATTCATGAGACCAAAGATCGCCCGTTAGATCTACACAAGACGAACCACTACAGGACATCAGAGCCAGCGGCAAACGTCAGAAGGACTGGCCGAGGAAAGGCTGCTCTCGCCGGGGTTAATGAGCGCTGAGTGCCCGTTGATCGTCTGGATTTTCAAATAGGCGCTCTCTTTATAAATATACCACAGATTTGAGCTTTAAACAACTACATTCTCACCTGAAAAAGTGTTAACCTCATTTTGTGACACAATAGTGGTATTTTTAATTATGTGGGGTTTCTCATCACCTCACTTTACCACGTGACAGCAGCGAGCAGGCTCCTTCAGAACAGCAGAATATGTAAACACCATGTTTGAGTTCATCATGATTCGTTCCGATTGAAGCGTGATGTGTCCACGTAAACGTAGCTGTTGTAGAGCGATGGCTCTCCAACAGGGCCTCAGCAACACTTCCAAGGGGGCCGCAAGACAGATTCAAATTAGGGGTGTGCATGAATATTCGATCTGTAATATTTATACGGTAAATAAAAATGTTACCATGTTACTTTTAGGGGTGTAAGAAAATATCGATACACGTGAGTATCGTGATATTTTGTTTGGCGATACTGTATCGATTCTCAAAAACGCAATATCGATATTTAAAAAAAAAAAAAAAAAAATCAGTTGTTTAATTTTGTTTCCGTAGTTTGCAGTCCTCTTATCTCTGAACTTAACAGTGACAGGAAGTACTAGCATAACGGCACGTCACTGATGTTAACGTTAATATAGTTCGCTGCTAGTAATGGGGGATGAAATAATAGTTCCAGCTCCCGCTTCGGTGTACAAAGCCGAAGTGTGGCGTCATTTCGGCTTTCGTTACAGACAAGGTACAAAAGAGATTGACACACAAGAATTCGAAGAACACAACAAATCTGAGAGCGCACGTAACAAGGCACTAGTCTGATGTGCGGATAACAGAGCAGCAGCAAACGGCTAACGTTAAAAGAGAAAATCCCCTTCAAGCAAGTTCACACATCAAAATTGCCACCAATATCAACGCGTGCAACCAAAATAACTCAGTCAGTACTTATTTTTTTAATTTGCAAAGAAATGCGTTGTAGAGAACGAAGGCTTCCGTCATATGCTGAAAGCTTCGGAGTCTCGCCACACCATACCTTCCCGCCAGCACATTACAGACATCGCTGGGCCCAACTTGTACAAGGAGGTAAAAATGAGCATACTAGAACCTCTTTTGTACCTTGTCTGTAATGAAAGCCGAAATGACGCCACACTTCGGCTTTGTACACCGAAGCGGGAGCTGGAACTATTGTTTCATCCCCCATTACTAGCAGCGAACTATATTAACGTTAACATCAGTGACGTGCCGTTATGCTAGTACTCCTTTTGTTCAGATCAAAATGTTAGGACACTGCATGTTACAATTGTAAACTGAAACTGTGAACCTTTAAAGGTCCCGTTTTTCGTGTTTTTTTTAAAGCTTTTATTGTGTTTACAGTGTGCAATATAACATGTGTTCATGTTTCACGTGTAAAAAAACACAGTATTTTTCACACAATTTACACTGTCCTAAAAACGGGCCGATGAGTTCCTTGTTCTATGAAGTCCCTCCTTCAGAAATACGTACGAGTTCTGATTGTGCCAGCGGTTCCTGTGTTGTGATTTGACCGCAGCTTAGCGCACGTTGCACGGAAAGGTCACGCCTCTTAACGGGAGATATATGCGGCTATGCGCTCAATGATCTCTACAGCGTCCCTGGGAAAGCCAAACAAAGGTGATTTGACTCCGGGATGAAAATAACAGCGTCTCGACGACATGGCGACAAACACACTCAAACGCAACACTTCCTCTTCTCCACGCAACACTTCCTCTTCTCCACGTGGGAGAGCAACAAGACCACGCCCCCTTTTTCGTGTATTCTTGTGGGCGGAGGTTAGTCTGTTCTACTGATGTAATTAATGTAGGAAGTACCAGGATGTAGTCCAAGCCAGCCTTTCACTGTAGGCTTTGAAAGGGAACTTCTGTTAAATAAAATATCTCGCTTGGCATTGAACTTTGAGCTTTATAATTTTACAGGTATTATTTATGCTCTAACAGCAACATTACACACTAACTAAAGTTTGAACAATGGGATCACGAAGAACGGGACCTTTAAACTTCATATAAATAAACTAATAATTGAATATTCATTTTTTATGAGGCTGAATACTGAATACAATATTTTTGGTAAATGCCCATCCCTACATAAAATGATTTAAAATAATGCAAAACGTGTTTTAAAATAAGCTAAGGCCCTGTTTACACCTGACATTAAGATGCATTTTTATTGATCGTAGCTAAATACAGGTGTAAACGGTGTGTAAAACATTTTGAGCTTGTCCACTTTCGACCACTTCCAGAGGTATTTGAACACACCAGATTGACCAGATGGTTTTCAAAAGACCGTCAACTGACCTAACGCTAACATTATGGGACACGCGCTAGCTAGATGGGATTTAAACTTTGTCGGCTGGAAACCCAAGTTTGGTTTGAGGATGAAAAACGTCCCAAGCACAATGTTCTCTCTCCATTCCTGATTTCCAACACACACTCACAGCGTTCGGCTGGTCTTGTGTCTGTCAGAGCAGAATCTAAAGCTGATGCTCTCCGTGTTTCTGAAAAAGCCCATAGACCCTCACCTTGAAGAAATCAGGACAGTGGAATACGGTAAATAAAAAAGAAATCAAGTGGTTGAAAGTGGACAAGAGACGGATTAAAACACCAGGTGTAAACGGGAATGTGCCTCCCTCGTCTACTCATGATCCGATCGACCAAAACACATCTTCATATTTAATTTGTTCCCTTAACAACTATCAATTCTATTTAAGAACCAGGGTTCCCGTGATCTTGAATGACCTGGATATAGTGATATGAGGGAATTTCAAAAGTGTGAATATTTTTTTCTTTTCTTTTTTAGGTCTGGAAAAGTCATGGAAAATGTTTTATTTTTTTGGCCTTGCCCATTGTTTCATAGTCAACAAGACACAAATTTATGAATTTTGTCAACCTCTATAATATTTTACCAGGTAGAAATTGTTATTTGTGAGTAAAACAAATTAATAAAAAATATCCTGTGACTGGGAGTGACACTCATGGAAGAAAAGTTTCTAAATAGTCATATAAAGAACCTTTTATGGGTGCTCATAATTTCATGGATTTAATTTGAAATAATTTTGTTAGCAGCTCGTAAACATACTTTATCTCTAGGAAAACATTTAAATGAAAATATTATGCTATGTATGTATGCTTGGGCTGTTGGGGAAAAAGAACAAAAAGTTATACAAACGAAAATGATAACATTACAATAAACTATAACAGTCAGCTTAAGGTGGCTACAAGTATCTTGTGATTAAATGTCAAAGTAACTTCAATATCATGAAATAGAGTTTTAATTAAGCGTGACCTGCTGTGACGTCACAATCGTGTTGTGTTGTAGTCTATGGATCTGCCTGATGTGTACATATTAAGTAGATTCGCTCCCTCTGTCAAAGTCGAGGGTCTGTGCATATAAACTTCCCTGGCCCACTTGAACGAGCTTCAAAATAGAGGCGGGGATTCCCCCGAGGGGAACTGCCAAGGGAAGTTCACAAGTGTATGTCTAAAAGTGGATTTAAATGCAGCCCAAGGGTTTTGTGTCATAGCTGATAATACATTGTGTACTTCAGCGTGGCCGAGTTAACACACTCAAGTGCACTTTTGTCAAATTAAAAGTTTCATTTTAAAGCACATTTCATATCACTTTTGTCATGTTTTAGAGACATTATTCTGTGCTGAATTGTCCGCTTGTTTGCTGTTTGAGGGTCTGATGAGGCTGTGTGTGTGTGCAGGTATGAGAAGGTCCCGGTGATCCTGGTGGGGAATAAGGTGGATCTGGAGAGCGAGCGGGAGGTGTCCGTGAGGGAGGGGCAGGCGCTGGCGGAGGAGTGGGGCTGTCCGTTCATCGAGACTTCCGCCAAGAGCAAGACCATGGTGGACGAACTCTTTGCCGAGATCGTACGGCAGATGGACTACGCGGCCCAGCCGGATAAAGACGACCCGTGCTGCTCCTCCTGCAATATACAATAACCCCCCCAACACACACAACTCACATTACAGCAGCTTTGATAGACCTTCTAGTGTCGGCGGTTTTCCATCATTCTCTATCTACAGACTGACAGTAACTTTGAGGATTTGTTGTCACTTTAAATTCTGACTGACTCAACCACAGGAAGAGCACTTGCCTTAGGTTTCACGCTTCCTGTCTGAGCAGGATCCTTCAGTGGAGATGAGTTGGACTTTTATGTTATCTTATGGTATTGATGATTTTATCTGAATTTGTCACCAGGTCAGAGAGAGAGAGAATAAGAGGGTTCTTAGCCATATGCTTGATATAGCCATATAATTATTTAATGATGACTTTCTTATTGTCCATTGTTTTAAGGAAATAGATCCATTAAAATCATCTTCTGTTTCATACTGAGGTAGAAAAACAGTTAGGTGACTTCAGCTTTGTTCCAAAACCTAGTTAGATGCCTACATAGACAGAATGTTAAAGCCTGAAAGTGTTCATACACACAGTTTACATGACATGGATGTCATAACAGCGTTGTAAATACGTACTGTTTTTCCACAAGGTGGCGACACTGACCTGGCCCGTTGTTTCGCTGTCAAAAAGAAAGGGATAAACAAGAACAAACTGCTGGAGATGACGACAACAGACCAACTACAAGGACATTTTCATTGGTCAAAACCTTGAGAAATTGGGCCGTTTTTAGTTGCGTGTGTATGGAGTGCCTGTGCTCGCGTGCGCCATCGAATGGAGTATACTTTGAAAGGTTGTATGTTTGGTGGTGCTCAAATGTAAAACTGGAATATACTTTGCGCTCGCTGGTGTGTTCCAGTCCTCCTGGGATGTCGTGTTTACTATGTCAGGAGGTTTAAGTCGCTTTCGTCAGAGCAAGATTTCCGCAAGGCTTTTAAACTCTACTTCGAGAAATCGAAAAACAAAGAATGCACTCATGTGCGCTCAACTCGTAAATGCGATATTTCCGTCATGACTTGAACACGCCATAGAATCACAAAACTGGTCTTTTTAGATTCGGGGCAGTATGCCGAGTCAAACGATACCCCACTTTGGGCGTCGGCCATTTTTAATTTTGTCGTAAAATGCTATATTGTACGAGCACATTGGCGTATTGTTACGAAAATCAGTATGTGTCTTCAACGCCATGACCTGAAGTTTCAGGGCAGCACCACCTTGTGGTCAAAAGTAATGAAATTTAAAAAATACTAATAACTTTTGATTATATTAGTCTATTGTAAAGAAACGGGTCTCCTTGGATCATGCCGAGAACATAGATACCAATTTTGCCAGAGTTGGCTGAACTTCCTGTCCCCCATTGTGATTTTCTTTAAAAACCTACTTTTTTGTAACTCCTCCTAGACAGTTTGTCTGATTTTCACTAAAATCGAATCATATCATCTTCAGACCATGCCGGCAAAAAAGTTATGGATTTTGTCTCAATAGACAAAACCATTTTCATATATACTATTTTCATACATACCGCATTAACAAATTTGATGGCATGATACCAAAACGACTCTGAGGCTGTATCTCTGCTACGCTGTGACATTGTGAATGCACTCATGTGCGCTCAACTCTTAAATACGATCTTTCCGTCATAACATGAACTCACCATAGAATCACAATTCGGTGCAGTATGCCGAGTCAAACGATACCCAATTTTGGCCATATTGGACGTCGGCCATTTTGAATTTTGTCCTAAAATGCTATATTTTATGAGCACATTGGCGTATCATTAGGAAAATCAGTATGTGTCTTCGGCGCCATGACCTGAAGGTGCTCAAAGTTTCAGGGCAGCACCACCTTGTGGTCAAAAGTTATAATGAAATGTAAAAAATGCTAATAACGTTTGATTAAATTAGTCTATTGTAAAGAAACTAAAAGGTCTACCAAAATGTAACGGTCTTAATAGATTCCTTGGGTCATGCCGAGAACATAGATACCAATTTTGCCAGAGTTGGCCGAACTTCCTGTCCCCAATTGTGATTTTCTTTAAAAACCTACTTTTTTGTAACTCCTCCTAGACAGTTTGTCCGATTTTCACTAAAATCAAATCAAATAATCTTCAGACCATGCCAGCAAAAAGGTTCGGATTTTGTGTCAATAGACAAAACCATTTTCATATATAATATTTTAGATTCGGGGCAGTATGCCGAGTCAAACGATACCAAATTTTGGGCGTCGGCCATTTTTAATTTTGTCGTAAAAGGCTATATTTTATGAGCGCATTGGCGTATAGTTACGAAAATCAGTATGTGTCTTCAACGCCATGACCTGAAGGTGCTCAAAGTTTCAGGGCAGCACCACCTTGTGGTCAAAAGATATAATGAAATAAAAAAAATGCTAATAACTTTTGATTATATTAGTCTATTGTAAAGAAACTGGTCTTGATAGATTCCTTGGGTCATGCCGAGAACATAGATACCAATTTTGGCCAAACTTCCTGTCCCTCATCTTTGAAAACCTACTTTTTTGTAACTCTATACTGTGTGTCCGATTTTCACTAAAATCGAATCATATCATCTTCAGACCATGCCGGGAAAAAAATTATGGATTTTGTGTCAATAGACAAAACCATTTTCATATATACCGCATCATCAAATTTGATGGCATGATACCAAAACGACTCTGAGGCTGTATCTCTGTGATGCTTTGACATTGTGAATGCACTCATGTGTACTCAACTCGTAAATACGATCTTTCTATCATAACTCGAACGCAACATAAGGACATAAAAGCATGTTCCCCTTTGCATTCCCAGAATGCATTGCGAATGAGCTCTACTGTATGAAAGAAAAATCTTCCAAGACAGTGGAAGAGATTCTAAATGTAGCTATTTTTTGAAATGTGTGTTCTATGCATTTTTTATTTTCCCTCCGAATCGTTCAGCCACACAGGGCTGTTCATGTTTACAGTCACCATAACTTTGCCAAGACACATTCAAAGTATTTTGTTGATCCTGGAACTACATTCTTGTCCTTATCCATAACTTATCCGTAAAATCAGAGGGAAGTGAGGTGAATGACTCTGATGTAGAAGCACTTGACCCTGGTTGTGAACTTGATATAAACTGTAAACTTGTCCCTCAGATTGGAATGTTGTTCCAGGATCTTGGTGAAATCCCATTCGTCTAATGTCTATGTGGAAAGCTCCAGATCCGTCACTGACGAGGTGGTTTCTGTTAGGATGCAGTCTGTGTGGGTGAACTGTAGGTTTTGGAACAGAGCTGTTGTCTTTTTGCTGCTTCCATTCAAAGTCAGATGTTCAGAAGACGACGTAAGGAAGCAAAATGTCATCTCTACTGTCAGCTTTGCAGTGGAACAATCGTGAACAAAGAACTCTTTTAGGAACCAAGCTG
Organism: Romanogobio albipinnatus; assembly: GCA_023566225.1. NCBI lineage: Eukaryota > Metazoa > Chordata > Actinopteri > Cypriniformes > Gobionidae > Romanogobio > Romanogobio albipinnatus. Next base: position 52,009,650 of record CM042243.1, read on the forward strand.
GGGAGGATACACTACGCTTTACATGTGTTCGACTGGTATATCAACGGAGAAGAGTCATTGATCTTGTTTTATATGTTTGCTAGACATGTTTTATCATGCAGTGTTGGACTTTTTGTCTCCTTGATGCATTTCATTTGCTTAAATGTTGAATGTTGATCTGTGTAAATCTTGCTGACTGCATCATGCACCCGTCATTTGTGAGTTTCTAAGCTTGAAATCTAACTTCAAGAGACTTTCTATTGCACTTTTCCCAGTAGGAATGTTAACTCTCAGAGCCGAATGGAATGCAGAGTAAGTCCTGGTCACCGATTGGACGGGTCATGCGGGTGGGGGACGTTTGGCCCTCCCACGTTTGGACACACTCAACTTTTTCTCTCGGAGTATCACATATGGCACTCTTTTTCTGTCTCTCTCTCTATTTTCCCACTCTTTTCTCACTTGTCTTTTCAGCATCTCATCCTCTTTCTGCACTCATTCTCCTTATTTACTCTGTGGTTGTATGGCTCATTGATGATGATGCTTTTTGGATGACTGTATACATTTGTACAGAGGTTGCCAGTTTTTCTTGGTTTCCTCCTCCTGGCCGGGATTGAGCTTCGATCTCCAGGCTGAACATATAGAGATTACGGAGATGGATGGATGGATGGTGTGTGTGTGTCTGAGTGTATGTGTTTGAATAGAGAGCTCTGAGTCGGTATTGATTTTATATTTTTTTATGTGGACGTGTGCTCAACTTCTGAATGACTGAATGGTGACACTCTTTTTTGGTTTGTTTGTTTGGCACCTAAATAAAGTGCATCTGACACACACATTGCAGTGCAGTTTCTGTGTGCTTTCCTTGTTTTAATACCTACACATGCAAAGTTCAAATGGACAAAAGTTTTGACACCTCTTAATTCTGAATTCAGTTGTTTCAATCAGACGGTGCCACAGGTGTATAAAATCAAGCACCTAGCCATGCAGTCTGCATTTACAAACATTGTTCTTCAAGCGTGGTACTGTGATACAATGCCATGTTTGCAACAAGTCAGTTTGTGAAACTTCATCTCTGCTAGTAGATATTCCACGCTCAACTGTAAGTGGTGTTATTGGAAAGTGGAAGCGTTTGGAAACAGCAGTGGAAGGTCACAAAGTGAACCAGTCACGAGTGCTGAGGTGCACGAGGCGTAAAAGTCGCCAACGCTCTGCTGATTCCATTGATGAAGAGTTCCAAACTTCCACTGGTATTAAAGGGACAGTTCACGTTTGCTGTACTTTTATTTTCTTCAGTTAAGAAGGTTTTTAGCTGAAACTGTTCAAACCAGACACGACTTGTGCATTGGACGCTTGAACATTTTGAGTTTACTCGCTTCATCTGCGCGTGACATTCACTTCACAACAGACGCTTCTGCCAGCCGGCTCTCTCGTGAAATGGCTGACATGGATTGTTTTAAAATGTGGAGAATTAAGCTCAATTTGCCAGCTTTAGCTAGCTTGTAGTCTCAAATGTGTGTGTGTATATATAGCCTATATATACTCACCTAAAGGATTATTAGGAACACCTGTTCAATTTCTCATTAATGCAATTATCTAATCAACCAATCACATGGCAGTTGCTTCAGTGCATTTAGGGGTGTGGTCCTGGTCAAGACAATCTCCTGAACTCCAAACTGAATGTCAGAATGGGAAAGAAAGGTGATTTAAGCAATTTTGAGCGTGGCATGGTTGTTGGTGCTAGACGGGCCGGTCTGAGTATTTCACAATCTGCTCAGTTACTGGGATTTTCACGCACAACCATTTCTAGGGTTTACAAAGAATGCTGTGAAAAGGGAAAAACATCCAGTATGCGGCAGTCCTGTGGGCGAAAATGCCTTGTTGATGCTAGAGGTCAGAGGAGAATGGGCCGACTGATTCAAGCTGATAGAAGAGCAACTTTGACTGAAATAACCACTCGTTACAACCGAGGTATGCAGCAAAGCATTTGTGAAGCCACAACACGCACAACCTTGAGGCGGATGGGCTACAACAGCAGAAGACCCCACCAGGTACCACTCATCTCCACTACAAATAGGAAAAAGAGGCTACAATTTACACAAGCTCACCAAAATTGGACAGTTGAAGACTGGAAAATGTTGCCTGGTCTGATGAGTCTCGATTTCTGTTGAGACATTCAGATGGTAGAGTCAGAATTTGGCGTAAACAGATTGAGAACATGGATCCATCATGCCTTGTTACCACTGTGCAGGCTGGTGGTGGTGGTGTAATGGTGTGGGGGATGTTTTCTTGGCACACTTTAGGCCCCTTAGTACCAATTGGGCATCGTTTAAATGCCACAGCCTACCTAGGCATTGTTTCAGACCATGTCCATCCCTGACCACCATGTACCCATCCTCTGATGGCTACTTCCAGCAGGATAATGCACCATGTCACAAAGCTTGAATCATTTCAAACTGGTTTCTTGAACATGTCAATGAGTTCACTGTACTAAAATGGCCCCCACAGTCACCACATCTCAACCCAATAGAGCATCTTTGGGATGTGGTGGAACGGGAGCTTCGTGTCCTGGATGTGCATCCCACAAATCTCCATCAACTGCAAGATGCTATCCTATCAATATGGGCCAACATTTCTAAAGAATGCTTTCAGCACCTTGTTGAATCAATGCCACATAGAATTAAGGCAGTTCTGAAGGTGAAAGGGGGTCAAACACAGTATTAGTATGGTGCTCCTAATAATCCTTTAGGTGAGTGTATAGGCCTACATCTAACAAATAAATGAAATATTATTTGTAGGGATGCACCGAATACCGAATCTACCGGTTAAGATTCTACCGAATCCTTCTCCCATCCTCGGTCCATTATCAAAGTAAACACATTAATGAAGTAAACAACGTCCACAGCAGTGTAGGGATGCTCATATTGCAAAATATGCTATGCGGTATTAAAATACAGCAGTAGAACAAGCTCTAGACTGGTAAGCAAAAAGCAATGAACGCCGCTTCCCAAATCTGGCCATTCTAGAGCGGCATTATCTCTGTATTCCTGGGGCATCAGTGCCATCTGAAGCCTTTTCGTAGTGTGGTTTTGGTCAAGTTTACTAAAGTAAACATGGTCACGTATGTTCTTCTCGCCACTGTTTCCTGATGGTTTATAGAACAATTACCCCGAGTCACCCTCTGTCGTTTCAAAAAACAGCCCAACGGAGAGCGCAGAAGGCGAGTGGACGAAAGTAAGCATTTGGTAGAGGATGTTTCCTGTCAACAGGCTGTGCTCCAGACTAACCCACATCACTTAGACATGTTACTTAAAAAAAAAAAAAAAAAAAAATAAATATATATATATATATATATATATATATATATATATATATATATATATATATATATATATATATATATATATATATATATATATATAAGCCATACAAGGTGTGGACTGAGGTAGGCCTGCTGTTTTTATTTGACAAAAAAACTTCCGGTTCTTCAAAGCTTCAAATGGATTCAGTGTATTTTCGTGTTGTCATCTTAATTTGGTAATTATTTAAGTGAAAAATATTTAGTGTAGGCCTATTTATTTTATGCTTTTTATTTAAATTTAATCTGATCTGTTTGTTGCTGTTTGCACGGTAAAGTAAACCCGTGAAAAAAGTGTCTTTATATTATTATAATCTTATCAGTTAACGGTTAATAATCGCATAATGAGCAGCGGTTGTCATTGGGAAAATTAAACGAATGAGCATCCCTACAGCAGTGTATTTTTTATTTAATTTAATTTTAATTAAAAATAGGCCACATTATGCCAGGATGATTGTCCTTCCTTTGTTGTACCTCAATTTGCTGCACTTTGGCTGCTGTCTGTAGATTCCCTCATGCACAACTCGTATTTTCTCAGATGTGTAGTAAACAAATGTTATGTGACAGTAAGATTGTGCTCTAGACTGTTGTGAACACTCTCAGGACCGTTTTCCAAGGCTGTGGATAAGAGGTAAAAGTATTGTAAATAATATTCAGTTTCTTGCATAGACCGATCATTTTGCTTCTTAAGACCTCAATGTATCCTCAGGAGCCGTGGGTATTAATTTTGTTTTGTCTGCATATGTTTTTTGAATCTCAACGAAGTGATGGCACCCATTAACTTCCATTATATGGATCACTGCGGACCACGGCTTCAGTTAAAAATCTGACTGTCCCACTTGTAGAAAAAACATCACCTGCATCTTGGATGGCCTGAGGGTGAGTAAATTGACAACAAATGTTCTATCCCTTTAATGTCAACAGAAAAACTGTGCGGCGGGAGCTTCACGGAGTGGGTTTCCATGGCCGAGCAGCTCATCCAAGCCTCACATCACCAAGTGCAATGCAAAGCGTGGGATGCAGTGGGGTAAAGCTAGCCGCCACTGGACTCTAGAGCAGTGGAAACAGTGGAGACGTGTTCTCTGGAGTGACCAATCACGCTTCTCTGTTTGGCAGTCTGATGGGCGAGCCTGGGTTTGGCGGATGCCATGAGAACATTACCTGTCTGACTGCATCATGCCAACTGTAATGTTTGGTGGAGGAGGGATCATGATATCAGTCTGTTTTTCAGGGGTTGGGCTTGGCTCCTGACATCCAGTGAAGGGGAATCTGAATGCTTCAGCATTCTGGACATTCTGGACATCGCTATGCTTCCAAGTTTGTGTAAACAGTTTTTCTATTCCAGCATGACTGTGTCCCAGTGCACAAAGCAAGGTCCATAAAGACATGGTTGGATGAGTTTAGTGTGGAACAACTTGACGTAAATGAACCCTGACCTCAATCCCATCCAACACTGGGATGAACAGGAACGGAGATTACGAGCCAGGACTTGTCGTCCAACATCAGTGCCTGACCTCACAAATGCTCTACTGGATGAATGGGCAAATATTCCCACAGAAACACTCTTCCCAAATGAGTGGAATCTGTTATAACTGCAAAGGGTGGGTCAACTCCATATTAATGTCTATGTATTTATAATGTGATGTCATTACACTTCCTGTTGGTGCAATGGTCAGGTGTCCCAATACTTTTGTCCATACAGTGTATCCTCACTTTATAAATAAATAAGAAACATTTGACAAGAACATGTTACAGTGAAGGACAAAAGCAGGTCCTGCAGTGGGTGTTATAAAGTGCTGTTTGAATATCTGAACGGGGCAGTCGTGGCCTAATGGTTAGAGAGTCGGACTTGTAACCTGAAGGTTGCAGGTTCGAGTCTCAGGTCCGGCAGGAGTTCAATACCACGACTGAGGTGAGACCCTTGAGCAAGGCACCGAACTCCCAACTGCTCCCCGGGCGCCACAGCAATATGGCTGCCCACTGCTCCGGGTGTGTGTTCACGGTGTGTGTGTGTGTGTGCGTGTGCACTTGTCACAATACTTGGCCACATGTCACTTCACTTTCACTCACTTTTTCACACACACACACAGGTTCTGTTTTTTCAGCAGGTTTTGTTTATTTGATGGCTGTTTAATTGTTTGGTTGTGATAGAAGTTAGTTACGTAATTTTTAGCAGATGGTTTACACAAAGACATGAATAGTACTTTAGAAAAATCTGTTTAAAGTGATGGACATTCTCATGAGATGAAGACTCCAGTCATATCAGTAGCTAATAAAAGCTGTTTTATTTTACATGGAGCAGGTCAACACACTGGGGGAAATTAGATGTGAATTAAATTAAACTAAACAGCACATTTCTACAGTAGGATCTGTAATGGCAGTGTTGTTTTAGTATTATCACACAGCCCTGCATCTACTGATATGCAAAAAAAGTTAATGATGCTGATAGTAATAAAAACTTTCCACCATGTACAGTTAGTTTTCACAAAATAAGAATTACATAATTATTAATGCAGTTATCAAAATAACAGGTGAATGTCAAACATTTTTGTTTTAATGACAATCATAAGTACTCAAATAACTTACAATCTCCAAAGGAGTGGAAAAATATGTTTCAATATTCCAAAACTTTACATAAATACAAGTTTATAAAAAAAATTTCCCTCACAAAATCTGTAATTTTCTGTCGTTCCGGCTGACTACGGTAACCTCAGAATCAGTGCTGGGTAAGTTACTCTGAAAAAAAGTAATTCAATTACAGTAACTAATTACTTAGTAACTAGTTACACCCAACACTGCTCGGGATAAACAGAGACTAATATTAGCATAGATGTTATTCTTCTTACGATGTAACGAGTACATTGGATATTGTGGGAAGTGTTCACAGTTCCGGTTGACCTACTTTATGCAGCCTAACAATTCTTAAATGGTTTTTAATTATAGAAATGTGATAATGTGTCATGTGTATGATATGAAAAGATTGGTATTTAATCTAGATTTAAACTGACAGAGTGTGTCTGCTTCCCGAACAATGCTAGGAAGACTGTTCCAGTGTATAGGAGCTAAATAGAAAAAGGATCGACCGCCTGCAGTTGATTTCGATATTCTCTGTATTATCAGCTGGCCAGAGTTTTGAGACCGCAGTAGACGTGATGGAGTATAATGTGTTAAGAGCTCGCTCAAGTACTGGGGAGCCAAACCATTTAGTGCTTTGTAAGTAATTATGCAAGATTTAAAAATGTATACAATGTTTAATAGAGAGCCAGAGCAGTGATGACAGAACCGGCTGATATGATCACACTTCCTGGTTCTAGTAAGAACTCGAGCTGCTGCGTTTTGGACCAGCTGCAGTTTATTTATTAAGCAAGCAGGGCAACCACCCAGTAGAGCATTACAATAATCTAGCTCTAACTGTTCCACATTTGACTATGAGAGCATATTTTTAAGATGGAAGAATGTGGTTATCACGTTTAAACTGAAGAAAACTGAGGTGAGGACTCATGTGCAGTGAAGAAAATAATTTAATAACAAAACAAATATAAACAGGAAACAAAAACCCACTAGGGGAAAAAACACATAATCAGAATAACAGAATACAAACTTAAACAAACCAACAGGAATCACAGGGAAACGGGAGACATACACAATACAACGATCCGAAGAAGACTGAACACACAAAGGAACTTATAAAGGGGACAAATCAAGCAGGGAAATGAGGGAACACAGGTGGGGCAAATAAAACCAATAACGAGATAACAAGGGGGGTGGGATCTAGACAGAGACAGGAAAATTACAAAACACCACATGTGCTACACGAGACAGGACAGGCATGTCACATTACCCCCTCCTTAAGGAGCAGCTACCAGACGCTCGACTAGGGACGAGAGAGACAGACCAGGGAGGGACGAGAGGGACAGACCAGGGAGGGATGAGAGGGACAGACCGGGGAGGGACGAGAGGGACAGACCAGGGAGGGATGAGAGGGACAGACCGGGGAGGGACGAGAGGGACAGACCAGGGAGGAACGAGAAGGACAGACCAGGGAGGGACGAGAGGGACAGACCAGGGAGGAACGAGAGGGACAGACAGGGAAGGAACGAGAGGGACAGACCAGGGAGGGCCGAGAGGGACAGACCAGGGAGGGACGAGAGGGACAGACCAGGGAGGGACGAGAGGGACAGACCAGGGAGGAACAAGAGGGACAGACCAGGGAGGAATGAGAGGGACAGACCAGGGAGGAATGAGAAATGAGAGGGACAGACCAGGGAGGAACGGTAGGGACAGACCAGGGAGGAACGGGAGGGACAGACCAGGGAGGAACGAGAGGGACAGACCAGGGAGGAATGAGAGGGACAGACCAGGGAGGGACGAGAGGGACAGACCAGGGAGGGATGAGAGGGACAGACCGGGGAGGAACGAGAAGGACAGACCAGGGAGGGACGAGAGAGACAGACCAGTGAGGAATGAGAGGGACAGATCGGGGAGGGACGAGAGGGACAGACCAGGGAGGAATGAGAGGGACAGACCAGGGAGGAACGAGAGGGACAGACCAGGGAGGAACGAGAGGGACAGACCAGGGAGGAATGAGAGGGACAGACCAGGGAGGAATGAGAGGGACAGACTAGGGAGGGACAGACCAGGGAGGAACGAGAGGGACAGACCAGGGAGGAACGAGAGGGACAGACAAGGGAGGAACAAGAGGGACAGACCAGGGAGGGACAGACTAGGGAGGGACAGACCAGAGAGGAACGAGAGGGACAGACAAGGGAGGAACAAGAGGGACAGACCAGGGAGGGACGAGAGGGACAGACTAGGGAGGGACAGAGAGGGACAGGAACACGGACCACCGGAGCAGGTACCACCGGAGCAGGTACCACCGGAGCAGGTACCACTGGAACAGGGTCACCAGCTCAATTTAAGATTGAACATTAGTTTGGGGAGTCTGCTCTGTATTTTCTACTGCACAAGAGGCTGGATCAACGAGCATAATTCAAATGACTCTGTATGCAATTGGATAGTCCTTCAACCAATAAGACCACAAGAGGTGTGATCAACGGGCAACGACCCATCGCTTCTCTATCCGTCATCGTGTTAAACCTGCCAATAGCGCGCCAGGTGCACTGTAAAAAATGTACGTGATTTTAACGGTAAAAAACTGTAAAAATGCTATGATGAAAAACAGTTTATTTGGTTAACAGAAAGTTTCCGTACTATATACGGTGAATAACTGTAACAGTTCTTACCTTACATTTGATTTAATTTTACAGTAAAATACTGTTACATTTACAGTTTTTGGAAGTGAAAAAGAACAAGTCATTGTGTAATTTACAGTGAAAAACCATACATTGACCCAGAATTCCCTGCGTGACACTTCACATTTGATGTATTTTCATTGAAATAACTATATTCTTATTTTTTTTCTAATCAGTTATGTACATTAGGGTTTTATATTACATCTAATGTTGTTAAATTAATGTTTATTGCATTTTGAAAATGTATGTGTTACCATGATGGTGTTTAGTGCTTGTGTGAATGACACCTTCCATATATTAGTATTGTCCTCCTAAAAGCTGTGTGTGATGAGCTTTGATTCATCATGTGACTCTCATCTTCACTGTATTTGGTGGTTGTCCGTATATATCAAAGGTACATAACAGATATTAGTATTTCCGGTTGGTAATTTAACATTATTTCAGTTAATGAAATAAAAAAAATTTTATGGTACATTTTTACAGTGTACACGTAATTATTACAATATAAACCTTTAAATTATACGGTTTTGAACTGTAAAATAGACAGTAAACGAAGTGCAATCTCGTAAAACCTCAAATCTTTTTATATATAATATACCGTATTTTTTTTACGGTAAAGTTCTGGAAAACACAGCTACCGTTTTTTTACGGTTAGTTTTTTTACAGTTTATCTATGTTTTTACTGAAAGTATTTTTCCATTTTTAAACAGACATTTTCTGGCACCCCAGCTGCCAGAAAATTACCGTTTTTTTTACAGTGTGGATAAGCCAGTCTGTGATTGGTTCCCGTAAAAATGTAACAGAAGCAGTAGAAATGAATGTACAGGTTTCCAGACTGAGCTGCAGGGCGAAATCAAATCGCCGGCAGATCAGGCTGGGTTTACCCAGTCTAGGTATAGGGTCTAATACACGTTGATTTTGATGATTTAACAAGTTTAGACAATTCTTCCTCTCCTATAGCGACGATGGAATGGAATTGTTCCTCAGGGGGTCTATAGCTCGATGTCTGATGTGATACTGTAGCAGACGGTAATTTTCTCTCTAATAGTATCAATCTTGCAAGTAAAGAAATCCATGAAGTCATGCTGTGCTGTTGGGAGATGTCTGAACTTGTTAAACAAGCCACTGCATCAAGTAAATACCTTGGGTTGTGTTTGTTTTCTCAGTCGAAAACTAAGCAGTTTTTAAGATTAAGGGATAATACGCCTTACAAATGGATGTCGAAAGCAAAAATGCTATGAAACGCATGTCATACTTTTTCAAAGAAATGGCAGGTAACATATTTAAATGTGACATATGTAAGTAGAAAGACAGACATATTACCTTGTAAAACTTACACAAATCTTTATTTGCAAAAAATATTTTTTTATAGTGTACTGAGGTTATGTGACAAAAGTGTTGCATACTAAAGATTAAGATTTATCATTGCATACTGCATTCTTTTTGTAGTATATACTATAAATGTATAACACGCTCTCCATACTAAAATATAGTCGATGCACAGCCTTTATGATTCAGTATTTCATAAACTGTAATGTGTGTAGGAGTCAGCGGAGTGAAGTCTGTGTGAACAGTGAGCTGCTGTTTTCCGGGGTAAATATTTTCCCTCTCAGCCCACTCACTGGACACAGGAACGCAGGGAAAGACAGCCAAGACAGGACATGGGAAATGGACAGAGGACACAAGAGCAGGCGTTTCATGTGAGGACACCAGCATGAGACTTATGGCTGGCTGTCATGGCAACCGCATGGCAACACATGCTGCCAATTTCACACTCTAATTTGCAGTGATTTGATTGGCCAAAAATAGTTTGTGGGGGAAGACACAGACACACATCATCTATCAAGACGCTCACACTCTCGCGCACGTCATATATCAGATAGTACTGTATACTGAAGGTGATATACAACACACTTGTTGCAGGAACAGTCCTCTCTCAACCTGATTTATAAATGCCATAAAGACACTCCACAGATTTCTGTCATTGTGTGATCCTGGCATGTGTGCATCACCCTGAAGGGTCTATATGATTTCATTTATTTATTTATCTATTGTGAAAATGACCTGCGCACTACAGCATGTGCATTATCGACTCATAACCACACAAAAGGATGGATTGATATGAAATGCATTACCGTTCATAAGTTGGGGTCAGTTGTTTTTTTAAAAAGAAATAAAGACTTTTATTCAGCAAGGATGCATCAAATCATCATATAAAGGCCTGTACACACCGGGACGATTATCACACACACTTATCGGCAGCGTTTTTTGACACCTGAGTGATTTTCACTGGCGATCGGCCGAGTGAACGTACAAATTCAGTAGATGGTGCTCCCGGTACACAAGGTGGCGCCACTTTACACTTCTGACACTCGCTTCTCACGCAGAAGAAGAAGAGAGATGGTATTTACGTTCTGCCAAAACCATTCACACACTTTTTACTAACTGGCAAGCAGCATTAGCAGCTCATCTTCTTCTTTGTCTACTTACTACTTGCAAGTAGTGATGGGGAGTCGACTCCAAAAGAGTCGATTCCTCGGTCGACACCAGCACAGGAATCGACTCTCGGTGTCGACTCTGTTGCTGTGTCCGAAATCGCTCACTTGTTTAATAATTCTCTAATCCCTATAAAGTGCATGGCAGTTGAGTGCACTATAAGCAAGGAGTGAATGAAATTAAGCGAGGAATTCAGACACTGACGTAAAAAATTGCGTCAGAGAGCTCACTGCAGAAACTCACACACATTATTTGAGTGCTTACTTTAGAAATAGAAAACAGTCACAGCGACTTGTTTGTAATTATACATAGGCTTCCTCCATGCTAGCTTTAGTTTAATTGATAGTGCCTATTAATGCAATAAACATAAATTTGGTTTTCCATGGTTAACCTTGTGTTCATAATCATTAAACTAAATCCTAAAAAACTCACATCAAGAAAAAACACATGAATAAGTGTACATTATTATATTTATTTTAGTATTTAGTATCTTTAACTCACCCTTTAAGACAATGATCATGCATGTTTAGCCCCATCACTCGACAACAGCTTTTTTCATGACTTTTTTTTCCTGTGTAAAATTAGGTATCGGCAACAGCTAGGTAGAAACGCTGATAGCCACTCATCAAGTCATCGCTAAATTGGACTAATTTGGACGATCACGCTAAAAGTGCGAGGTTTTAATAAGGGGATTTTAAGGCTTTGTGTCGGGGGAGAAATAATTTAAGTGTGTAACAACTGCAATTTTGTCTTATTTCTGACCCTGTTTTGATGTAAAGTAAATGGAGTCGATTCAATAGACTCCTACAGTGGGAGTCGGGAATCGGAGTCGACTCCAAAAAACCTGGAATCGAACATCCCTACTTGGAAGACCGTTTTGTGCTTGAGCGCCACCAAGTGGTGTTTTCCTGTATGTCATGGCACATTCATTTATTATATCTTGGCACCATCTTGTGGCGGTTTGGTGTAACAGCAAAAGGACATTGAGCTGTTTTCTTAGTGGTTGGTTTAGGTCATGTGGCTCTTAGGTTAGAGGATAACTAGGAGATAACGGCAGTGTTCAAGATTCTTTCCATGCGGTTGGACAAGAGATCGCTTCTCTCTGTTTATTTTACGTTTTGTGCCTTGGAAAGGCTTTGCCTTTTTGCTAAAAAAGAGAAAGAAGAGGAAAGAACATTACAGTAAAAATCTCAACTTTACTTCTGCGTCTGCCCCTTTTTCTGACTCCTGTTAGCTATCTGTCAGTGTTGCGTAGATGGAACATGCATCTAGGGCAGAATAGTAAAAAGGCAGCTGCACGGCGGGCACTTCAGTTCAAGGAAAGCAAACTCGAACTCCACTCCTCTTTCATCATCACACTGTGCGCTACTAGTCTGTATTAGCAATTCATGATGGCGGAGAAAGCTACGGAGGCTGAGGAAACTACAGAGCGAAGCCAAGCATTAGAAACCAGATCTATAGCCTCTGCTTCAACTAACAGATCGAGAAGCTCAACGGCTAGCATTGCTGCGGCAAAAGCTCGCGCTAAGTTGGAAGCTGCACGGGCCAAGACTGAATTCCTTAAAAAAAGAATCTGAAATCCTGATTGAAAAGGCTCAACTGAAAGTGACAGAGGCTCGCATGGAGGCGTCGCTATCAGTTCTAAAGCATGAGAGTGAAGTGGCAGCAGCCATCGCTGAGGCGAAAGTGTTGGAGGCAGCAGCAGAAAGTGAGCTCGGAGAAAGGATTTCTGATGTGAGGGAAGTTTCTGATCGCACTCGTGATTACGTCATGAACCAGTCTCGACTAGGATTGTCTCCTTCTGTTGAAGATGAATCATATCAACCACCTCTAAAGCCCATTGTTCATGTGTTGAGGTCTGAGTCACCCCCAAGACAGCATCGCTTTACAGCTTGGGACGTCAGGGATTCCTTCAATAAACCTGTTATTGAGAGTATGACACAGCAGCCTCAGAAGTCAAGGCAAACACCTTGCCATAAATCCCAAGTGCCACCATTCACGTCTTCGCCATATAAGACAACACCACAGCCATCGTTTAACAACGACACGAACGTGAGTGAGATCGCCAGGTACTTGGCTCACAGAGAGCTTGTTAATTCAGGTCTCTTCAAATTTGATGATCGTCCTGAGAATTATTGGGCGTGGAAGTCATCATTTGTCAACGCTATTGAAGGTTTGTACCTGTCAGCGGTGGAGCAGTTAGACCTTCTATCAAAATGGTTAGGAGAACAATCTTCACATCATGTGCGAAGGATCAGAGCTGTGCATACAGGTAATCCTGACACAGGCTTAAGAAAGGCTTGGGAGCGTTTGGAAGATTGCTATGGCTCTCCAGAGATTATTGAGAAATCTCTCTTTGATAGGATCGATAGCTTTCCAAAGATCAGCGGCAAAGATGTGAAAAAGCTTCGGGAACTCTGAGATCTTCTTCAGGAAGTGGAATCAGCGAAACATGAAGGCTATCTACCCGGACTTACTTATCTTGACACCGCACGAGGTGTGGCCCCCATCGTAGATAAGCTACCATACAGTCTTCAGGAGAAGTGGATGGCTCAAGGTTCTCAGTATAAAACTTCACATCAAGTTGCTTTTCCTCCATTCTCGTTCTTCTGTGATTTCATCTGCAAAGAGGCTCGAACACGCAACAATCCAAGTTTTGCTCTGTCTTCAGGAATCCAAAGTGTTTTGAAACCGGAGCAGCCATTCAAGAGACAAGTGAAAAGCCCAGTCTACACTCACAAGACAGAAGTGTCATCAGGTGCTATGAGTCAGACACGCAGCTCAAACTGTGAGTTGGATGATGTGGATAAAACCTGCCCGATTCATAAGAAGCCCCATCCTCTCAAACGCTGCAGAGGCTTTAGGAGCAAACCTTTAGATGAGCGCAGGACATTCCTAAAGGAGAAAGGGGTTTGCTACAGGTGCTGTGCTACTACCACTCATCTGGCCAGGGACTGTAAAGCAGCTATTAAATGTAAGGAATGTGGCAGTGATGCTCATGTCGCAGCACTTCACCCAGGACCGCCACTTTCTACCTTATACGAGTATGGCGGGGAGGGAGAGATAGACACACCGCAACCTGTCACCTCCAAGTGTACCGAAGTCTGTGGTTATGGGAAAGGTTCACGGTCTTGTTCGAAGATTTGCCTGGCTAAGGTTTACCCAGAGTCCTACCTATTAATGCAGACTCACCTGATACCTACCTATTGAACCAGACTCACCTGATACCTACCTATTGATCCAGACAAACCTGATACTTACCTATGGATCCAGAATCACCTGAGATACCTGCCTATTGATCCAGACTCCCCTGAGATACCTACCTATTGATCCAGACTCACCTGAGATACCTACCTATTGATCCAGACTCACCTGAGATACCTACCTATTGATCCAGACTCACCTGAGATACCTACCTATTGATCCAGACTCACCTGAGATACCTACCTATTGATCCAGACTCACCTGACACCTACCTATTAATCCAGACTCACCTGATACCTACCTATTGATCCAGACTCACCTGAAATACCTACCTATTGATCCAGACTCACCTGAGATACCTACCTATGGATACAGACTCCCCTGAGAAACCTACCTATTGATCCAGACTCACCTGAGATACCTACCTATGGATCCAGACTCCCCTGAGATACCTACCTATTGGTCCAGACTCCCCTGAGATACTTACATATGGATCCAGACTCACCTGAGAAACCTACCTATTGATCCATACTCATCTGAGATACCTACCTATTGATCCAGACTCACCTGAGATACCTACCTATTGATCCAGACTCATCTGAGTTACCTGCCTATGGATCCAGACTCCCCTGAGATACCTACCTATTGATCCAGACTCACCTGAGATACCTACCTATTGATCCAGACTCCCCTGAGATACCTACCTATTGCTCCAGACTCACCTGAGATACCTACCTATTGGTCCAGACTCACCTGAGATACCTACCTATGGATCCAGACTCCCCTGAGATACCTACCTATTGATCCAGACTCACCTGAGATACCTACCTATTGCTCCAGACTCACCTGAGATACCTACCTATGGATCCAGACTCCCCTGAGATACCTACCTATGGATCCAGACTCCCCTGAGATACCTACCTATGGATCCAAACTCACCTGAGATACCTACCTATTGGTCCAGACTCACCTGAGATACCTACCTATGGATCCAGACTCCCCTGAGATACCTACCTATTGATCCAGACTCACCTGAGATACCTACCTATGGATCCAGACTCCCCTGAGATACCTACCTATTTGTCCAGACTCACCTGAGATACCTACCTATGGATGCAGACTCCCCTGAGATACCTACCTATTGATCCAGACTCACCTGAGATACCTACCTATTGATCCAGACTCACCTGAGATACCTACCTATTGATCCAGACTCACCTGAGATACCTACCTATTGATCCAGACTCACCTGAGATACCTACCTATTGATCCAAACTCACCTGAGATACCTACCTATGGATCCAGACTTCCCTGAGATACATACCTATGGATCCAGACTCACCTGAGATACCAACCTAGGGATCCAGACTCACCTGAGAAACCTACCTATTGATCCATACTCATCTGAGATACCTACCTATTGATCCAGACTCACCTGAGATACCTACCTATTGATCCAGACTCATCTGAGTTACCTGCCTATGGATCCAGACTCCCCTGAGATACCTACCTATTGATCCAGACTCACCTGAGATACCTACCTATTGATCCAGACTCCCCTGAGATACCTACCTATTGCTCCAGACTCACCTGAGATACCTACCTATTGGTCCAGACTCACCTGAGATACCTACCTATGGATCCAGACTCCCCTGAGATACCTACCTATTGATCCAGACTCACCTGAGATACCTACCTATTGCTCCAGACTCACCTGAGATACCTACCTATGGATCCAGACTCCCCTGAGATACCTACCTATGGATCCAGACTCCCCTGAGATACCTACCTATGGATCCAAACTCACCTGAGATACCTACCTATTGGTCCAGACTCACCTGAGATACCTACCTATGGATCCAGACTCCCCTGAGATACCTACCTATTGATCCAGACTCACCTGAGATACCTACCTATGGATCCAGACTCCCCTGAGATACCTACCTATTTGTCCAGACTCACCTGAGATACCTACCTATGGATGCAGACTCCCCTGAGATACCTACCTATTGATCCAGACTCACCTGAGATACCTACCTATTGATCCAGACTCACCTGAGATACCTACCTATTGATCCAGACTCACCTGAGATACCTACCTATTGATCCAGACTCACCTGAGATACCTACCTATTGATCCAGACTCACCTGAGATACCTACCTATGGATCCAGACTTCCCTGAGATACATACCTATGGATCCAGACTCACCTGAGATACCTACCTATTGATCCAGACTCACCTGAGATACCTACCTATGGATCCAGACTTTCCTGAGATACCTACCTATGGATCCGGACTCCCCTGAGATACCTACCTATTGATCCAGACTCACCTGATACCTACCAATTGATCCAGACTCCCCTGAGATATCTACCTATTGATCCAGACTCACCTGAGATACCTACCTATTGATCCAGACTCACCTGAGATACCTACCTATTGATCCAGACTCACCTGAGATACCTACCTATGGATCCAGACTTCCCTGAGATACCTACCTATGGATCCGGACTCCCCTGAGATACCTACCTATTGATCCAGACTCACCTGATATCTACCAATTGATCCAGACTCCCCTGAGATACCTACCTATTGATCTAGACTGACCTGAGATACCTAACTATGGATCCAGACTCACCTGAGATACCTACCTATTGATACAGACTCACCTGAGATACCTACCTATTGATCCAGACTCACTTGAGATACCTACCTATTGATCCAGACTCACCTGAGATACCTACCTATGGATCCAGACTTCCCTGAGATACCTACCTATGGATCCGGACTCCCCTGAGATACCTACCTATTGATCCAGACTCACCTGATACCTACCAATTGATCCAGACTCCCCTGAGATACCTACCTATTGATCTAGACTGACCTGAGATACCTAACTATGGATCCAGGCTCCCCTGAGATACCTACCTATGGATCCAGACTCACCTGAGATACCTACCTATTGATCCAGACTCACCTGAGATACCTACCTATTGCTCCAGACTCACCTGAGATACCTACCTATTGATCCAGACTCCCCTGAGATACCTACCTATTGCTCCAGACTCCCCTGAGATACCTACCTATTGGTCCAGACTCACCTGAGATACCTACCTATGGATCCAGACTCCCCTGAGATACTTACCTATTGATCCAGACTCACCTGAGATACCTACCTATTGATCCAGACTCACCTGAGATACCTACCTATTGATCCAGACTCACCTGAGATACCTACCTATGGATCCAGACTCCCCTGAGATACCTACCTATTGATCCAGACTCACCTGAGATACCTACCTATTGATCCAGACTCACCTGAGATACCTACCTATGGATCCAGACTTCCCTGAGATACCTACCTATGGATCCGGACTCCCCTGAGATACCTACCTATTGATCCAGACTCACCTGATACCTACCAATTGATCCAGACTCCCCTGAGATATCTACCTATTGATCCAGACTCACCTGAGATACCTACCTATTGATCCAGACTCACCTGAGATACCTACCTATTGATCCAGACTCACCTGAGATACCTACCTATGGATCCAGACTTCCCTGAGATACCTACGTATGGATCCGGACTCGCCTGAGATACCTACCTATTGATCCAGACTCACCTGATATCTACCAATTGATCCAGACTCCCCTGAGATACCTACCTATTGATCTAGACTGACCTGAGATACCTAACTATGGATCCAGACTCCCCTGAGATACCTACCTATGGATCCAGACTCACCTGAGATACCTACCTATTGATCCAGACTCACCTGAGATACCTACCTATTGCTCCAGACTCACCTGAGATACCTACCTATTGATCCAGACTCCCCTGAGATACCTACCTATTGCTCCAGACTCACCTGAGATCAGTGTTGGGGAAAGTTACTTTTAAAAGTAATGCATTACAATATTGAGTTACTCCCCCAAAAAGTAACTAATTGCGTTACTTAGTTACTTTTTATGGAAAGTAATGTGTTACGTTACTTTTGCGTTACTTTTCAGTTACTTTTTCTTAACTGGCTGAGGCTTGAAGTTCTTGTTCTAGTGTTTAACACAGTAATGCATTCAACAACAGCCTATATAACATACCTTAATTTTCTTTTAAAAACACATATATTGAATAATAATATAGAATATTATATTCTGAGAACTTCCTGATCACAGTGCCATATAAAAGATCTATAACAGATTATTGAAAGTAATGTGTTTGTTACTTTTGTACTTTTTGTGTGGGTAGATTATGGACTGCATATTCTATAAATTCTGTAAATTCACTGTCCATAGTGATAATAAGAGTGTAATATTAGTTAGATAATTGCCATTATGAATTAAGTTATATTAGAGCAAAACACATACATTGACATACATATTTAAATGTTTATTAACTTATTAAAGAACAAGATGAAACTAGAGAACAAACATCACCAATTAAACATAAATATGTCAGCTATAAAATTTGATGAATTTCACATGGCCTAAACAAATGCATAAGTTGATTCCAATAGACCAAAACTCTTGAGTTTTGTCCTCAAATCAAAATTAATTTAGTGCAAAAAAGGCACAGAAGCAAAAAAGTCACAGAAGTTGCAGATCACTTCTGCAATGCAATGCAAAAAAAGAGAGATTTACCTTAATGTAATGTTAGAGTATTATCTTTATATTTAGAGTTCACTATTTCATATGGGTTTTATTTCAAAGTAACGATTGTAGCGCAGCAGGAGCAGTTTCTCAAAACGCTGGTCTGTGAGACGGTTTCTTTTTGGGGTGAGGATGAGACTTCCAATACTAAACAGCCTCTCAACTGGCGCACTGGAAGGTGTTGCTGTGTTGGCTTTTAAGAAGATCTTCAAAATCCTGGGGAAGTCATGTAAATTTCCCATATCAGCTGATTTCAGGTATTCACAAATCTCCATGTCCACAGTAGTTGCTTGTTCGTCATGTTGATTCTTCTCTTCAGGAAATGCGAAGAAGTCATTTTCATGGTCTCTGCTTTCAGGAGACGGCAGTGGCTCTTTCTGTGGTATCTCAATGGTGAGAGCACGACACTGCGCTGCCAGAATCATCTTGATGTTGTCTTTTCTTGTTTCATCCCTCAGCCATCGCAACTTGAATTTTGGCAGGGTTACCGCAGCAAGCAAAGCTTCATCACTGTCAAGGATGGAGCTAAACCGTGTCTTGATAGCCTGCAAGAGAATGTTATATAGGTTACACAGTTTATAAACTAATAGATATGCATTCATATCAGAATAATTAAATTTATGTCAGAAAAAAGTTAGTAGAATTTAACTTAAAGGGATAGTTCACACAATTTTAATTAGCCCATGATTTACTCACCGTCAAGTCATCCTACCTAGACGAATAAAATCGGACTTATATTAAAAATGTCCTGGCTAATCCAAGCATTATAATGGCAGCCCAAAAGCTTGAAAGAGCCAGGACATTTATTAAAAAACTCTGATTGTGTTAGTCTGAAAGCAGAAAGTCATATACACCTAGGGTGGCTTGAGGGAGTGTAAATCATAAGGATAATGTTCATTTTTGGGTGAACTGCTCCTTTAACAAAAGATACATAAACATATTGACTTGAATGCACTGACACTATTGTATGAGAACTAACTAAGCTGAATGATGACATCAATGTTTTCTGCAGAGCTGCTTTAAAGCTATATTGAACTCATTTTACAGCTTTAATTTTATTCTGTTTGCACCAATCAGTGAATCATTATTTTCCAGTTATCACTGTAAAGCTGCTTTGAAACAATCTATAATAATAAAGTAGTAATATAAATATAGTAATAAAAGTGACTAGACAAAACAAAAGTACAATAATAATAAGACAATATTGAACAGACTTACTTGGACTATGAGGTCAGGGAGGTCAGCCATCATATGAGAGAGGCCCTCTTTCAGTGCCAAGATTTTGGCCATCAGGATTTCAAGGGTAGGTTGAAGGGTCCCATAGAAACAGTCATCTTCACCTTGAAGTATATCCAATGCCATACAGACAGGCTTCAGAACCTTGCAGTAGTCTTTAAGGAATTGATACTCTCTCTCCGTAATGCATCTGATGTCCAGGCGAGTGCAAAGTTGATTGAGGTCCACAAAGGGAATGTCTGTGACTCTGCTAAGCGCATCATGAAACGAGTTCCACCTTGTAGTTGAAGGGACCAGCAACTTCCTTTTGCTGAATTCCTCCAGGCTCTCTGATGCCACAGTTGATCGACTAACTTTTGACCACAAGGCTGAACACTTTCCAGTTGCACTCCTGTACAATGCTTTGCAATCTGCCTTTGCCGTCAAAAATTTTACTACGTCGTTAGTGCATATAAGGTTAAGGGTGTGGGATGCACACCTGTGATGCGGAGGAAGAACATACTTTTCGCTGGTCTCAGTGTCATCACGTAAAACTTCGTGTAAATCCGTGAAGATTACCTCATCTTCATTATTCTCTGCTTCATCGTCATCATCAGCTTGAAACATTCTGAATGCTTTAACAAAGTTTGCGCCATTGTCAGTTACAGTGGCAGTTATCTTACCACAAAGAGCAAACGAGCTGTGAATTTGCTCTATCTCCGCTGCGATGGCATCATACGTGTGTCTCCCACGAAATCGCCTGCAGGCGATTGCAGCTTTTTGGCGATGCAGAGTAGCAGGATCGATCCAGTGTACAGTAATTCCCAGAAAACTTTTATTCTGAGCGGTCCATAGATCTGCAATGGTGGAAACATATTCCAGGTCGGCAAAAGTTTTCTTCAGGTCTGTCTCCATGTCCATATACGCCTTGTCTAAAAAGCTAGCAAAAGTTTTGTGATCGGGCAGCACGACCCCCGGCCTTTTCCCTGTCACGGAGATTTTGCTGATGATATTGCGAAATGTGGGCGCCTCCACAGTGGACAGTGGCTGCATCTCCTCAACAATAAAAGCAGCAACCAATTTGTTCAGTTCAGTCGAGCTGATTGTTTTACCTGGTGGTGAACTGAAATCAAGCTTTTGTTGTTTCGCTTGAGGCGGGGTGCAGGTATCATTGGGCTCTCTCGCTTCCAACTCTGTTGTGCTGTGCTTCGCATGCAAATGTTTTTTTAAATTTGAAGTGGTGTTTTTTGCAGTTGACAAGAGCTTTTCACCTGCACATAATCTGCACTTAACAAGTACCCCCTTCTCCTTTTCTTTGACGATTTCAAAATAATGAGAATACTTCCATCGCAGTAATGTAACGTTACAGCTCTGGCCTGCCATCTTCGTTTCTGACTAGCGTCTGTTCCCGCGCACGTACGCGTGCGTGATTCTACGACTACGTTCATTTTAATTCAGTACTTTATTTTTTTTAATGCACATTAATTAAACAAAAAAGTAACTCGCATTACTTTTTTTAAAAAGTAACTCAAATATTAATGTGTTAATTTATAAAGTAATGCATTACTTTACTCGTTACTCCATAAAAGTAATATTATTACGTAACGCACGTTACTTGTAACGCGTTACCCCCAACACTGCCTGAGATACCTACCTATTGATCCAGACTCCCCTGAGATACCTACCTATTGATCCAGACTCACCTGAGATACCTACCTATTGATCCAGACTCACCTGAGATACCTACCTATTGATCCAGACTCACCTGAGATACCTACCTATTGATCCAGACTCACCTGAGATACCTACCTATTGATCCAGACTCACCTGAGATACCTACCTATTGATCCAGACTCACCTGAGATACCTACCTATTGATCCAGACTCCCCTGAGATACCTACCTATTGATCCAGACTCACCTGAGATACCTACCTATTGATCCAGACTCACCTGAGATACCTACCTATTGATCCAGACTCACCTGAGATACCTACCTATTGATCCAGACTCCCCTGAGATACCTACCTATTGATCCAGACTCACCTGAGATACCTACCTATTGATCCAGACTCACCTGAGATACCTACCTATTGATCCAGACTCCCCTGAGATACCTACCTATTGCTCCAGACTCACCTGAGATACCTACCTATTGATCCAGACTCCCCTGAGATACCTACCTATTGCTCCAGACTCACCTGAGATACCTACCTATTGATCCAGACTCACCTGAGATACCTACCTATTGATCCAGACTCCCCTGAGATACCTACCTATTGCTCCAGACTCACCTGAGATACCTACCTATTGATCCAGACTCACCTGAGATACCTACCTATTGATCCAGACTCACCTGAGATACCTACCTATTGATCCAGACTCACCTGAGATACCTACCTATTACTCCAGACTCACCTGAGATACCTACCTATTGATCCAGACTCACCTGAGTCCTTTCAACAGATTCACTCAGAATCATCGGTTTCTATAACCCATTAGCACTGATAAAACACAATCCAGAGGTTAGTGACACAATATACACATGAGGACAGAAAAGTTCCCTGAACTAACACACACAACAGTCACACGAATAGTGTGACACATACTAGACACGAATATTCAAGATTTGCTGGCCTTAAATGCAGTGAATCCATGATAAATCCCACTAAAACTCGCAGTTCATCCACTGGGTGGCGCTGTGGAGCGGGTTAATAAGTTAAGTGTATTTGATGGAATTACTTGGATGAAAATTGAAAATGAGCTTACAAAATAGTAAAAGACAGCTGTCCATCACTGCATTTACGAGTGCAGGTGAGCATAGAGCGAGATAAGATAAGATAGCAAAATGATCTTGAGTCAAATGCTTCCTTTAAGTTTTGTCGAGGGTTTAAGAACAGAAAACACAAAGTGCTGTTAGAAACTTAACACTGTTATCTATGTGTGGCGCTGTAATTCTGCCACTAAAAGCAGAGAAGAAGAGTTGTGGCTAGAAGGGGTACAGCAACGGTCGGAGGTGAGGCAAAATCTCACAATAAAATAACAATAAATAAATGTACTACTTACCAGATGTGTTTTATCAATGCCTACACCCTAAACCTACCCTTACAATAATGCAAATACAGTTATATTTAAAATAGATTAACTTTAATCCTGTTGCTCCATAACTTTAAACTCGGATTTAAATCTCAATTATGGATTAATAATGTGAGGAGGTTTAAATATTTTTGATGGTTCAAATGCATACGCTACATGTTTTACCATTTATGAACTATCATTTATGTGCCCCATACCATCACCATTCATTTCTATGCAACCAATAAATAAATTACTACTAAAGTTTGACAAAATTGTTTACAAAAAACTAATTTCTTCATGGATCTAGTCACTTAATTTTGCTCTCAAAATGCATCAGATTTATGCATTTAAATTTAAAATGAACAAATTTTCTTTTGGGGAGCACGCCCCGGGACCCCATAGAGGGACCCCATAGAGGGACCAATGTCTACCCAGCACAGTCTCACAAAATCCTGTGGGAAACACAAATAATATATTTATAATGTAATATAAATATGAATAAACACTGCTACAGCTTCTTGTCGAGCTCAAAAGCCGTTCTACTGTTGTCAATTATGTTGGTCCATCTTGTTTAAAACTATATACAACTATGATGGAAAAAATCTTGCTTGCATTGCATTTACCACAGCCCATGTGCTTCTACTACTGTTGAGTTATTTCATATCACATTTGAAGTTGCTCATTTTGAATTCCTTTTCACTCATTATAATACGTTTTGTTATCAATAATATACAGTATTATTACCTCCAGTGTAGGGCTATTTATACTGGTTCACTGTTTACATGCATTTAAATGTGCCACCCCTCTCTGAGTCTGTGCCCCAGCCTGGCCCCAGGGTTGCCAGGTTTTCACAACAAAACCCGCCCAATTGCTACTGAAAACTAGCCCAAAACTAGCCCAATCTCGTTTCAGGGGGGCGCATTTGGGGGGTTAAATATGTGTTTTTTTGGCATGGTTGCCTACTAAAATTCGCATTCCCGGGGCTAAATATCATATAATTGGGGTCGCTTCAACCCGCGGACATGAAAAACAGCCCGCGGCAGCAGTGATGAAGTAGCCCAATTCCGCGGGAAAACCGCGGACTTGGCAACACTGCCTGGCCCCCCCACGAGGAATTGTCTAGACCCGCCCCTGCCGGGTGATGACGGCAAAAATGACTGGTCATATTCGAACATTCGGCAGCACTCGCATGCATTGAACAAAGTTTACAACGAGAATGAAGTTATTTTTGCCATGGTGCTGCCACAGAATGAGCTGTGTGCAGGACTCAGACAGCCACTTTTATACCCTAACTGTGGGGTGCTTTCAAAATACTGCTGCAGCTCTTTCATCAACAGTAAACTTTCTCAGAGTGCAAAAGTTTAGCTGCCTTTCATCTTTATTTTATTTGCCCTTTTCCCTCTCTTTCTCTCATTGTCTCTCTCTCTCTCTCTCTCTCTCTCTCTCTCTCTCTCTCTCTCTCTCTGTGTGTGTGTGTGTGTGTGTGTCTACCCCTTCACACTGTTTTTATTTGACAAAATCTAAAAAATGCCCTAGACACCTGTGTGTGTGTGTGTGTGTGTGTGTGTGTGTGAGTGAACATGATTGTTCCATGTTGCATTTGTGCTCTAGTATTTGTCCTTCATTTATGTATGGATTTTTTTCAGATTTATGCCAGTTTTGTTGATTTTATTTGCCAGTTTCTATAAAAATGCTCTCTGTTGCAGTCGTGTGTGTGTGTGTGTGTGTGTGTGTGTGTGTGTGTGTGTGTGTGTGTGTGTGTGTGTGTGTGTGTGTGTGTGTGTGTGTGAGATAGAAAGTTCGTTCTACTTTGTGTTTATGCTCTAGGACGAGATCTTGATATATATGTAGAAATTTTCAGATTTATACTGGATTTAGTTTCATTAATTTTTTTATACTTTCCCATTCATTTTCAATGTGGGGTCAATCTGACCCTGAGGGACTTAAACGGTAATTTTTTTTTACACACCTTTAGAACAACCAAATCAAGCCCAGATTTTTCTGTGCATGTTTAGATAGATTATTTAGGAAAAGTCACAGAGTCCCATGGCCCTGAGATGAAGGGAACACTTTTTAAAAATGGAGGAAAAGTCCAGTGGGGTCAGCTGGACCCCAAGGGCCGATCAAGGGTTAATCAGTTTTGCTGCGTTCATTTCATCAGGTGGAGAGCACTAATTGCTAATGGGGGTGTTTTCAGAGCAGCCCTGTTTCACAGGTAACAGTCTGTCTTCAGAACACCCCCTTGTTTCCACTTCTTTTGGATTAGCCCAACCCACTGGAGAAGAGAGACAGATTGAAGAAGGCTAGTTTGCTGTATATTATTTATTTAACTGTGAGAGCGTTTTCCTTGTCAGTCCTCTTCTACCATGTCAACAAAGACATCGACAGTGTGGCAGCATTTTTTTAAAATTGGAAATGGGAAAAAAGTCGAATGCAAATTTTGCAAGCAACAGTTTGCATATCACAGCTGACAAACATGTTATATCACCTAAAGACGGTAAGCCAACTTGTCTGCGTTACGTTGCCCCATCCATTTTATTATTGAGCAAACTGCAAATGTATTTCTAGTATTATTTATTGGATTTGGGCACTTTATTATTTTATTTTTTATTTGGAGCCTAATGCGCGATGCGCTGTGCCCACTGTTTGTTAGTTTTGAGCCTATGCTTTATTTTTCAGTTATGCACTTTATTTCGTTTCTGCTCTTGATCTGGCTTGTTTAATAAATATTCCTTTTTTATTAAAGTGGACGTGCCTTTTGTGTTTAAGAGTAAAAGCTTTAAGTTAATAGTCTATTCGTGTCTCAGCCGCGAAGCTGAGCTGATCCTATGTTCGAGCTGCACAGAGCGGCTGAAATGATACTGTCTGTCAGTTATTACAATACATATGACAAAAACAATTATGTCTAAATTATGTTGCATATTCCCCAAAAGTTCTTGTGATGATATCACTAGTTGACAACATAGTACTATATTTTCAGAAATCATAGGCTGATATTGCGCAGGTGCACGTGATGCAACGCTGTCAGAGCCGACAGACTCGTGTGTCAGACTCATTTCAGTCCAAAATAATCAGCTCAAAAACTATTTAATATACTGCAAATAGCCTACTAGTTTATGTTTATTTATAATTCATTTAGGCAGACAACAAGGCTACCAAGTACTGCGCACAGTGCGCAGCTAATTCATTTAACCTTTTTTCCTGACGTCATTTTTAGTCGATTTTTAGACTTCAGTCCAAGATTTCCTTTGGTTGATTACAGCCCTAGAATAGAGCCAGCAGAGTGTGAGGGTCATGGTGGAACGTGAGTTTACGTTTGGGATGCGGATCCGTCACTCATCTCGGTAACACTTCGGTGTTGGACAAAGAAAAGAAGAGAGGAGTATATTTAGCATTTAAATGCAGCGGAGAATATGAGGCGAGCGCCAGTGATCGCGCCGCGCCTCGTGTTTCTCATACCCGCTCCACTCGTGGATCAAACGGGATGGGCGGTGCTGTCAAGAGCGGTTGTTTTGTCATAAATTACACTGCCACAATAGACTCCATTAATCGGTACTATAAATATACTTTACGCACGCGCTGTTTTCATTGCTTGATCAGTAACGGTCTCTCTACGTAGCGCTTTATAAAGACAACTGACATTTTACAAGTTTATTTACTTTATTGGCAAGAGCTACTTATGTCAGTAAGAGAGTTTCTGGTGGTCAGTAAAGAAGGACATTGAATATTAGTATTGTTGCTGTCAATGGCGAATCCAACATGGCGGCGAAAATGAATCGTGAATGGAGGTTTTAATCGCAGGTTAAATTCTATTCCCTGATTTGTTAATCTGGGTTTAAAGTTGTGCAAGTGGTGCAACACAACTCGATTTAAAATAAAGCCTAGATCAACAAATCCTAGATTAGCTCGTTGGTGCAGTTGTTTTGAAGTGTTTTGAAGTCATTGTATAATTTGCAGTAAAAACTGTGACACTTCACATTTGTGTATTTTCGTTGAAATATCAGATAAGGTCAGGTTAAGGTCAGGATTGGGTTCATTCTTGTTTTAAAATGTCACATCATGAAAACTCAAAAACGTACCGATAATTTACGAATGAATAAAAAATATATATATATATATTTAAAATAACGTTGACATTTTTTTCCGAACTCCAAACTTTTCTTGAAAATTGTGCATTCAAAATGTGTTTCTATGAAATGCGCATGTGTGTTTTAAAGATGTATCCTTTTCTTTCGAGTGGACACTCTTAAATGTCAGACCCTTCCACTGACCTCTGACCTCTGACTGAACTCATGTCATCTTTATCTCTGCTCTCGTGTGTTTCTTCTGGGAGAGTGTCCAGTTAAAGACTGAACTGAACCACAGGTGTTTAAATCCAGCACGAGCCTCACATCAGCGATCAATGCCAAGCGCCGGATCTCAGAGAGTGAAGCACGCCAGCACTGGACTCTGGACCGACACACACGTCTCGCCTGACCATTACACCAACAGGGGCTGTAATGCCATCGCATAATGACCCGATACTTCTGTCCATATAGTGCAGGCTATATATTATAAACATAAACACACATTATGACCAGTCACAGGTGTATATAAAGCCAATATAGAGTATACAGGAGACACTCGAAAAATTTGAATATCGTGCAAAAGTTAATTTATTTCAGTAATTGAACTTAAAAGATTAAACTAATGTAATATATAGTCTCATTACAAGCAAAGTGAGATATTTCAAGCCTTTATTTGTTATCATTTTGATGATTATAGCTTACAGCTTATGAAACCCCCAAATATCAGAAATTATAATATTGTGAAAAGGTTCAGTATTGTAGGCTCAAAGTGTCACACTCTCATCAGATGATTCATCCAAAACACCTGCAAAGGGTTCCTGAGCCTTTAAATGTCTCTCCGTCTGGTTCAGAAGAGTTCACAATCATGGGAAGAGACCGCTGACCTGACAGCTGTGCAGAAACCATCACTGACACCCTCCACAAGGAGTGAAAGCCTCAAAAGGGAATCGCAAAACAAGTCGGATGTTCTCAAAGTGCTGTATCAAAGCACATGGATAGAAAGTTAAGTGGAAGGGAAAAGTGTGGAAGAAAAAGGTGCAGGGATGAGGATTGTCAGGAAAAGGCCATTCAAATGTGTGGCGGAGCTTCTCAAGGAGTGGAGGCTGGAGTTACTGCATCAAGAGCCACACGCAGACGGATCCTGGACATTTACATTTACATTTATGCATTTGGCAGACACTTTTATCCAAAGCGACTTACAGTGCCCTTATTACAGGGACAATCCCCCTGGAGCAACATGGAGTAAAGTGCCTTGCTCAAGGACACACTGGTGGATTATTTTTCATCATCCATTTCATAAAATTGTATTAGAGATTAATAAACTGTATATAAAAGTATTTAATTTACAAGTGTCATGCTTGTGATTTGACATCATTACTGCTTTATTTATTCAGAAAAAGAAGTAACTTCAATTTATTTGTGTATTCTACTTTTCATTTTATTACTATAACAACAGCGCCCCATAAATATATATGACACTCCAGCGGGGGCACTAGGACCTGGAGGAGCTTCTGCTGCTGCGCTAGAGAGAGTGGGGAGACGCCATTGTGCTTGTTTTGGGCTAGTTTTGTTGTGAAAACCTGGCAACTCTGCGTTGATGGTCACGTCCTTCTGTACGCGCATTCACAAATTCAAGGCAGCATTAAAAAACTGTCAATATAAATCACCGTACATGCAATGATTTTGCTTGTTTTTACTTCAAGAATGGCCGCACGGCTGACGTGATCTTATCGCTATAGCACTCCTTGCACACGTGAGTTATTGCAGGCGCATATCAACACGTTATCGGCAAGGCATATCGGCATAATTTTTTCATATCAGCCGATGCCGATTTTTATTTAACAAATAAAGGCTTGAAATATCTCACTTTGCATGTAATGAGTCTTACTGAAATATATATTTCTATGGGGATGATTAGGAGGCAAATTTGGCCAGGATGCCGGGGTTACACCCCTACTCTTTTCGAAGGACATCGTGGGATCTTTAATGACCACAGAGAGTCAGGACCTCGGTTTAACGTCTCATCCGAAGGACGACAGTATAGTGTCCCCATCACTACACTGGGGCGTTAGGACCCACACAGCGCCTCGTCAACGCCGCTGTTAAAGGCTGAGCGCCTCTCCTCGAGAGACCGTCTCTCTCCCTGTGCATGCACGCTGGTGTCCTCACAGGTCCAGGAGGGGAGCAGGGACGGATTCTTGCACCACGATGAGTCGCCAGACCTGTTTGAAGTACATTAGCATCTACATTTATGCATTTGGCAGACGCTTTTATCCAAAGCAACTTACAGTGCCCTTATTACAGTGCCAATCCCCCTGGAGCAACATGGAGTAAAGTGCTTTGCTCAAGGACACACTGTTGGTGACCGCTGGGATCGAACCAGCAATATTCTGCGTATCAGTTCCATGGTTTAACCCACTGGACCACCATGTCACACAGTACAGTACCTGTTTGAGAAAGGCCTGTCCGCTTTGCCCCTCAGCTCCACAGCTAGAGAAGCAGCCGTCGCCCCTCCCGTCCCGGACCGAAGAAGGGAGCGCATGCTGCTGCCAGGACCCCGCCACTACCTTATTTTTATCTGATATAAAAACATGAGTAAAAAACAGCACTGAAATTAGTCATCTGACTACATGAGATTTGCAGCACATATGGAAAAGTAGTGTAATTAAAGCTAGTGTCAAAATCTGCTAAATGTAATTAATACCTCAAACCAGTTGTGGAGACCGACTTTCTCTAGCTCAATCCTGTTCTTTGGGTTGACCTGCAGACAGCGGCAAATCAAATCACAGCATTCTGTGGAGAGAGAAGGGAGAGACGTCTGATTATTCGCTTAAACTTCACAAATATCACAAAACCATCACTTATTAAGCCACTGGGCTCAGATGCTCCTGCACTGTTGTTTTGTTGTGTCTAATAAGATTCAGAATTAAAATTGTCCTTTGCTGACATGAAGATCTCACCTTGAGACAATCCAATTCTGGTCCAGATGTTCAGATTAATCTTATCCAGGTCTTGTTTCTTCGGATAATCCCCGCACATCATTAAGAATAGGAGGACGCCGAGTGACCACACTGTCGCCGGTTTCCCGTGATATTGTCCTTTTATCCAGAACTCGGGGGGGCAGTAATAATCTGTGCCTGGAGGAAAGAATGAGTACATTTCCATTAACACAACATTGACTATATCCATTATCATGCAAGAAATGATTTGATGCTAATCGCAACAGTGGATCCCATCCCATGATGCTTCATGAGAGCTGGACTCACTCAGAGTCCTGTGTGAACGGCTCTCAATCGTCACCAGAGTTTGAGACACACCTTGCAGCTTTGAGAATTATACATACCAGAAAAGGAGGTGTATCCCGCGCTGTTGAGGAATTCCCCACATCCGAAGTCAATTAATTTAACTTCAAAGGTGTCGGTGTTAATAATCAAGTTTTCGAGTTTGATATCTCGGTGGAAAACTCCTCGCTGGCAGCATGTCTGCGCCGCAAAAGTGGTCTGGAACATAATCAGGCGAACAAAATCTTGATATCTCCTGCCCGTGACGTTTGGTAAAAAGTCACGCAAGGTCTGACTGGGCATGGGCCGCTCCAGCACCATCACATATTGGTCAGCCTCGTCCTGCCAGTCCAAGAGCTTGACGATCTCAGGAACACTGGGCCCTCGATTGGCGGACATTTGCAGAGCCACTTCTAACGGGATGGGTCTGGAATAACCGTCCTAGAAGAAAGACAAACAGTTATCAATATTTATGATTTATAGTCTGTGATTAATGTTAATATGAGATGTTTGAAATTGAAAACAGTGACTGAGAGGTCAAACAGAGCCGACTTACAACCCTGGTATATTTTGCAAGCTCTTTGGCAGCCAGTTTCACCGCCACCTGATGAAGAAACACAGAAAATGGATTAGCGTTAGAATTATTTACAGTACATGTGTTCAAAGTTCACACATTACAATCATTACACCTGAACATACATGAACATTTCCATGAATTTAATTGTAAATTTAAATTTTGACTATTTAAACAGGCCTGACATGTGACGTGCACTAAATAGTGAATATAAGATTGGGTAAGAGTGTAATACAAGACCAAAATAATCATCGAGATAGAAATTGTAAGTACCTGAAGGCCATCTTTCAGCCGAGTCGCTGCATAAACCGTCCCAAAGCCTCCTTCACCCAGTGCAACGCCCACCTCATATCTACAGGAACCGATGTCTGTGAAAAGAAGAAAGGAAGAAATGTCACCGACTTGATCTAAAACTATTTCAACAAGATTTTTCTGATTCATATATTAATTGAGTTGCTAATTTAAATATTTGTGCCTTTAAAAACTCATTTGTCACACTACAGTACTATTCAAGTGAACTGCAGTAGCCATTAAACACACACACACAAACACACACACACACACACACACACACACACACACACACACACACACACACACACACACACATTTAAATTATCTTGTTGAATGTCAAAAAAAGTTAATTTCCGTGTTCTCAGCTTCCCTTAAAGAAAGCATGAATGTAAAGTATGTGTGTCGGGTTATGTTTGGGTTTTCTCAGCAAACTGACCCATAAATGTTCTCTTATCCTCCGCTAGACTGCCTGAAGCCTGGGGGACGTCACTCGTGTCAGGTGACACATGGGCAGGGGTTTGGAAGGAGGCATTAAGTTTTGACACGGCACGGGTGAAAGCATCGAAGGTCTCGTCAATCCAGTCGTGATCGTCTCGAGGGTCAGCAGTGGCGCGCTCCTCTGAGATGTGGAGGACCTGAGGAGGTCCGCTGCTGTCCTGAGGAGACGTCTGACCTACAGAGGGCAATGACACCAACATTATTAATCAAACACTCGTGTTACTGACGCTAGGCTTGCTGTAAATTATGAAGTGACTTTTCGGCCGATTCACACTGGACACATTCTTCCCAGTTTTTCAGTTGTCAGTCAATGTGTGCAAACAATAAACACACATCATGTCATTAATATTCATTAATATTCACCTTCTTAGGAAACATACAGTGAGGCATTTTCATTTCTATACATGAACTTAAAGATGGCGTGTAATGTCCTGTATCACGTGTCGAGTTTATTGAGTCTGAATGTTGCAGTACAATTCAGTTTTAATGTGTGATTGTGCAAATATGTGCTGTATGTTGTATTGTGACACATTAAGTTACAGATAAAAATAATCTTCAGCTGTGCCTGAACATGTGTGACTGTCCTTTAAACATTAAAATAAAGCCAAAAGAGTTAATATTGTCATAACATCTCATTTACCATCATCATTCCTCTCCACAGGTGGATCATCATCGCTCTGGTGTTCATCTGAGTGGCTGTCGCTGACCTCTGTCCTCTGGAAATAAGCATATAGCCCTAATAAACTCAAGAACACCATGGTGAAGCCTTAACTAGGATAGCTAGCGTAGATCGCAGGATCTGCAGCAAGATCAACGGGTCGTATTTATCTGTGATGAGTTAAGCGTGTTCAGATAAAAGCTGTGTAATATTGGCAAGTATAATATTGCACAATAAATGTATTCAAAATGCTAGCAAATTGTTGTGAATAAAGCTCGAATCGAGAGAGAAACGCAAGAAACACCAGAATCAGCAACGCTTGAGCAAAGTATAAGCGCTTTAATCCCTGCTACTGTGACGTCACAGTAGCACAATGGAATTCCAGAGAAGGTCCTGTGATTGGTCCATTCTGCGCGGTGGGCGGGGCTTCCGCGCCTCTAAACTAGTTTCTTACATTTACAAAATGAGCCTACAATAACAGAAAGAAGCCATTTAATGAAAATAAACCTCCATGTTTAATAACAATATTCACGAATTTGAATGAAAATGTTTAGTGAAATTAGAAAACCGTTAATTTAGTTGTAGGCTATACATGTTTTCATCCATATATTTAGTTCTAATGTCACAAGTAATAATCTCCAGGTTTACTGTGTTTTACACGATTCTTCTGTGGTTTTGGTGAAGTACTAAAGTAAACATCACTAGTGTAACGTTACTCCTTCTCTCCGCTGTTTCCTGACGGTTTATGGAGCAATTACTCGAAAATAGTACAAGTATTCAATTATAGGATTATTTTCTGTTCAAAACGGTGAAATTAGACACAAGTTTATTAGTTTGCCTGATTATTTGTCCAGTTCTGTGCTAAAACAGCTGTCAAATATGAAATGTATTGAAGATATTGGTGCGGAGTTTAAACTATATTAGGCGATTATTTCTCAAGCTTTATTATATATGCCTCCACCTCGGAGAAATACAGAGGTCCGGACCTCGGCTACGGTCAATTCACAAACAAATGGACAGTTTTCCCATTATTTATATATAATTTTATTTTCCACAACGCTTCTCATCGTCTATTTTTACCTGCGTCGCGTACCGTAACTTTGAGTTGCGCGCGGATTCTCCACTTTCATCATTTATTTGACATCGACTAAATAAAATAAAACCAATAAGAAGATCCGATCACGGGAACTATAGCAGAGACAGTAAGAATATAATGTGTAACTAGATTTACATTTTGAAAGATAAACTTACTGCTGGCTTGAGGTCTTTTTTAATATAGACGAACAGACAGTTGGGCCTCTCAGTGTTGCTAGGGGGTTTCTATGTGGTTGCTAGGGCGTCCTGTGTCCATATAGAGATGATCCCCAGCTCTGTTCAAACTCTCAGAGTCTTATGTTGTTGTTTTTATTGATTCTTGATTGACCCTTTACAGGAAATGACATTAATGTCACGGCAATCATTTGCTCTACAGTAAATATGAAGTCTTTGAAATGGCTTTTGATCAAAACTTATGATTTATCATCCAAGTAACGTTACATTATAGTAATAAACTCTTCTCTATGATGGACCTTCTCTTCTCTCTTGGTGCTCTGATATGATATTTTGGTAACACTTTACAATAAGATTCATTAGCTAACATGAACTAATAATGAACTGCACTTATAAAGCATTTATTTATCTTTGTTAATTTCAACATTTACTAAAGCATTATTTAAATCTTGTTAACATTAGTTAATGCACTGTGAACTAACATGAACAAACCATGAACAGCTGGATTTTTATGAGCTAACGTTAACAAAGATGAACTAATGCTGAACAGAGGTGTTGTTCATGAGTAGTTCATGTTAACTAATGCATTAACTAATGTTAACTAATACAACCTTATTGTAAAGTGTTACTGATATTTTGTTATTAGGGGTTCATTTGGTCTCCTAATGAATTTATGCTGCTAATACTAAACTATCAGCCATTTCAACTGAAAAATGAAAGGCTTAGTTTAACCCAAAAATGAAAATGATGACATGAATTGCTCACATCAGACATTCGCTCATCGGAGCACAAATGAAGATGTTTCTAATGAACTCTGAGAGATTTCTGTCCCTCCATTGACAGCTCCACAACTGCCCCTCTCAAGCCCCAGAAAGCCCAGCGGACACAAATATGTTCTGACAATGATTTGCTAACTTTCCCATTAAGTTATGAAAATGTTATACATTTTAAACATTCAAAACGTCCAGTTTTTTAATGTATTAAGAACGTTGTTTCTTGGTTTATGTGAACGTTAGAGGAACATCTCATTCTATCATTTTGAAAATGTTATTTCTGAATGATCAAAATGTTTTCTCTTTAGGGTTGTGAGGTCACTGGAGCCTGTCCCATGATCCTCTCCGGCCACAGGCAGGGAAAACCCCCTGGACGGATGGCCAGTCCATCACTGGCTCTCATACAGACAGCTCACCTGCTGCATGTCTTTGGTCTGAACTGTGGGAGAAACTGGAGCACCTGGAGGAAAACATGGACCATCCACACTGGCTGGAACCGGGACCTTCTCGCTCTGAGGCGACAGTGCTACCCACCATACCGGTCAACATTTGGGTACCAAAATCCGGGAGACCTCTGAGGAGTGGTTTGGGGATGGGCGGTGCTGGATGGCAGAGGCAGGCATGAACACACATACATTGCTAAATCTCACAGATATCAACATAAATAAATACGTCATTTTTTAATAAAAATAAATCAATTTATTCATGTTAAGACGTTCATGTTTTTTAATAAATTTTTATTAGTTCTGTCAATCAGTTCAAAAATATGACTGGATTAATCAATTCGCCATTAAAAACACAAAATTTTTAAATCTATTTTATAATTTAGTAATTTATTAGTTAGTTTATTGCAGAAATATAACATATGTACAATAAAAAATACAATCCAAATACTGTGCAGGGAGAGGCAGAAAACCCAAAAGGAACGCAATACTCGTTCCCTCTTCTAGAGAGAACCGAGGTTACGTTAAGTAACCGAGTATCGTTCTCTTACGAGAGGTTCTCTCGTATTGCGTAAGTTCCTTACGCTACGGGAACATATTGTCAACGCCGTGCGCGCCTCGCATACAGCATATGTATCCCAGGGAACCGGGGAAAGAAACACTGCTCGGGCAGCGTGGCCGGTAAGGAAACGGGCCACCACATATACGGACACTTCATTTGAACTGATGGGTGGTTACAACGGGTGGTTACAACACCCTGTCCCATGAATGAGGGAACGGCACCTGCCGGTCTCCTTCAAATTCACCACACCTTGTCTCATGAATGAGGGAGCGGCAACGCCGGTCTCCTTCAAATTCACATAAGCATAGTACCGAACTTACTACCAGTATGTGAGCTATGTCTGCACAGAATCACTGGGCAGAGCAAACAGCCCTATTAAACTGATAACACTTTCGCCTGTAAGGCAGGAACTTCCAGATTGTAGAATCTCACGAATGTAGACGGGGAGGCCCAGCCTGCCGCCATACAAATATCGTGGATGGAAATCCCTCTGGCCCAAGCCCACGAAGAGGCCATGCCTCTAGTGGAGTGTGCTCTGACACCTAGCGGGCACTGCAGGTGCTTGGAAGCGTAAGCTGCTGCGATCGCGTCCACTATCCCCCTGGACAGGGTCTGTTTCGAGGAGGCGAGACCTTTAGTGCGCCCTCCAAACGAAATGAATAGCTGCTCAGAACGCCTGAAGGCGGCGGAGCGTGTGACATAAACCCTCAATGCCCTGACAGGGCAGAGGACATTGCCACCATCCCCCTCGTCGGATGCTGGCAAAGCCGAGAGGGAGATAATCTGCGCCCTGAAGGGAGTGCCAATCGCTTTGGGGACATACCCATGCCTCGGCCTAAGAATGACCTTGGAGTCATTCGGACCGAACTCCATACACGTTGGGCTCACTGAGAGCGCGTGTAGATCCCCCACGCGTTTCACTGAAGCCAGAGCTATCAGGAACGCGGTTTTGAGCGAAAGGAACCTCGGTTACACGGCTTCGAGCGGTTCGAAGGGATGAGCCTTCAAGGCCTCTAGGACCAAGGCCAGATCCCATATAGGAACCGATGGGGGCCGCGGGGGATTCATCCGTCTAGCTCCCCTGAGGAAACGGATAATGAGCTCGTTCCTTCCTAGCGTGCTGCCTAGCGTCGTCCGAGCGAACGCTGCTATAGCCGCTACATACACCTTGAGCGTGGAAGGGGACCTGCCCAGTTCCAAAAGCTCCTGGAGGAAGGAGAGCACCCGCTGGACCCCACATTGCTGTGGATCCAGTTCCTTGGAAACACACCACTCAGTAAACACCGACCACTTAGAACTATATAACCGCCTCGTAGAGGGGGCTCTAGAGTGTGAGATCGTGTTCATAACCCTTTCGGGCAGGTCAACGGGTATCCGTTGGTCACCCATACATGCAGAGACCATCGCTCTGGATGGGGATGCCAAACTGACCCTCCGGCTTGAGAGAGGAGGTCTGCTCTCAGCGGAACTGGCCAGGGGGGTGAGTGTGACAGCTTCACCAGCTCTGGGTACCAAACCTGGTTTTCCCAGCGCGGCGCTATAAGGAGCACCGGGCGGCACGTCTCCCTGATTTTCGCTATGACCTGGGGCAATAGGGAAATCGGCGGGAAAGCATACAGCGGGAGGCTGGGCCAAGGCTGGGACAGCGCATCCTCGCTTTTGGATAGAAACCTCGGGCAGCGGGCGTTCTCTCTCGTTGCAAAGAGGTCGAGCTCCGCTCTGCCGAATAGGCGCCATACCAGCTGGACTGTCTGGGGGTGTAGGGACCATTCGCCTGGGTGAATGAGGCCCCTGGACAGCTTGTCCGGGCCCACATTGAGGTGGCCCGGTATGTGCGCGGCTCTTAGCGAGCGCAGCGAGCTGCGTGCCCACACGAGCAGGCGTTCTGTCAGATTGCCCAGACACCTGGACCTGACCCCGCCCTGCCGGTTCACGTAGGACACCACCGTGGTATTGTCCAACCGGACCAACACGTGGTGGCCTCGTATAAGAGGGAGAAACTGCTTGAGCGCGTTCTCTACCGCTATCATCTCCAAACAGTTTATGTGTAGGAGTCTTTCTCGGCTCGACCAGAGGCCAGAGGCCGATTTGCCCTCGAAAACGGCGCCCCAACCCGAGGTGGAGGCGTCCGTCGAGATAATCTTGCGGTGTGAGATGGCTCCCATCGTTACTCCCCGCTGGTACCAGTCGGCTACTAACCAGGGCTCCAGGGCTGAAACGCAGCTCTGAGTCACTCTGATCCGGAAGCCTCCGGACGCCCAGGCTCTGTGAGGCACTCGGGCGTTTAACCAGCGTTGCAGCGGGCGCATGCGCATTAGCCCCAGCTGGAGCACTGCTGCAGCTGAGGCCATACGTCCCAGCATCCTCTGAAAAAGTCTGAGAGGTGCGATTTTGCCCGGCCGGAAGTACGCAGCCATGCGTCGGACCTGACGCGCGCGTTGGGGTGACAGGCGGGCTGACATTGCCACGGTGTCCAGATTCAAACCCAGAAATGAGGTTGATTGCGTGGGCACCAATGAGCTCTTGGTCCAATTGACCGTGAGCCCCAGGCTGTCCAGATGGCTGAGCAGCACTGCCCTGTGGCCTGTGGGCGAGGAGCTCGGCCTCTGACTGCGCCAGGATGAGCCAATCGTCCAGATAATTCAAAACTCGCATCCCCTGCCTTCTCAGAGGAGCGAGGGCCGCGTCCATGCACTTCGTAAATGTACGGGGTGCGAGCGACAGGCCGAATGGAAGGACGGTGTATTGATAAGCCTGGCCGTCGAAGGCGAATCGTAAGAATGGCCTGTGACGCGGCGTTATCTTGATCTGAAAGTATGCGTCTTTCAAATCTAGGGAAATTAGCCAGTCTCTCGGGCGAATATGCGCGAGGATCTGCTTGGTCGTGAGCATCTTGAACGATCTTTTCATAAGAGCTTTGTTCAGACGCCTCAGATCCAGAATCGGTCTGAGCGACCCATCCCTTTTCGGAACGAGAAAATACCGGCTGTAAAAGCCTGACTCGCTCATAGAATGGGGAACCGGTTCTATAGCCCCTTTGCAAAGCAGTGTGGCTATCTCCGCTCGAAGTAGACTGTTCTCAGCACCCATTCTGATACACCTGGAATGGCTTCCCACGCTCTCGCGTGTGCCACACGGGATAGAACGGCCTCCGGGCACATAACGCCGCGCTTCGCGGGTTCGATGGCCTGTATAGGATGGGCGGGCGCAGTGCGCGCGCTCTCTGTGCTGTGGGCCCGCCGATCGCTCGCGATGGCTGGCCGGCGTACACACTGTGTCTCTGCCGCTTCGAGCGGGGAGAGCTCTGTGTGTGGCCCTACACTCGTCGTTTCGGCCACCTTGGGCGGAGAACAAATGGTGTGTGGTGCGGCGCGTGGCGCCGGGGGCAGAATGTTCGCGAAAATGTGTGAGCGCGTTTGAGCGGGCACAACTCTTACGCGTGGAACATAACCTGTGTGGCAGCGCGTGTGGTGATTAGGCGTGGGCGCAAACAAGCAGACACGTGACCTAACTCTAGCACTCGAGCGGCCGGTGGCCGCTTTATGTGAGTGAGAGACACGGGATTTATGGTGCTTGGGTGCAGGGGTGAACACAGAAAAGTGGGCACGTTTACTGCATTTGAAACACATACGGCGTGAGCCGTGCAACCAGAAATAATGCAACTTTTGTGATTTCTCTGGTTCGCCGTAAAAACGGCGGTTGTAAACAGGCGAGAGGGCAGCTTTGCCGGCTCGTTGGCTGCGTGAGAACCATCTGCAGCAGCCACAGTGGTGGGGGCTGACAGGAAGAAGAGTTTTGACGGTGGTCCGGCCGCGGCGGGACTTAACCGTCGTTTCCCCCCTCTGGCTAGGAGGGCTTTGGAGGCTCGTGCTTCAGCGCGATCCTAGGCCGGGGCCCCCGAGGGGGAGGCGGCTTGCCTCTGCTGGAAGAGCGCGATCTGGCGCGGCCACTCGGTCTTCGCTGAGTCACGAGGACGGCGAGCAGCAGAGCTAGTGCTAGCGCCGGGGCGTCGAGGCAGGAAGAGGTTCATCGCTTGCGTCGTCTTCTGTACCTCAGAGAAACGGTCGACGATCCCCTTGACCGCTGGGCCGAAGAGGCCGGACGGGGAGAGCGGGGCGTTGAGAAAAGCCGTGCGCTCCGTTTCTCGCATATCCGCGAGCGTGAGCCAGAGGTGCCGCTCAGCTACCGTGAGGGAGGCCATAGAGCGTCCGAGGGCTTGTGCTGCGGTCTTGGTAGCGCGGAGGGCGAGATCCGTCGCACTTCTCAAATCCGTGACCAACTCCGTGTCTTTGCTTTTCTCGTCCAAGTCGCGGAGGAGATTAGCCTGGAGGATTTGCAACACAGCCATAGAATGCAAAGCAGACGCCGCTTGACCGGAGGCAGCGAAAGCGTGGCCGATCAGCGATGACGTCACTCTGCAGGCCTTGGATGGGAGAGCAGCCTTTGAGCGCTAGCCAGAGGGCGGGCAAAGGTGCGCTGCGACCGCCTTTTCCACCGGAGGGATAGCATTGTAGCCTTTCTCAGCCGCGCCGTCAACTTGTGAGAGCGTCGATGAAGCTTGAGACGAAACCCTCGCAGAAAATGGCGCGTTCCAGGACTTCGCGAGCTCCTCGTGAAGCTCTGGCAGAAAAGGTGCAGTCCTGGAGGTGGGCGCACGGCGGCGACTGTTTAGGAAGGCGGCGATCCGTCAAGTCGATTCGGCGCTGCCACCTTGGGCGGAGACCATTCGAGGCCTAGCTGCTCGACAGCCCGGGTGATAAGGCGCAAAAGCTCCGCGTCCTCACCCGCTCGAGAGCGTCCGGAGGTCCAGACTGAAGAGGCCGCGGAGGACCAATCCTCGCTGTCGGAAGCCATAATGGAGCAGCTGTCGGCGCGTTCCGCAGCCGCATCCGCCTCATCCCCGGAGGCGGCAACAGACATGGTGGCCTGGGGTGGGGGCGGGGAAGGCGAGAGAGAAGCTGGCGGGAAAGGTTCCGGCGAGCTTTTCTCCGCAAACTCCGGTGTCCGCTGCGAGCGGCGCTTCTTCCTGCGCGGCTTGACAGGGACTGGAGGGACATCATCCTCGAACTGATCGAGTCGAGCCCGCAGGGTCGACATCGTCAGGTCCTCGCACTCCGGGCATCCTCCGGCAAGGAGTGCGGCAGCGGCGTGATCACGGCCCAGGCAGAGAGCGCAGATCACGTGGCGGTCTCCGGAACTGAGCTGCGCGTGACACGAGCCGCAGTTGGAACGAGACATTTTGAAGCAAACGCTCAGCTCTTTTTGAGAAAAGTGTGACGCAGCGGCGACGACACTTGAGCAATAAAGGATATGAGCTGCCGGATAGCAGAGCAGGCACGGATGGCTGAAGGTGGCGAAATGCAGCCGGCTTCTTCAGACGCTGTCCTCTGCTTGCTAGTCTGCGCGATCAACGGCGGCGGGTTCCAGATCCAGCGATGCGAAGGGCTTCGCTGAAGAAAAGAAAATCGAATATGCAGCCTGCGAGCCCCGCTTATATACACGTGGCCACGCCCCACCTGTAGGCAAATGAGGCAAGGTGGGCGCGAAGCGCCCTCATTGGTCGCCACGTCACGCGGGCTCACCGATAGGCTGCTGCAGATGCCAGCAGAGCAGCCAATAGCACGTTGGATTAGCCTGCTATGGTCTGCCAGGCTGCCGCACTGCGTTGACAATGTTACAAAATTAAGGATAATTTTGGGTTTTCAGAAATCTCGAAGAAAGAATACTTTCCCGTAGCGTAAGGAACTTACGCAATACGAGAGAACCTCTCGTAAGAGAACTATATACAACTATGATGGAAAAAATCTTGCTTGCATTGCATTTACCACAGCCCATGTGCTTCTACTACTGTTGAGTTATTTCATATCACATTTGAAGTTGCTCATTTTGAATTCCTTTTCACTCATTATAATACGTTTTGTTATCAATAATATACAGTATTATTACCTCCAGTGTAGGGCTATTTATACTGGTTCACTGTTTACATGCATTTAAATGTGCCACCCCTCTCTGAGTCTGTGCCCCAGCCTGGCCCCCCCACGAGGAATTGTCTAGACCCGCCCCTGCCGGGTGATGACGGCAAAAATGACTGGTCATATTCGAACATTCGGCAGCACTCGCATGCATTGAACAAAGTTTACAAAGAGAATGAAGTTATTTTTGCCATGGTGCTGCCACAGAATGAGCTGTGTGCAGGACTCTTTTATAACTTCACTGTGGGGTGCTTTCAAAATACTGCTGCAGCTCTTTCATCTAACAGTAAACTTTCTCAGAATGCAAAAGTTTAGCTGCCTTTCATCTTTATTTTATTTGCCCTTTTCCCTCTCTCTCTCTCTCTCTCTCTCTCTCTCTCTCTCTCTCTTTCTCTCTCACTTCCGGTGTGTCTGAGTGCGAGTTGACGGAGTGTGTGAGCGTGGCTGGAGGGCTTGTGAGTGAAGCTGTTTTCTATTTTCTTCCCCTTGCTGGTTTTCTGGTCTATTCTATTTAGTATTTTTGGTTCTTTGTTGGGCCGCGTGCTATCCACTTTATCAGGGAAGCATTGAGTTCACTTACGCGGTGTAATGCGGTCAAAGTTGCCGCCGCGGTGACTGTGGAGGAATGTTGTCTTGCCATTGGTGAGGTTGTGGGGCATGAAAGCGTGCTATCCGCCTCCAGAATGAATAGTGCCGTTGTGGTGTTTCTTAATAGCGTAGATAAAGTCAATGAAGTAGTCGAACACGGGATAGTCATTGGTGGTGATTTTGTCTCTGTTCTTCCTCTTTCATTGCCAGCTAAGAGAGTTACTTTATCGAATGTTCCACCGTTCGTAAGTGATGAAATTTTGACCCAAGCTTTATCCCGGTACGGAAAGTTGGTATCTCCGATTAAAAAGATTCCAATCAATAGCGGATCACCTCTGTTGAAACACATTGTTTCTTTTAGGAGATTCGTGTATATGAGTATTCAGGATGACGTCGAGCTAGACATGACGCTTAATTTTCGAATTGACCATTTTGAATACGTAATTTTTGTCACTACCGCGAAATCTAAGTGTTTTAGTTGTGGTAAATCTGGACATTTAATTCGCAATTGTCCTGACAAAGTTTCAGAAAGGGAAGCAAACGTTGTGAATGAGAATACTGAGGGTGGTGGTGCTTTTGGTGTTGCTGACATGGTTGAGGAGGTATTGCCGGGGCCGAGCTCGGCTGTGGCGATGACGGCTACGAGTGTTCCCGGTGAGAGTGTTGTTGCGTCGACTTCACTGCAGCGTGAACACTCGGGCACGATACGCACTAAAACACTTTCAGAGGCTAGTGTCAAAGATTTACTGAGCGTGGCAGAGTTTTCTCAGGATAAAGGAGATGCTGAGCAAAATGAAGGTGCTTTAGAGAATAGTTCATTGCAAGGGGCTTGTGTGACGGACTGTGTGGAGGAGGAGCATTTTTTCAAAATGCCCCATAAAAGGAAGATGGTTAAAAAAAAATTTGATGCCAAAATAAGTAAAACAAGTGAAGTGCAAGACGATATGGATCAGGATACAGAAAGTGATGGTGGGTCTTCTGACTCTAGTATGACACTTTCTCAGGGGGAGTTCATTGGTCGGGATTATGGACTTGATGATATAAAGTTATTCCTTAGATCAACAAAAAATAAACGAGGTGTGAATGTGCAGGAATATTTTCCTGATGTCAAACAGTTCACTGAAAAAGCAAGAAGCCTAATGGCAGAGAGTTGCTTTACAAACAAAGAAGTCTATCGACTTAAGAAAATTGTGAGGAATCTCAATACTGCTTTAAACAATGATGTCTGTTAATCTTCAAAGTAGAATGGCTGATGTTTTTTGGCTATTTGGGTGTTTTTTTTTCTTTTCCTTTTTCTTTTTTATGAGTGAAGTGCATGTAGCTACTTTGAATGTTAACGGTGCAAGAGATTCTAGAAAAAGAGCTACAATATATGAAGTAATTAAACAGAAAGAGATTGATGTTGTCTTGTTACAAGAAACTCATAGCGACTTGAAAAATGCTGCTGACTGGGCGAGGGAGTTTGATGGCATCCCTGTGTTAAGCCATAACACTTCAATAAGTGGGGGAGTTGCCATTTTATTCACAAAGAGTTTTAGTCCTATCTCTTATGATGTTGATGAAATAGTAAAAGGCAGGCTTTTAAAAGTTAGAGCTGTTGTTGAAAGTTATGTGTTTGTTTTTATTTGTGTATATGTTCCAACTGCACCTGTTGAAAGAATGGTTTTTTTAGACATACTGTGTTCAACTTTACAAAACTGTTGCCCTGAAGACTTTTTGT
Source organism: Romanogobio albipinnatus (assembly GCA_023566225.1). Lineage (NCBI taxonomy): Eukaryota > Metazoa > Chordata > Actinopteri > Cypriniformes > Gobionidae > Romanogobio > Romanogobio albipinnatus. The sequence continues at coordinate 52,053,575 of CM042243.1, forward strand.
TCCTAGGTGGTGATTTCAATTGTACTGAGCATAATATAGATCGAAATCACATTGAGCCTCATTTGGCGTCGCGTAAACGTTTTACTCATATTATTAAAAAGTATGATTTATGTGATGTTTGGAGATCTTTAAATGGTAATGTGAGACAGTACACATGGGTTCACACACGTGATAATGTTATGTCATTAGCAAGGCTGGACAGAGTTTACAGTTTTAATCACCATCTTAGTATATTCAATTAAAGTTATATAACACCAGTAATTTTTTCAGATCACAGTATGGTGCACTGTAAGTTTATTTTAAGCTCAATAAAACCAAAAAGCGCATACTGGCATTTTAATACTAATTTGTTAAATGATCTTTTTTTTAAGGAATCATTTAAGTATTTCTGGGAAGCTCACAGAACAAAGAAGTCTTTTTTTTATTCATTGCAACAGTGGTGGGATGTTGGTAAGATAAAAATAAGACAATTTACTCAACAGTATACTCACAACGTTAGTAAGGAGTTGACTCGTTCTTTAGAGTTTTTGGAAAGAGAGATAATTGAATTTCAAAATTTGGCTCAATCAACTGGCGAGATTCATTATTTAGAAGCCTGTTCAAAGAAGAAAGCTCAGTTAGCTGATCTACTGGGGCATAAAGTACAGGGGGCTCTGGTCTGTTCACGTTTTCAAAGCATTGACCAGATGGATGCACCATCCCAATACTTTTTCAATCTGGAAAAAAAAAACGGCCAGAAACGGTTTATTCATGGTTTGCGCTCTGAAGATGGAGTTTTATTATTGGATCCTGCTGGTATTCGGGGAAGGGCAGTACAGTTCTATCAAAATCTGTATAGGAGTGAGCTCAAGTCAGAGTGTTGTGTGGACAACGTTTTCCTTGACAGCCTACCAAAGGTGTCAGAGGAGGGTAATAGTGACCTTGAAGGGGTGCTGACCCTGGAAGAGCTTTATAAGGCCCTGCAAAGCATGGAGTCTGGGAGGGCCCCAGGAGTGGATGGCCTCCCGGTTGACTTCTATAAGGCTTTTTGGTTGGAGTTGGGTGTAGATCTGCTGGAGGTACTGAAGGACAGCTTGTCGAAGGGCGGGTTGCCGTTGAGTTGCCGAAGAGCGGTGATCACTCTTCTCCCAAAAAAAGGGGATCTTACAGATATTAAGAACTGGCGCCCTGTCTCGCTTCTCTGCAGTGACTATAAAATACTTTCTAAGGCATTGGGTAACAGATTGGCTGGAGTGTTGGGTCAGGTTATCCATCCGGACCAGACGTACTGTGTCCCTGGTAGATCTATATTCGACAATATTTCTTTAATTCGGGATATTTTTTCTATAAATCTATAAAATCTAGAGTTTTGATTGATTTTCGGTTTTATAAAACTATGAGAGATCTTTCATCTTTTGAATTGATATGGTGCAGTCATGGTGCTTTGTGTGCAGTTTGTGAAGGTGATTTGTTTTTTTCTTGGTAATTTATTTAGGTGTTAATATCAGGGCTCTGAACCGGTTCAAGGAACGAAAACGAAAACCGGAAACGAACGAAATTTTAAGAGGAACAAAAACGGAAACGAAATCAAAATCAATTTGAATCGTTCTGAACAGAAACGTTAATTTGAAATGACCATTAACCGGTTAATAACGTTATTTTATCGTTCTCTTTAATATTTTAATTTGGCAGTGACCAATCATGAAATGAGTAGTACAGCATGTGACGTTGACGGATCAAGCGTGAGTGAAATGCCCGCGCACCATCATCTATGAATCTACCGGTAACGCAAGTCAGTGTGAGCGCGCATTTTCATGCCTCAAGTAGGCCTACATTTCTTTCCCCGCTGAGGTCTACAATGAATGTGCAGGTATTGGAGGACATTCTTTTCGAACGTTTAAATAAGCAGTACGGACTTTAAGCTCAAATAGACTGATTTAGGATAGTTTATGGATTCCGTTTAAGCCTATCCGGCTATAGCATCGATCAAACATTTTTCCTATAGTCTTTCAGATTGCCAATACAGGACAGGTCAATGTTTTCTATATAGACGGTTGATGCTTCGTATTAAATGGTATGTTATATTGCATTAAATGATCAAGCTTTATTAGCTGACTGAATTTGATTATGTGATGCAAGGACGGGTTGCGCAGTGTTTGCTTTGAAATTAGCAGTTGACGGTGCATTAAAAGAGCAATGGTTATCCAGTTTATTTATTCTTTATTCATGCATTTTTTAAAACAAGTCGTGTTGAAAAAAAGTTATGTACAAAGAATATTATCACTCTTCTGAAAATAATTCGGCATTAGAGGCCACTTTCGATTGTCTAACGCTCCATTAAAACAGGTCCGCTGTTTATGCCTTGTAATTAATGCATGTATTTCTGGTTTTAAAAATGTTATTAAATAAATATTCAAGTTGAATTACCATGTGTTATATTATTATTGAGTGAAAATAAGTCTATTTATACATATTTGTTTAAAATTTATACATATTTGTTTAAAGTATAGGCTTAATTAAAATAACGTTATTAACCGGTATTTTTTCATATCAAACCGTTTTCGGAACAGTAATGTTTATTGAGGAACGCAAAAACTGAAACGCTATAATATCGATTCTGCTCGGAGTGAACCGATTGATATTTTTTTCCGTTTTTAAGCCCTGGTTAATATTCTTGGTGTAATGTGTTAAAAGTATTATATGGTCAGTTTATTGTGAAGAGATACTGTTAACATTGTCAATAAAGTTTTTTCAAAATCAAATCAAATCTCTCTCTCTCTCTCTCTCTCTCTCTCTCTCTCTCTCTCTGTGTGTGTGTGTGTCTACCCCTTCACACTGTTTTTATTTGACAAAATCAAAAAAATGCCCTAGACACCTGTGTGTGCATGCATGTGTGTGTGTGTGTGTGTGTGTGTGTGTGTGAGTGAACATGATTGTTCCATGTTGCATTTGTGCTCTAGTATTTGTCCTTCATTTATGTATGGATTTTTTTCAGATTAATGCCAGTTTTGTTGATTTTATTTGCCAGTTTCTATAAAAATGCTCTCTGTTGCAGTCACACACACGTGTGTGTGTGTGTGTGTGTGTGTGTGTGTGTGTGTGTGTGTGTGTGTGTGTGAGATAGAAAGTTCGTTCTACTTTGTGTTTATGCTCTAGGACGAGATCTTGATATATATGTAGCAATTTTCAGATTTATACTGGATTTAGTTTCATAAATTTTTTTATACTTTCCCATTCATTTTCAATGAATGAGGGACTTAAACGGTAATTTTTTTTACACACCTTTAGAACAACCAAATCAAGCCCAGATTTTTCAGTGCATGTTTAGATAGATTATTTAGGAAAAGTCACAGAGTCCCATGGCCCTGAGATGAAGGGAACACTTTTTATAAATGGAGGAAAAGTCCAGTGGGGTCAGCTGGACCCCAAGGGCCGATCAAGGGTTAATCAGTTTTGCTGCGTTCATTTCATCAGGTGGAGAGCACTAATTGCTAATGGGGGTGTTTTCAGAGCAGCCCTGTTTCACAGGTAACAGTCTGTCTTCAGAACACCCCCTTGTTTCCACTTCTTTTGGATTAGCCCAACCCACTGGAGAAGAGAGACAGATTGAAGAAGGCTAGTTTGCTGTATATTATTTATTTAACTGTGAGAGCGTTTTCCTTGTCAGTCCTCTTCTACCATGTCAACAAAGACATCGGCAGTGTGGCAGCATTTTTTTAAAATTGAAAATGGGAAAAAAGTCGAATGCAAATTTTGCAAGCAACAGTTTGCATATCACAGCTGACAAACATGTCATATCACCTAAAGACGGTAAGCCAACTTGTCTGCGTTACGTTGCCCCGTCTGTTTTGAGTTGCCCCGTCCCTTTTATTATTGAGCAAACTGCAAATGTATTTCTAGTATTATTTATTGGATTTGGGCACTTTATTATTTTATTTTTTATTTGGAGCCTAATGCGCGATGCGCTGTGCCCACTGTTTGTATTAGTTTTGAGCCTATGCTTTATTTTTCAGTTATGCACTTTATTTCGTTTCAGTTCCATGGTTTAACCCACTGGACCACCATGTCACACAGTACAGTACCTGTTTGAGAAAGGCCTGTCCGCTTTGCCCCTCAGCTCCACAGCTAGAGAAGCAGCCGTCGCCCCTCCCGTCCCGGACCGAAGAAGGGAGCGCATGCTGCTGCCAGGACCCCGCCACTACCTTATTTTTATCTGATATAAAAACATGAGTAAAAAACAGCACTGAAATTAGTCATCTGACTACATGAGATTTGCAGCACATTTGGAAAAGTAGTGTAATTAAAGCTAGTGTCAAAATCTACTAAATGTAATTAATACCTCAAACCAGTTGTGGAGACCGACTTTCTCTAGCTCAATCCTGTTCTTTGGGTTGACCTGCAGACAGCGGCAAATCAAATCACAGCATTCTGTGGAGAGAGAAGGGAGAGACGTCTGATTATTCGCTTAAACTTCACAAATATCACAAAACCATCATTTATTAAGCCACTGGGCTCAGATGCTCCTGCACTGTTGTTTTGTTCTGTCTAATAAGATTCAGAATTAAAATTGTCCTTTGCTGACATGAAGATCTCACCTTGAGACAATCCAATTCTAGTCCAGATGTTCAGATGAATCTTATGCAGGTCTTGTTTCTTCGGATAATCCCCGCACATCATTAAGAATAGGAGGACGCCGAGTGACCACACTGTCGCCGGTTTCCCGTGATATTGTCCTTTTATCCAGAACTCGGGGGGGCAGTAATAATCTGTGCCTGGAGGAAAGAATGAGTACATTTCCATTAACACAACATTGACTATATCCATTATCATGCAAGAAATGATTTGATGCTAATCACAACAGTGGATCCCATCCCATGATGCTTCATGAGAGCTGGACTCACTCAGAGTCCTGTGTGAACGGCTCTCAATCGTCACCAGAGTTTGAGACACACCTTGCAGCTTTGAGAATTATACATACCAGAAAAGGAGGTGTATCCCGCGCTGTTGAGGAATTCCCCACATCCGAAGTCAATTAATTTAACTTCAAAGGTGTCGGTGTTAATAATCAAGTTTTCGAGTTTGATATCTCGGTGGAAAACTCCTCGCTGGCAGCATGTCTGCGCCGCAAAAGTGGTCTGGAACATAATCAGGCGAACAAAATCTTCATATCTCCTGCCCTTGACGTTTGGTAAAAAGTTGTGCAAGGTCTGACTGGGCATGGGCCGCTCCAGCACCATCACATATTGGTCAGCCTCGTCCTGCCAGTCCAAGAGCTTGACGATCTCAGGAACACTGGGCCCTCGATTGGCGGACATTTGCAGAGCCACTTCTAACGGGATGGGTCTGGAATAACCGTCCTAGAAGAAAGACAAACAGTTATCAATATTTATGATTTATAGTCTGTGATTAATGTTAATATGAGATGTTTGAAATTGAAAACAGTGACTGAGAGGTCAAACGGAGCCGACTTACAACCCTGGTATATTTTGCAAGCTCTTTGGCAGCCAGTTTCACCGCCACCTGATGAAGAAACACAGAAAATGGATTTGCGTTAGAATTATTTACAGTACATGTGTTCAAAGTTCACACATTACAATCATTACACCTGAACAAACATGAACATTTCCATGAATTTAATTGTAAATTTAAATTTTGACTATTTAAACAGGCCTGACATGTGACGTGCACTAAATAGTGAATATAAGATTGGGTAAGAGTGTAATACAAGACCAAAATAATCATCGAGATAGAAATTGTAAGTACCTGAAGGCCATCTTTCAGCCGAGTCGCTGCATAAACCGTCCCAAAGCCTCCTTCACCCAGTGCAACGCCCACCTCATATCTACAGGAACCGATGTCTGTGAAAAGAAGAAAGGAAGAAATGTCACCGACTTGATCTAAAACTATTTCAACAAGATTTTTCTGATTCATATATTAATTGAGTTGCTAATTTAAATATTTGTGCCTTTAAAAACTCATTTGTCACACTACAGTACTATTCAAGTGAACTGCAGTAGCCATTAAACATACACACAAACACACACACACACACACACACACACACACACACACACACACACACACATTTAAATGATCTTGTTGAATGTCAAAAAAAGTTAATTTCCGTGTTCTCAGCTTCCCTTAAAGAAAGCATGAATGTAAAGTATGTGTGTCGGGTTATGTTTGGGTTTTCTCAGCAAACTGACCCATAAATGTTCTCTTATCCTCCGCTAGACTGCCTGAAGCCTGGGGGACGTCACTCGTGTCAGGTGACACATGGGCAGGGGTTTGGAAGGAGGCATTAAGTTTTGACACGGCACGGGTGAAAGCATCGAAGGTCTCGTCAATCCAGTCGTGATCGTCTCGAGGGTCAGCAGTGGCGCGCTCCTCTGAGATGTGGAGGACCTGAGGAGGTCCGCTGCTGTCCTGAGGAGACGTCTGACCTACAGAGGGCAATGACACCAACATTATTAATCAAACACTCGTGTTACTGACGCTAGGCTTGCTGTAAATTATGAAGTGAATCTTCAGCTGTGCCAAAAGAGTTAATATTGTCATAACATCTCATTTACCATCATCATTCCTCTCCACAGGTGGATCATCATCGCTCTGGTGTTCATCTGAGTGGCTGTCGCTGACCTCTGTCCTCTGGAAATAAGCATATAGCCCTAATAAACTCAAGAACACCATGGTGAAGCCTTAACTAGGATAGCTAGCGTAGATCGCAGGATCTGCAGCAAGATCAACGGGTCGTATTTATCTGTGATGAGTTAAGCGTGTTCAGATAAAAGCTGTGTAATATTGGCAAGTATAATATTGCACAATAAATGTATTCAAAATGCTAGCAAATTGTTGTGAATAAAGCTCGAATCGAGAGAGAAATGCAAGAAACACCAGAATCAGCAACGCTTGAGCAAAGTATAAGCGCTTTAATCCCTGCTACTGTGACGTCACAGTAGCACAATGGAATTCCAGAGAAGGTCCTGTGATTGGTCCATTCTGCGCGGTGGGCGGGGCTTCCGCGCCTCTAAACTAGTTTCTTACATTTACAAAATGAGCCTACAATAACAGAAAGAAGCCATTTAATGAAAATAAACCTCCATGTTTAATAACAATATTCACGAATTTGAATGAAAATGTTTAGTGAAATGAGAAAACCGTTAATTTAGTTGTAGGCTATACATGTTTTCATCCATATATTTAGTTCTAATGTCACAAGTAATAATCTCCAGGTTTACTGTGTTTTACACGATTCTTCTGTGGTTTTGGTGAAGTACTAAAGTAAACATCACTAGTGTAACGTTACTCCTTCTCTCCGCTGTTTCCTGACGGTTTATGGAGCAATTACTCGAAAATAGTACAAGTATTCAATTATAGGATTATTTTCTGTTCAAAACGGTGAAATTAGACACAAGTTTATTAGTTTGCCTGATTATTTGTCCAGTTCTGTGCTAAAACAGCTGTCAAATATGAAATGTATTGAAGATATTGGTGCGGAGTTTAAACTATATTAGGCGATTATTTCTCAAGCTTTATTATATATGCCTCCACCTCGGAGAAATACAGAGGTCCGGACCTCGGCTACGGTCAATTCACAAACAAATGGACAGTTTTCCCATTATTTATATATAATTTTATTTTCCACAACGCTTCTCATCGTCTATTTTTACCTGCGTCGTGTACCGTAACTTTGAGTTGCGCGCGGATTCTCCACTTTCATCATTTATTTGACATCGACTAAATAAAATAAAACCAATAAGAAGATCCGATCACGGGAACTATAGCAGAGACAGTAAGAATATAATGTGTAACTAGATTTACATTTTGAAAGATAAACTTACTGCTGGCTTGAGGTCTTTTTTAATATAGACGAACAGACAGTTGGGCCTCTCAGTGTTGCTAGGGGGTTTCTATGTGGTTGCTAGGGCGTCCTGTGTCCATATAGAGATGATCCCCAGCTCTGTTCAAACTCTCAGAGTCTTATGTTGTTGTTTTTATTGATTCTTGATTGACCCTTTACAGGAAATGACATTAATGTCACGGCAATCATTTGCTCTACAGTAAATATGAAGTCTTTGAAATGGCTTTTGATCAAAACTTATGATTTATCATCCAAGTAACGTTACATTATAGTAATAAACTCTTCTCTATGATGGACCTTCTCTTCTCTCTTGGTGCTCTGATATGATATTTTGGTAACACTTTACAATAAGGTTCATTAGCTAACATGAACTAATAATGAACTGCACTTATAAAGCATTTATTTATCTTTGTTAATTTCAACATTTACTAAAGCATTATTTAAATCTTGTTAACATTAGTTAATGCACTGTGAACTAACATGAACAAACCATGAACAGCTGGATTTTTATGAGCTAACGTTAACAAAGATGAGCTAATGCTGAACAGAGGTGTTGCTCATGAGTAGTTCATGTTAACTAATGCATTAACTAATGTTAACTAATACAACCTTATTGTAAAGTGTTACTGATATTTTGTTATTAGGGGTTCATTTGGTCTCCTAATGAATTTATGCTGCTAATACTAAACTATCAGCCATTTCAACTGAAAAATGAAAGGCTTAGTTTAACCCAAAAATGAAAATGATGACATGAATTACTCACATCAGACATTCGCTCATCGGAGCACAAATGAAGATGTTTCTAATGAACTCTGAGAGATTTCTGTCCCTCCATTGACAGCTCCACAACTGCCCCTCTCAAGCCCCAGAAAGCCCAGCGGACACAAATATGTTCTGACAATGATTTGCTAACTTTCCCATTAAGTTATGAAAATTTTATACATTTTAAACATTCAAAACGTCCAGTTTTTTAATGTATTAAGAACGTTGTTTCTTGGTTTATGTGAACGTTAGAGGAACATCTCATTCTATCATTTTGAAAATGTTATTTCTGAATGATCAAAATGTTTTCTCTTTAGGGTTGTGAGGTCACTGGAGCCTGTCCCATGATCCTCTCCGGCCACAGGCAGGGAAAACCCCCTGGACGGATGGCCAGTCCATCACTGGCTCTCATACAGACAGCTCACCTGCTGCATGTCTTTGGTCTGAACTGTGGGAGAAACTGGAGCACCTGGAGGAAAACATGGACCATCCACACTGGCTGGAACCGGGACCTTCTCGCTCTGAGGCGACAGTGCTACCCACCATACCGGTCAACATTTGGGTACCAAAATCCGGGAGACCTCTGAGGAGTGGTTTGGGGATGGGCGGTGCTGGATGGCAGAGGCAGGCATGAACACACATACATTGCTAAATCTCACAGATATCAACATAAATAAATACGTCATTTTTTTATAAAAATAAATACATTTCTTCATGTTAAGACGTTCATGTTTTTTAATAAAATTGTATTAGTTCTGTCAATCAGTTCAAAAATATAACTGGATTAATCAATTCGCCATTAAAACACTACATTTTTTAATCTATTTTATAATTTAATAATTTATTAATTAGTTTATTGCAGAAATATAACATATGTACAATAAAAAATACAATCCAAATACTGTGCAGGGAGAGGCAGAAAACCCAAAAGGGCGTATTTAAAGCCTCCACCTAAACAACAAAGAAAAAAAAACTGTGATTATTGCTATAAATATTGCTAAATTACAATAACAATTATAGGAATGGATATGACTGAATAAAATAATTACAACATATCAAACCCCCAAAAATGATATACACCAAATCAAACTCTATCGGGTGCATCAAATACATAAACAACAACAACGACAAAAAAGAAAAGAAAACACAATTACAAGGCAGCAATAAAATGATCCTTTATCCATCGTTCATAACATATTAAAGAAGAACATTTTCTTGCTAAATGGGATAACCATTCCATAATTTAATACGCCTATATCTTATTGAGGATTGACCTCCACAAGTGAGAAATTTAGGAAGAGGAAAATCTGTAGATTGACGAGTTAAGGGACAGTGAACCTGAATTTACTTTAAAATACATCTGACATTGCTCTGGAAAGTTCCCTTTACTTGAATATATCTTATAAATGAAAACATATTTGAGAAATATTAATATCATAAATAGTAAGAACTTGAAGTTTCTGAAATAAAGAAGCTGATGAAGTATATGCATTTATAGTATATCCATACATTTTTTGAAGAGTAGTAGGAAAAGTACTTGCCCAAACTATATTACAATATGAGCGATACGGATAAATTAAACTATAGTAGAGAGTAAGAAGAGTTTCTGTAGTAACAAGAAGCCTGACCTCCTTATTATACCATAGATGTGTGTATTTTTCTGCTCATAGTCAGTTTGTTTCCTCCAGCTCAGGCTCTCGTCAACAAAAACTCCCAGGAATTTTGTAGTTGACACTTGAGACGCCGCAGACTCAATTATAATTTTTGATAAATCCTCAGGGTATCATCTTTTACCACTAAAAACAACTTTTTATATTTAAAGATAATTTATTTAAATTAAATTAATATAAGCAATTAAACTATCATTTCCATTCTTAATCAATAAATTAACATTTGAGTGAGAAAAAAAATAAGGTTGTGTCATCAGCTAACATTATTGGAGTAAGAATATTTGAAACATTTGACAAATCATTTATATCAATAAGAAATAATAAGGGTTTAAGAATGAGGATCCCAACATAGTAATCTTGATTTGCTAGAATAGCAACCCTTAAGGCAAACAAAATTCTTCTATAAAAATGTAATTATTCAACCATTTGTATGTAATATCATGAAAACCATATTTATACGGCTTTTCCAATAAAATGTAATGGTTGACTGTATCAAAAGCTTTTGACAGATAGAAATACTACAAGTAAATTCATGGTTTTCAAGTGCGGGAGTAACCTTGTCAATCAGATGAAGCAAAGCCAAATAATAATAATAATTTGTTACATTTATATGGCACTTTTCTAGCCTGGATGCCAGCCGAACTTAGCCCCGCCCACAAAAAACTTTGCACGGGCAGTTCGGTCTGGACTTTATCCGTAAGGGGGGGGGATATATAAGAATATAGCGTTTCTCACTGAATGCGCTTCCTGATGCGCGTGTATGTATTTCACTGTCCCTGTGGACCAAAAGAAACAAGCGCAGACGCACAACACAGTGACGCCGTTTGATCATAATAATATCATACAAGCGCAAACGTGTTCATGATCATATTCATAAATCCTCATTATTTATACCATTTTAGAGCGTATGTTCTGGCCGGTGAAAGTTTGTTGCATGTATGAATTAGATTATGAAAAATTAAGATGATTATGCTTTTCCTTTAATGCATCCTTTCCGCAAATAATTTTTCAATTGGCTTCATCCAAATTATTTGGTTCACCTTTTTCATTCGGCACGAATCCAAAATATTCCCAGATCGGCGATGTAACATTTTGTTTTCCAACAAGCGCCATGGCTAAACTCCAACGTGCTGAGTTATGCTGAAATCCGCCAGTCTAGCGGAAACGCCATACATGGTAATGTAGCGGAGATTTGTGTATTAACATAAAACAATGTTATAAATTTGTATGTTAGGCTATAAATTACTGTCACAACTTTTGTTATTATTGTTTCACGTGTACAAAAAACTGCACTTTTTACTTATTTTGTTTATTCATTCACCTGGTATGTGACGTCACACAACCGCCGGTGGCACTTCACCACCGCGGTGGCTTTGCACTTTGCACTTTGCTTTCGTCAAATAAAAATAGCAGGCCTACCTCAATCCACAGCTTGACTGTTTTTTAAATTTTTTTATTTAAAGTAACATGTCTAAGTGCTGTGGGTTAGTCTGGAGCGCAGCCTGTTGACAGTTAGACCTGCGGTAGAAAACACCCTCTCAGATGCACTGATGCCCCGGGAATACAGAGATAACGCCTCGCTAGAGCGGCCAGCCTTGGGAAGCGCCATTCATTTGCTTTGCACCAGTCAGGAGCTTGTGCTGCTGCTGCATTTTAATACGGTGTTGCATATTTTGCAAGTTTCTTCATCGCCCTTTCTGTCGAAATGGTCCCACACAGTTGGCCTACTTCTTTTCCATTTGCTTAATTTTGCAAAATATGTCTGTGTAAGCACGTGTGGTTGCACGTGTTGACGCGCCCCGTGAGTGAACAAATACAGCATATTTTTCCATTAACCATGCACATGGGCGTCAGAACCATTGTGTGTGGGCGGGACAAGACCCACCCACTTTATACAATCAATGATATTGGACCCACTCACTTTTATCGTCTCTAATTCAGCACGTCTGATCACCCCTAACCGATAAACACTTATTATTAAACATGTTAGATGCTTTATTTCCACTTTTCTAATATTTTCTTCATTTTTATTGAAAATAAATGCCTTTCCGTTCTGATATGTGATGGGAAAAGGGAGTAGAGTGAGTTCGGCAAAAAGGCGGATTCGAAACTCGGGTTGATTTGCGTCAAAACTTGATGCCATGCGTCTGACCTCTACACTATTGCTGATCTCTATGATGTGGTGATTTCCGTAATCTTGTCTTGTCCAACCAGACGTTTAGCAAACAAGGCCGTATATTTGTATTTAATGTAAATGGCATCTACTCCAGTAACATTTTTCTTAGAGGACCCACCCACATTTCTTTTTGCTTCCGACGCCCATGACCATGCAGCAAAAAAACTAAAAAGACCCTTAAAAATAAAAAGCCCTTTAAACTAGGGCTGGGTATCGATTCAGATGTTCCAATTCGATTCGATTTCGATTCTCTATTTCGATTCTTGATTCAACTCAATGAATATAGATTTAATACAAATACTATATTTATAAAAAAGAACATTGAACAGGTTTACAAGTGGGAAATTAAAAATATATATTTTTAAATTTTAGGTACACTCGGGTACATTAAAACAGAACCCATCTCTATCTTTTAAATGCATACAATTGTTAAATACAATAAAATTAAACTTTATTCTAAAAACTGTATCTGAGCAGTATTTTATACAATTTAGTTTTTATGGATATTTTGATATATTTTTTCTAAAACATAAAAAGGATATTGGATGATTTTCAGAAATTTTCAGTACACGACAAGCTTTTCTTGGGATTTTGCCGCACGTCATTCTCACTCCGTCCATTTTTATGGAGGCGTCTGAGCTTTGATTCGTGCCCGGATTGAACGAGTTGAAACTTTAAAAGGCTATATCTCGGAAACGCGCCGGCGAAACCGTCTGTAATTTGGGTCAATCGTAGTGCCTGAAGAAGCCTTTCGAGGATTGAGGTCGTAACTGGTAATGGGAGCTTTCTTTGCGGGATGCGCCGCTCGGTCATCTCTCCGATGGGGGATGAGACGGAGCCCCCGGCGTCCGAGCCTCCCTCTGCACCACTCGTTACTTTTCATACACGAGAAGCGCGTTCATCCCTGGACACAAGTAGTTGCCGTGTGGACTAACTTTTATTTGAGGAAATCTGTTTATAATATAAGCTATTAGGTTTGAATTATTGGTCCTGCGCTGTCTATTGACTCAGTAGATTTGAATATGTCTATAATGGCTAACGTATGTGTGTAAGTAAACGCTCAAGTTTAATGATCATAATGCAAGGCAAGCATTCGCATGTATGTGATCTATTTTTAGCGGTTGTGTGCTCGGCTGTGGGAGTGTTGCAACATCTGGGTGATGTCTCATCATCAAATGGTTCTGCAGATTTGTAGCATTTCACCTCAGCATTACAAACGTCAACAACGCACCGGAAGCCGCCATTTAAGCATTAAATGAATGACTGAATCAGATGAATGACAGGCGCGCCTCTCGCTCCTTTGCAACAGCCACTAGGTGACATCTAGTGGAGAAGACTAGTATTTAGATTTACGTTAATCTTATGTTCAATGTTTGCGGAAATAAAAATGGGGGAAAAATCGATTTGTGGCCTTTGAGAATCGCATTTTAATCGACCACATTTTAAAAACGATTAATCGAAAAATCAATATATTTTTTTGCCCAGCCCTACTTTAAACCGTTTAACTGATAGTATTAATCCGTCAAAATTCTTACTTTCGGTTAAAACCTGAACTAAAACTTAAACTAATTGCTATTAAGTGCTGACTTATATAGACAGTCGACTCCGCCTGTTTTGCTGGGCTGAAGTGCACAGACGTGATTCAATCGGGCTTCAGTATTTCGGAGAGTCCGGAACTCCTTCTCTATCCCAACACAGTCCTGATGGATCATATTCTGCACTTTTCACATCTTCTGATTGAATCTGTACAAGAAAATCTGAAGAAAAAAAAAACTGAAAGCCATTAAACTGGCATATAAACGTTTTCTCCACATAATGTACCTTCACTCATTGCCTAGTATACATTTTACATTTTTTGGTGCAGATTCTGATATGAATAACAAAAGCTCATATAAATACAAGCTTAAATATAAAAAGCAAGCTTAGTGTGTAGTTCTTACGTGTCATGTCAACTTTTGTGTAAATGAGAAAAATATAAAGAGCTGACACATCGCGAGTCACTTTATTAAACGTTATAGTCAGTTATTATAAAATAGAGATAACATATTTCAATAGCCATGAATTTCGTCTTCAGATTCTTCCATGTTTACTGTTTTCCTGGATCATTAACCAGTGATGGACTATTCACAGCTCACCATCTTAAACACCAGATCACACAAACATGAGAAACCACAGGCCGAGGTGTAAAACACTGTTGATTTTATTATTTTCATGACTTCTTCTATAGTTCAGAGTAAATGGAGGAACATGTAGGCTAATGAACAGAGATGATGAAAAGCAGAGAAAATATAAAAGGCAAGTGTTCAAAAATCCACCTGAAACCTCAAATGTCAATAAAGTAACTGGGAAATTATTTTAATGAACAAAAGGAAATACATTCATTTTCATGAAAGGATAATGAGCATTTTTCCTGATATGTGAAGCTGAAGATAACTATTATATCACGGCTTAAAACAGGGTCAGCTGTGATACTTCAATGTGGTATTTTACTGTTTTAACCCGTCACTTTGTGCAGCAAATCCTTTTGCATAGTACAGTAAATAAAAGTGTTGTAGCTGGCATGCACAGACAGCACAGCACAGTCTCTGTATATAATATACATATTCCTATGGGGTTGGGCACTCGTACTTCATACTTACAGAGTAATAAGTTCACTATAGTGAATACATGCAGCAAAGCAATCATTTCCAGTCGGGTTAGCAGCACTGACAGCTGAGGGAGATGGACCAGAAAGGCCATATAATAAGCTCTGAGTAATGTCTTGACCAAGAGTAAGCAGATGAAACCAGGGATATTTAAAGGACTGATCAGGGTTATTGCATGTATTTCAGGCGATCAGTTACCATAATAAAACAATATCACTGTAAAGTGCTGTGTATTACATCCAAAACGTAAATTTTTACTGTAGATCTTTGGCTTAGAATCACCTCCTCATTCAAAGCGGATGGTGACGTACAGCATCTATAGATGTGTTCACTTACATTCAGCTGCACAGCCCCACGTCAGAGCAAAAGACCAACAATAACAGACAACTTACACACACTACTTAATGTACAGGACTGATATGAAATCAACTTTCATTAACATATTAATGTTTGCTAAAAAATTCAAGAAAATCCCTAAAAAAAAGAGCACTAATCGTACTCCGTAAAAAAACAAACACCAAAAATAATGAATTAAAAAGAGCAAAATTATATTATAAATTATGTTATTAATCTTAAAGGGATAATTCACCCAAAAATGAAAATTCTGTCATCATGTGCCCTTTTTCTAGCATTATTTTGCATGGAGCCCTGCACATGACATGTGGAAACAACAAATTTGTTCCCACAACTTATTAATTTGTTCCTTCTTGGTCACAATTGAACTAAATTAACATGAGGGAATGGACTTTTAGTGCTCCGTATACCATGTACGGGCGCGGTTCGTTTGGAAGAGGTGGGCCAGAGCGTGGTTCGGTTGGGCTCGGGCGCGGTACGCATGTAGTGTGATCGCTAACCATGCCGGAGCACTTGGACTTGTTCTGTTTTTGTTTAGTCTTAGAGTTCCTTGTCCCAGTTTAGTTTGACCTCGGCTGTGTCCGATATTGCTCCTACACCCTTAAATAGGGCATTATTTGAGGGGACAGCCATTTGTAATGTGTCCGAAACCATAGTGGACGTTATTGTGTGCACTCATTCTATCCCACAATGCACCACAATCACAAGTGACCAACTGATGTATGCTCAACGGCTAGAGAATACCCATAATGCACTGTGAAAGTCACCTGAATCATCCATACATACATTTTACAAACCACGCTAATCCAGTGTAATATCAGACAGGTATACATTTCTGTTTAACTGGTTATTAAATTGTGTTTATTTATGGTTTATACATGCTAGTTTCCAGAGTTAATCAAGATGAATCTTGTCATTACTACTGGAGCTGCCAGTTTGCTGCGTTTCAAATGATTATTAAACAGCACAAACTATGCAAAAGCGGCAGCCCTTCTGGAGCACCCAGTGTCTGAATTCACTCACTCGTTTTCATTCACTGCTTCAAGTGGACTACATTAGTGGACTACATTAGTGGACTCGTCATACTCGCATATGGATTACATAATCTGACAATATTTGTTTTCCACTTGAATTGGTTGACAATCGCTTGACATTTTAAGACTGAGACGGCAGAAAGCGCATCCTGTTCGTTTTCTTTATTTGACAAAGGCACAAAGTTTTCTTGTTATTGTGATTTTACACAGATAAAGGCAGACCCTTAACAGTGTGGATTGAAGTATTACTCTTATCTGTATGACCACAAATTACCTGGGCTGGATTTCCCAAAACCTTCTTAACACTATGACATTCTTAAGGTATACCTTAAGGTGTATCTTAACGTTAATACGTGTTTCCCGAAAGGATCTTAGTTAAGAATACCTTCTGTAAGTCATACTTTCCGTAAGGTTGTCTGGATCACTCTTATCTATACCTTGTCACTATTGACAGTTCATTCCGATAGTGGCCACCACTGTTTCTTTACATCTCTAGTCTAGTCTATACCAATATAATTCTGCTAATTGAAGTGTTTTCATGCAAAGAATACAGTTGCCATTACACTGATGTTTGTTATCTTTTTTTATTATATCATCCAAAGGTAGGCTACATCAGCTGGCAAACTACTATGGAGTCTATTTAAAGTGAACGATTGTGTAGGGGAGTTTGTTCAAACTATGGCAGCGATACAGCGAATAGTTGTGCTAAATCGTCCGCAGCGCCATTTCTATGTGCGCGATTTTATCCGTGAAATTTTTAGTCCCCTGGCTACCATGTCAAAAGCAAATTCAGCAGCTTTTAGATCTTGTTGGTCCGACTTTGTCAAGACAAACCTGACGGAGCGCAGCCCCGAAATTCAGCTGTTGCCGCTCTTCTCTTTCTTTTTTTATCCACTATAGTAGCTGTTGATTATATGTTTCACGTGTTGCTTTTATTGAGTAGGTCATCCAATAACAGAAATGAGTGATTTACTCCAATAATGTGATGCGGGCAATTAATCCTGCTTGTGGAGTAAATGAAGACTATGGCAAAATATATAATGATAGTATAAATGGCGTACTGCCAGTGTAGAGGGTTGATGCTTGATACGTTTGGGCATGAGAGGTTGCAGGTTTGAATTTCAAAATTATATAAAATATCCATGGTTGGATTTAGTTTGCAATTTGTATTATATTTATAAGATCTCACGAGTCCTGATAAATGCAAATTCAACCATTTCTGAAGAGCTTCTATTATAAAGAACACCGCTTTCTTATAACGCAGCCCCTGCATCGAGTGAATAATCGATTTTTGAGCCATTGATAAACCAAATTGGCACCACCACCACAGACAGCACCTGCTAACGTCGCACTTAAGAAGGTATACCTCAAGCAAACTCCTAAGATATAGTTTGGGAAATGGTATACCTTTAGTTAAGTTATACCTTTAGAGTCTTCGTAGTGCGCTAAGAGACAACGTTATGGGGAAATGCAGCCCAAGTATTTTAAGTTGTTTCCGCTGTTCTCAGGAAAAAATGCAAGCGATTGCACCTGCTGTAAATCGTGCTATACTTCGGATGAAAGCCCGACACACTGTAATTACCACTAGAACCCGCCGTTAACGATCTTTCCCTCATGGAATCGACTAATACATTTATGGTCGACTATTAGGGGGCAGCCCTGCCATTCAGCTCAGTTCTTTCTCTGGTGTCGTCAATGTAACGGTTGGTTTGTGTTACTCCTGTGCCTTATGATAGAGTGTACTATGGTACTTTCACTGTGCTATTTTGACCTTATTAAAGCGTATTGCCATTCACTTTCACAGTATACAAAGAGTTGACATCTTCTTTAATGCCCCACTGAAGAAAGAAAGTCACACTGTTTTGGATCAACATGAAGGGGACTAAATAATGACAGAATCTTTACTTTTGCATCAAATATTCCTATAGACGTCTCTGGCCATTTATATGTAGAATCAAGTCCATCCCATAATTCCATAATTCTACTCAACATGTCTCTCTAAGGCTAAGCCATGCAGCGATCAATGACTTCTGTCAAATAAACAGTCAAGAAATGAAGGGGGTCTGAGCTTGTGTTGACAGCACTGGTGATCTTCATAGGTCGTGATGCTGTATTCGCGTTAGTATGGCCGTTAGACATGCAAAACCTTCAAAGAGGTGCCAAGGCCAGGCGGTTGTGATGTCATGCTTCTGTAATGTAAGAACGATCTGATTGGCTGTTGGGGGAGAGAGGGATATGTCAATAAATTGGCTCTGAGAGAGGGGGTGTGGCTTATAAAAGGGGGTGGAGCTACACAACTAAGGTATTGTTGGTTGAATTCTTCACTATTATGTATAATATGTTCAAGTATAACTAATGCCAGAATACAGAGGCTCTGGATTTTGGAGCATTCGTGCTGTCCACTAGATGGCAGAAGCACTTGGATCGTATCCTCGCCGTTTCACGTTTCTTGTTGTTTGGAAGAAGAGGAAAGAAGAGAAAAGTTATTGGGAAACAAAACACTGAGATAGACATTTATCATAACCAAGACTCTGTTTCAGCTCCACAGCATCCGAATAAGAAGAAACAATTTATACACTCACCTAAAGGATTATTAGGAACACCTGTTCAATTTCTCCTTAATGCAATTCTCTAATCAACCAATCACATGGCAGTTGCTTCAATGCATTTAGGGGTGTGGTCCTGGTCAAGACAATCTCCTGAACTCCAAACTGAATGTCAGAATGGGAAAGAAAGGTGATTTAAGCCATTTTGAGCATGGCATGGTTGTTGGTGCCAGACGAGCCGGTCTGAGTATTTCACAATCTGCTCAGTTACTGGGATTTTCACGCACAACCATTTCTAGGGTTTACAAAGAATGGTGTGAAAAGGGAAAAACATCCAGTATGCGGCAGTCCTGTTGGCGAAAATGCCTTGTTGATGCTAGAGGTCAGAGGAGAATGGGCCGACTGATTCAAGCTGATAGAAGAGCAACTTTGACTGAAATAACCACTCGTTACAACTGAGGTATGCAGCAAAGCATTTGTGAAGCCACAACACGCACAACCTTGAGGCGGATGGGCTACAACAGCAGAAGACCCCACCGGGTACCACTCATCTCCACTACAAATAGGAAAAAGAGGCTACAATTTGCACGAGCTCACCAAAATTGGACAGTTGAAGACTGGAAAAATGTTGCCTGGTCTGATGAGTCTCGATTTCTGTTGAGACATTCAGATGGTAGAGTCAGAATTTGGCGTAAACAGAATGAGAACATGGATCCATCATGCCTTGTTACCACTGTGCAGGCTGGTGGTGTAACGGTGTGGGGGATGTTTTCTTGGCACACTTTGGCCCCTTAGTGCCAATTGGGCATCGTTTAAATGCCACGGCCTACCTGAGCATTGTTTCTGACCATGTCCATCCCTTTATGACCACCATGTACCCATCCTCTGATGGCTACTTCCAGCAGGATAATGCACCATGTCACAAAGCTCGAATCATTTCAAATTGGTTTCTTGAACATGACAATGAGTTCACTGTACTAAAATGGCCCCCACAGTCACCAGATCTCAACCCAATAGAGCATCTTTGGGATGTGGTGGAACGGGAGCTTCGTGCCCTGGATGTGCATCCCACAAATCTCCATCAACTGCAAGATGCTATCCTATCAATATGGGCCAACATTTCTAAAGAATGCTTTCAGCACCTTGTTGAATCAATGCCACGTAGAATTAAGGCAGTTCTGAAGGCGAAAGGGGGTCAAACACAGTATTAGTATGGTGTTCCTAATAATCCTTTAGGTGTGTGTACAGTATCACTTGGTTACTGAAATGTGTTGTTTAGGTAGTGAATTTGTATACAGTTTACACATTGTGGAACTGAAGCAGAACAATGTGCGCTACAGGGAACAAGCCTTACGTCAGCAGACAAGGACATAGAGGACGATAGACTGGCAATGGACCATTGTGGAGAGGAAATGCACAGCTTCAAGAAGAACAGACCGCTCTCTACTGAAGGGGTGCAGGTCTTAAAGGGATAGTTCACCCAAAAATGAAAATTAGCCCATGATTTACTCACCCTCAAGTCATCCAAGGTGTATATGACATTTTTCTTTCAGACGAATAAAATCTGAGTTATATTACAAAAGTCCAGGCTAATCCAAGCTTTATAATGGCAGTAATAGTTGCTCTGTTTTTGAAGTCCATAAAAAATGCATCTGTCCGTCAAATAACTGCTCCACGCGGCTCCAGGGGTTAAAAAAGTCCTTCTGAAGCGAATCGATGCATTTGTGTAAGAAAAATATCCATATTTAAACATTTATAAAAAAATATTCTATGGCTCTGCATCAGTCTTTCCCCGCACCATCACTTCCGGCGAATAAGGTCAAAATACATGCAAAATACTGGCGCGATCATAGATATATACATAGATTCCTCATTAGTGCCTGCGCGGATCGGTCGAATGAGGCATCTACATATATATATATCTTTGATCACGTTAGTATTTTGACCTTATTTGCCGGAAGTTATGGCGCTGGGAATACTAGATGACATTCGTCTGATAAGAGGTAAATAAATAACATAAATACTGTTGGGTTTCTCGCAGAAACCGATCGTTTCGTGTCTTAAGACATCAATGTGTCGCCACGAGCCGCATGGTTTTATAAGGATTCGTATGTCTATGTGTTTTTACTCTCGTTGCTCTCATACTCTAAAATATCCCCATTGACATCATTATACGACTATCACAATACAACGGTTGGAGTTAAAAATCTTCATTTGTGTTCTACTGAAGAAACTAAGACACCTACATCTTGGATGCCCTGGGGGTAAGCAGATAAACATAAACATTTTGTTTTTGGGTGAACTATCCCTTTAAGGGCGTTTACACTGACAGCGAATATCAGGGAGCAACCAGTTAAAGTTGGAGATTTGAGGTGACATGACCAATGATGTGACAAGTGTGTCCAACATAAAGAAAAAAGTATTTTAAAAATGTAGCGGAAAGGTTGGTTTTATATGGTAAAAAACCCATTAAACATTGTTCAATAAATTGTTTAAATTTAGTTTTAAATGCAATTACTATAAAATGTCATGTGCTCTAGCCAGGTTCCATTTCTTAACACTTTATTACATTAGTTAACATGCACTAACAATGAAACATTTGATTTTTTATTAACTAATAATGATTAAATATACATTTATATTAGCTAAAATAATAATAATTAATGGGACCGTATTGTAAAGTGTTACCAAAGTGCTAAAATACTTTCCTTGCATTTTGAATACATGCAATAATCTTTATATATATATATTTTTTTTTTAAATCATAAATACCATTGTGTTTCTGGTCACACCACATGACATTTTACAACATTAGCTAACCAAATTATTTGTCAAATTATCTGATATTTTACTAGGTCTAATAACATTGACTACGTTTATTTGCACCCTCATAATGAGATTTAGGAACTATTGTGATTAAACTTTACCTCTTGTAAACAGAATACTTTGATCAAACGGATGTGATTAAGCACATAATCATAGTAAATATGTGGTGTATGCTGATTTTAATGGTAATAAACAGGAATGTAAAACACTATAATAGCGTAGGCCTAGGCATGTGCCTGAGACAATGAATATAATGCAGAATATTGTTTGTCGAAAACATCGAAATGAAGACATTTGGACGCATCACTGATCAAATCCAATACTTCTATAGAAATGTGTTTTGTGTTTGACCGAAGTAGATTACAACAGTGACGAGTAACATCATTTATGCTGTGCATTGGGGTTTGTAAATAATGATGGTAAAAATAACCATAATTCTTAGCAAATAAACAGAATAATGAAAACTGCATGTGAATCACTGTCACATTATTGGTGCACATATAACCGTAGTCATTGACACAGTCATGAGGGGTTCTCTGATATCAGTTCCAGTTTTATGGGTTTTTTCTGCATGTGGGTTGTACCATAATGATATAAATTGATATTCCAGATTTTAAAAAAAGAGCGCCTTGTCACTGACCCAACTATCAAAGGGAGTCAATTGAACATGATCCACCTACAGAGTAGAAACATCTACAGTAGTAGCAGTAAACCTCCAGCGAACGTAGTGAATCACTGTCAGTGTGCACGCCCATGCAAAACGATGCATTTCCTGGACAGCCCCATGCAGATGGGATAATTGTGTGCGAGTAAAATGCCAGCATTTCTGGATGTGGTCATGCAGACCAGTGTCAGCGAGAGCTGTCTGTAACGGGTGGGTTTGCCAGCCAGCAGCTCCGCAAAGAGACAGGAAGTGACAAGCACATGTCATGTCACAGAGGCTGATACCCTGCTCTCCTCATGAGTTTACACAAGACTGAAAGATGTCTCACAAAACTCCTCCATTACTCACCAACACACCTTATCACTTAAAGGAACAGTGCACTCAAATGAAAATTCGGTCATCATTTACTAACCCTCCTTTTTGTCTGTCAAGCTAAAATTATCCAATCATTTTTGTCCATATATTTTGTCCTCTTGGTTCCATGGATGAAAGAAAGTCAAACATTTGAAATGACAAGAAGGTGAATAAATGATGACAGGACTTTCATATTTGGGGGAAATACTGTAGCCCTTTAAAACTGATTGTGAATATGAAGCTCATTGTAGAAAGTTAGGAGACCAGTCTCCACTTTGTATAGATATCTATTCTAGATACCACATTAGACTGCTACAGATACGCCAATCCACCATCTCGGAACATCAACATTTCAGACAAAACTCATCAGTCAAATTAAAAAACAATTAATTTTCAAAAACACCACATTCCCTTATGAAAAAGAAATGCGCTTGATTGTAATAAATGTGCACTTGTAGTAATGAGTACTTTTTTAAATAAAAGTCACTTAAGTGTACTTAAAAAGAGTATACTTTCATCACTGTTTTTAACACACTTAAGTACATTTTAAAAAGTGCTCTTTTTAATAGTAAAAGTTTAACATTAAAGTATACATTTTAAATCATGTTTTAATAATATTTTGTCATGCTTTAAAGTACACTTATTTTGATATGTTGGCTAACATACTAAAGCAAATGTAAAGTACCGGATTTTGTTATCCGATATTACATTTAAAGTTAATTTTAAATGCACTAATTATTACAAATTTGTATTTACAAATATATTTAAAGAAGGTCGGGTACTCTGCACTGCTGCTTGGTGTCCCTGGGAGGGGTGCTGGAGAGTGCTCCGACTGGGGACTCCGTCGTTCTACTGGGGGACTTCAACGCCCACGTGGGCAATGACAGTGAAACCTGGAGGGGCGTGATTGGGAGGAACGGCCCCCCTGATCTGAACCCGAGTGGTGTTCAGTTATTGGACTTCTGTGCTAGTTACAGTTTGTCCATAACGAACACCATGTTCAAGCATAAGGGTGTCGATCAGTGCACATGGCACCAGGACACCCTAGGTCGTAGGTCAATGATCGACTTCGTGGTCGTTTCATCTGACCTGCGGCCGTATGTCTTGGACACTCGGGTGAAGAGAGGGGCAGAGCTGTCAACTGATCACCACCTGGTGGTGAGTTGGATCCGATGGTGGGGGAGGAAGCTGGATAGACTCGGTAGACCCAAACGTACTGTGAGGTACGTGTTTGGCCGAGTCTCCTGTCAGAGAGATCTTCAACTCCTGCCTCCGGCAGAGCTTCGACCGGATCCCGAGGGAGGCTGGAGATATTGAGTCCGAGTGGACCTCCATTGTCAAAGCGGCTGCTCAGAGCTGTGGACGCAAGGTCTCCGGTGCCTGTCGAGGCGGCAATCCCCGAACCCGGTGGTGGACACCGGAAGTAAGGGATGCCGTCAAGCTGAAGAAGGAGTCCTATCGGGCCTGGCTGGCTTGTGGGACTCCTGAGGCAGCTGACAGGTACCGTCAGGCTAAACGGACTGCAGCCCGGGTGGTTGTGGAGGCAAAAACTCGGGCCTGGGAGGAGTTCGGTGAGGCCATGGAAAAGGACTATCGGCTGGCCTCGAAGAGATTCTGGCAAACCGTCCGGCGCCTCAGGAGGGGGAAGCAGTGCCCTACCAACGCTGTTTACAGTGGCGATGGGCGGCTGTTGACCTCAACTGGGGATGTTGTCGGACGGTGGAAGGAATACTTCGAGGATCTCCTCAATCCCGCCGTAAAGTCTTCCATTGAGGAAGCAGAGGCTGGGGGCTCAGAGGAGGACTCGTCCATCACCCAAGCTGAAGTCACAGAGGTGGTCAAGAAACTCCTCGGTGGCAAGGCACCGGGGGTGGATGAGATCCACCCTGAGTACCTCAAGTCTCTGTATGTTGTGGGGCTGTCTTGGCTGACACGCCTCTGCAGCATCGCGTGGCGGTCGGGGACAGTGCCTCTGGGATGGCAGACCGGGGTGGTGGTTCCTCTTTTTAAAAAGGGGGACCGGAGGGTGTGTTCCAACTATAGGGGGATCACACTTCTCAGCCTCCCCGGGAAAGTCTATGCCAGGGTACTGGAGAGGAGAATTCGGCCGATAGTGGAACCTCGGATTCAGGAGGAACAGTGTGGTTTTCGTCCTGGTCGTGGAACACTGGACCAGCTCTATACCCTTTACAGGGTGCTGGAGGGTTCATGGGAGTTTGCCCAACCAGTCCACATTTGTTTTGTGGATTTGGAGAAGGCATTCGACTGTGTCCCTCGCGGCGTCCTGTGGAGGGTGCTGGGGGAATATGGGGTCCGGGGTCCTTTGCTGAGGGCTGTCCGGTCCCTGTATGACCGAAGCAGGAGTTTGGTCCGCATTGCCGGCAGTAAGTCAGACTTGTTCCCGGTGCATGTTGGACTCCGGCACGGCTGCCCTTTGTCGCCGGTTCTGTTCATAATTTTTATGGACAGAATTTCTAGGCGCAGCCACGGGCCGGAGGGTGTCAGGTTTGGGGACCACACGGTTTCGTCTCTGCTCTTTGCGGATGACGTTGTCGTGTTGGCCCCTTCTAACCAGGACCTTCAGCATGCACTGGGACGGTTTGTAGCCGAGTGTGAAGCGGCTGGGATGGGGATCAGCACCTCCAAATCCGAGGCCATGGTCCTCAGTCGGAAAAGGGTGGCTTGCCCAGTTCAGGTTGGTGGAGAGTTCCTGCCCCAAGTGGAGGAGTTCAAGTATCTAGGGGTCTTGTTCACGAGTGAGGGGAGGATGGAACGGGAGATTGACAGACGGATCGGTGCAGCTTCTGCAGTAATGCGGTCGATGTACCGGTCTGTCGTGGTGAAGAAAGAGCTAAGCCGTAAGGCGAAGCTCTCGATTTACCGGTCAATCTACGTTCCTACTCTCACCTATGGTCATGAGCTTTGGGTCATGACCGAAAGGACAAGATCCCGGATACAGGCGGCCGAAATGAGCTTTCTCCGCAGGGTGGCTGGGCGCTCCCTTAGAGATAGGGTGAGAAGCTCAGTCACTCGGGAGGAACTCGGAGTAGAGCCGCTGCTCCTCCACATCGAGAGGGGACAGCTGAGGTGGCTCGGGCATCTGTTCCGGATGCCTCCTGAACGCCTTCCCGGGAAGGTGTTTCGGGCATGTCCAACCGGGAGGAGGCCCCGGGGAAAACCAAGGACACGCTGGAGGGAATATGTCTCCCGGCTGGCCTTGGAACGCCTCGGTGTCCCCCACGGAAGAGCTAGAAGAAGTGTCTAGGGAGAGGGAAGTCTGGGCATCTCTGCTTAGACTGCTGCCCCCGCGACCCGGCCCCGGATAAGCGGAAGAAGATGGATGGAATATATTTAAAGTATATTCTAGTTTATCATAAATGCTTGTCAGTACATTCAGTAGTACACTTAAACCATATTTCAAAGACAATAATTATGAAATCACATATAAAGATGCGATTAAGTGGGTCAAAAAGCACTCTAAAGTTAAGCTAATTGCATTTAAAATAAATGTAAACTGTTATACAATTGAATTGAATTGCAATCAACAGGTTTTTCCCGGACCTTCACACTGAGGTGTCTAGGTCTCGGAGGAATCCATACTCAGCGCGAGGGTGGAAGAGACGATTACAGGCATCTCTCTCCCTCAAGAGCATCATCGTGGAGGAAACCCGCCTCACCCACCAAGCCTTGTAGGGCCACTTTGGCCCTTGTGGGTAAGGCTTATGTGGCAGCAGGTCAGGCTGGTGCATCCCTGCACACCATGGCAGTTTTGCAGGCTTACCAGGCAGACCTGCCTAAAGAATTAGATTATGGGGAGGAATTAGCCCCGGATGCAGACGGCCACAGGGGTTCCGCACCATCGGCCATTCAATGGCTGTTATGGAGTGGCATCTGTGGCTAAGCCTAAAGGAAATAGACAAAGCTTTTCTCCTGAACACCCCAATCTCGCCACTGCCATGTTCAGCGATGCAGTCAACACCATTGTCAACAGATACCAGGAGGCGATGAAACAGGTTCAAATTATATTAGGAACGTATACAGGAGTCGGCACCAGCCACTCCAGGGCCCAGTGACAGGAAAGAACAGAAAGCTAGCATAGCGACCTCTGTTTCCCCTTGCAAAGATAAGGGGGCCGGGAAGCGCACTCAAGCACAGTCATCCCGGCGGAGACAGGATCCTTACACACAGCATTGTGTGACTGACCTTCCTCGGGGCCATTGGCAGGAGTTTCCACTTACCCCGCCTCTAACAGTGATTCAGGGGGTGGAGGCACCCAATGGGCTATTCGCCCGGTTTTTGCTCGAGAGCGATATTCCCATTTGGCCTGCCATTCGGTCCAACTGGCTACTCCCAAACGTCTCTCAGTGGGTGCTGAATACCGTAAGGAAAGGTTACAGGATTCAGTTTGCCTTCCGTCCACATTGATTCAATGGCGTAGTCGCTACAGTGGTACATCAGAAGTCAGAAAACAAGACTTCAAACAAGAACTACAGTCTCTCTTGGCAAAAGGGGCCATAGAAAGTGTACCCGTCCCCTAGAGTGGGACTTCTATAGCCGGTACTTTATTGTGCCCAAAAAGGACGGGGTTGCATCTGATTCTTGATCTGAACCGTACTCTTCGGATATACAGGTTCAAGATACTTACCCTAAAGTTAGGCATGTCGCAAATCCAGGACTGGTGTGTGACAATAAATCTAATGGCCGCCTAGTTTCACATCGAGATTCTGACAGAATACAGGAAGTTTCTCAGGTTCGCTTTCGGGGGCGAAGTATACCAGTATGGAGTTCTTTCCTTCAGCCTAGCTCTATCACCACACACATTCACCAAGTGCATGAAGGGGGCTCTGGCTCCTTTGAGACTCCAGGGCATCCGTGTGCTGAACTAGATATATGATTGGCTGATACTGGTTCAATCAGAAGAGCTGACAGCGCAATATAGAGAAAAAGTTGGGGTTGAGATTGAATGGCAAGAAAAGTGTGCTTTCTCCAGCTCAGATAATCACTTTCCTTGGGGTGGTTTGGGACTTGACCACAATACAGGCACGTCTGTCTCCTGCACGTGTAGAATCAAATCTAAATGTTATGAAAGATATCAAGCTAGGTCAGGAGCTCTCAGTCCTTCAAGTTCAGAGCCTGTTAGGTCTCATGGCGGTAGCGCTCAACGTCATTCCACTAGGCCTACTGCATATTAGACCATTTCAGTTCTGGCGCAAAAGCAGGGGATTTCATCCTCTGAACCATCCCTTCAGGGTTGCAAGAGTCATGTGCCATGGGCTACATGCTCTGTGCTCTATGACTTTGGAAGGAGTCACAGTTCCTGAACAAGAGCCAGGCTCTTGGGGTATGTCACAGTCACAAGACTTTAACAATGGACGCCTCTCTAGCAGTATGGGGTAGTGTTAATTTTGTCACCTATTTTTAATTTAGTCTTAGTCTTGTGCCAAATGTCCTTGTTAGTTTTAGTCATATTAAGTCATTCACATATCATTTTTTGTTAGTCAAGTTTTAGTCAACTAAAAGTCTCGTCATTTTAGTCTAGTTTTAGTCAAAAGAAAACTCAATATATTGTGTGGCAAAATAAGTTACATAAAATATATATAACCTGCATAATGTATGTGCAACAACACCATAGCTAACTGGTTGATTTACAGCGTGCTTAAAATCAGCATTAGCTTATGAGACGATGAGAACAAATATCGATTTCGGTCTTGATGTATACAGCCTACTGTACATATAAGGAAAAATAAGTTTGTCTTTTAGCACTATTTTAAACTTTTTTGGGGTTAAATTATATTTGCTTGCATTCTTTACTATTCACTATTATTAACATTTCAAAATTTCACAAATAAGTAAGCAGTTATGATCTGCAATACTTTTTTGATCAACTAGACTACATCTATATTGATTAAAGAGCCATACAGGCATCAGTGGGTAATGGAATTACAAGTGAACATTTTTATTTTTCCAGCCACAAAATGACTAATTTGCCTCTTTGCATTGGAATTCTCTATTTTAACCTTAATTACTACATTAATTGTAAATAATACAAATATTAGAAGAAAAATATTTTAAGTGGTCATTAATGGACCATACTTATTGCACAAATAGTATTTAGTACCAAAAGATCTCCTCAAAATATTCAATAAATATTATTGAACTGAAATATAGGCTTTAAAAATAGTTAAGGTGTATGGTCACATTTGACCACCAATGAGTATAAGTGTGACTAATTAGTAAGAGGGCTAAATACAAGAAACATTAATGTTAACAATGTTGCATCTCTACCACTCTCCATAATAAAATGATACTGTAAATGTGGCTGACGTAATAATCAATGCACACTATGCTGTACTGTTTACCAAAAGTTGCTGCAAACAACTATAAAGTGAAGCTGTTGTGTAACTTAAGTGGCTTAAGCCATTCAAATGTATTGACACAGCGCTAGAAGTATTGAGCGCTCTGGGAACCACGTGACCAGATGACAGCAACCAGCCTGTCAAACTCATTCTGAATATTTTGAACAGCTGAATATTCATCTCATGATGAAAAAGTAGAGACAATTGTAGACGAAAATGAAGAGATTTTATCTTAGTTTTTATTTTATGCAAAACATTTTTTTTTCGTCAACAATAATGCCTGTTAATTTAGTCTTAGTCAGCATTTTTGGTCATTGGTGCAGTCTCGTCATCGTCTCGTCTTCGTCATGGAAAAAAAGGTTGTTGACCAATATATTTAGTCTTGTCTCGTCTGACAAAATTATCACTAGTATGGGGTGCAGATTTGTGTTTTTGGACTTGAAACACTTCCTCCCACTCCTGAGGGGCTATCATGTGTTGGTCCAGAGAGACAACACATCTGTAGTCTCTTACATAAATCACCAGGGGGGTCTGTGTCTATATCCTCTTTTCAGGCAGTTGCAGCAGATTCTGCTCTGGACAGAGGAGATGTTCAAGTCACTAAGAGCAGTTTACATGCCGGGGCTTGCAAACTTGGGGGAAGATATCCTGACGAGGCAGGATATCTGAGGCCCGAGGAATGGCACCTTACTCTACAAGTAGTGGTGTCCATATGACAGAGGTACGCCTGAGCGGAAATGAAACTGTTCACTTCCGAGGAGACGACCCACTGTCCTCTCCGGTTCGCCCTCACCCCTTCAGCTCTTCTGTGGCTGGATGCCATGGTACAGTCATGGCCAAGGCCTTGTCTGTACGCCTTTCCTCCGATGGTTCTGCTTCCAGGGGTTCTAACAAGGGTGCTCAAGGACAGAGTCCACTTTGCTCATAGTGGCTCCGTTCTAGCTGGGCCAAGGATGGTTTGCTGACCTGATATCTCTCCTGGACAACTTTCAATGGGAAATTCTGGTTCAGAAAGATCTTCTGTCTCAAGTGCAAGGGGACAATCTAAAACCTCAGGCTGGATATCTGAAAACTTTGGATCTGACCCCTTGCTCAAAGATTCTGGTCTCTAAACTGAGGTTGTTGAGACCATTTTAAGTTCTTTTAATGACTTTTCATATCATGGTGCGAGCAGCAGCACTCTGACCCAGTCAACCGCCCGGTCAGTTCAGTGCTGGAGTTCCATCAAGATCGTCTGTCAAAGGGTTTGACCCCGTCTACACTAAAGGTATATGTGGCCGCCATCTCAGCTAGCCACATACCTTTAGAAGGAATTCCTGTTTGGAGGAATCCTCTGGTGTCTTGTTTCTGGCATGGTTCCAGATGGCTGAGACCTATCTGCCGGTCACAACTTTTGTGCTGGGACCTAGCACTGGTCCAGGGAGTATTAGCAGCAGCTCCATATGAGCCATTAGAGTCAGTTTCAGAAAAAATGGTGGGTCTCTTATTAGCACTGACTGCATTTATTATGACCGGTCTGTGCTTTGAGGATCCACGTCCACCGCTCAGGCCAGTGGTGTAAGTTCTCTCAGCTTTTGGTCTGCTTTGGAGGCCACATAAAATGGGGTCACCAAGCAGCACATTTCGCATTGGATCACTGACACAATCTCCCTCTCCTATGAGGCGTACAGAATAGCTTTGCCTCTAGTGGCTAGGGCCCCAGAAGTGTTGCGTCTTCCAAAGCTCTCACTAGGGGTGCACCTTTGCGAGATGTTTGTGCTGCTGCAGGAGGATGCACACATTCATCAGGTTTTATAGTGTCGATTTGGATTCAACTGACTCAGGTTACGTATGTAAACTGGTTCCCTTAGAGACTCAACTTGTTCTCAAGTGCTCACTTACCGGCTTTGATTGTTTCAAAATGGTGGACGGGTTATGTATAGTGGACCGTAGAAACAGTTGCTAATGTGGTATGTGTGGTGTGACTGTAGCTTAATTTAAATGCACATTTAATTGCACAGCACATCTCTTACAATTCACACAATTATTATCTGAAAGTTTTAACACTGTTAGTTTCAGCTGATTCTAAACCATCTATTTCCCAGATCAGTCAAGAGATTTTCTGCACCATGTAGTTTCAGCCTCCCTAGTTTGTGCTGTGAATGCCAGTTTGTGAGGCTCGTGGATGGTGAAGTTGTGTCATTTTAACATGCAGGTCAGGATTTCAGCTGGACCCTACAAGCTGAGGTTTTGAGGTTCTGCTGCAGTGAAGTTTAACGCTCAGAGTTCTGTGTAATTTGCCCTCAGTTGTTCACTCTGTTGGCATCTGCAGAGCGTTTCTGTCCTGGTACAGTGTCTGCAGCAGAAACCCAACCCATGTAAGCATAAGCTGCAGGTATAGTGTTTCCCAGAGAGAAGAGACATGCAGACTGGTGCTTACTTAAACCCCCAGCCCGTGCCACCCAGGACTATGGCTGCCACCAGGATGGCCCCTGCGATGGACCCTATGATGAGATTGGTGGCACTAGGACCTGTTTGGGCAAGTGTGGGAAAACGGGACATGAGATTTGATTCGCTAGAACTCCAAATATACAGTGAGGAAAATAAGTATTTGAACACCCTGCTATTTTGCAAGTTTTTCCACTTGGAAATCATGGAGGGGTCTGAAATTGTCATCGTAGGTGCATGTCCACTGTGAGAGACATAATCTCAAAAAAAAAATCCAGAAGTCACAATGTATGATTTTTTAACTATTTATTTGTATGATACAGCTGAAAATAAGTATTTGAACACCTGTCTATCAGCTAGAATTCTGACCCTCAAAGAGCTTGCCTTTAAAATGTCCACCTCCACTCCATTTATTATCCTAAATTAGATGCACCTGTTTGAGGTGTTAGCTGCATAAAGACACCTGTCCACCCCATACAATCAGTAAGAATCCAACTACTAACATGGCCAAGACCAAAGAGCTGTCCAAAGACACTAGAGACAAAATTGTACACCTCCACAAGGCTGGAAAGGGCTACGGGGAAATTGCCAAGCAGCTTGGTGAAAAAAGGTCCACTATTGGAGCAATCATTAGAAAATGGAAGAAGCTAAACATTACTGTCAATATCCCTCGGACTGGGGCTCCATGCAAGATCTCACCTCGTGGGGTCTCAGTGATCCTAAGAAAGGTGAGAAATCAGCCCAGAACTACACGAGAGGAGCTTGTCAATGACCTGAAAAGAGCTGGGGCCACCGTTTCCAAGGTTACTGTTGTTAATACACTAAGACGTCATGGTTTGAAATCAGGCACGGAAGGTTCCCCTGCTTAAACCAGCACATGTCAAGGCCCGTCTTAAGTTTGCCAATGACCATTTGGATGATCCAGAGGAGTCATGGGAGAAAGTCATGTGGTCAGATAAGACCAAAATAGAAAATGTTTTGGTCATAATTCCACTAAACGAGTTTGGAGGAAGAAGAATGATGAGTACCATCCCAAGAACACCATCCCTAATGTGAAGCATGGGGGTGGTAGCATCATGCTTTGGGGGTGTTTTTCTGCACATGGGACAGGGCGACTGCACTGTATTAAGGAGAGGATGACCGGGGCCATGTATTGCGAGATTTTGGGGAACAACCTCCTTCCCTCAGTTAGAGCATTGAAGATGGGTCGAGGCTGGGTCTTCCAACATGACAATGACCCGAAGCACACAGCCAGGATAACCAAGGAGTGGCTCTGTAAGACGAATATCAAGGTTCTGGTGTGGCCTAGCCAGTCTCCAGAACTAAACCCAATAGAGAATCTTTGGAGGGAGCTCAAACTCCGTGTTTCTCAGCGACAGGTCAGAAACCTGACTGATCTAGAGAAGATCTGTGTGGAGGAGTGGGCCAAAATCCCTCCTGCAGTGTGTGCAAACCTGCTGAAAAACTACAGGAAACGTTTGACCTCTGTAATTGCAAACAAAGGCTACTGTACCAAATATTAACATTGATTTTCTCAGGTGTTCAAATACTTATTTGCAGCTGTATCATACAAATAAATAGTTAAAAAATCATATTTTGTGATTTCTGGATTTTTGTTTTAGATTATGTCTCTCACAGTGGACATGCACCTACGATGACAATTTCAGACCCCTCCATGATTTATAAGTTGGAGAACTTGCAAAATAGCAGGGTGTTCAAATACTTATTTTCCTCACTCCAAATATATGTTCCAGCAAAACAGATGTGTCTTTAAAAGATCCAGCATTGTTATGCCATGTTTGCTGTTTGTTATTTCAATTCTTCCAGTCAGCCCTAATAACACTGCATGTAATGACAAAGTATCAAACAGTGGTTGGTCACTTCAAATATTGGTCAAACAATCTCTTCCTGTCTAATTGGGTGGTTCTAAGTCAATACGAGTTGCAGAATACTCCGGGCAGTCCTGTCCTGTCCTGTCCTGCTTTAGGCATGTGGTTTTGTTAGGATGAATCTGTGTCGTGTTCTTTGTCCTGCCTTGCTTGCTTCCCTGTAACACCCTTTGTCAATGACTGCTCATTTTTCTCAACTAAGTAGCTAGTTAGGTGGCTACTTTCTAGGGGTGTGACGAGATTAAAATATGATGAGATTTCTCGTTGAGTGAAAAGCTGTCTCGCGATATCTCCATGATGGAGCATGAAATTAGCATAGAATATGCCATCACTACGTTAACATTACTTTTTTTATAGAAATAAAAAACATTTAATTCAGTTGCAAAACTCTCGCTTCAATTGTTAACTATTGTACACATCTGCTGTGCAGGAATCAGAGTTCACTGATCACATGACGAGAGTAAGGTGAGATGACTGACAGGACGATGGCGGAAGATTCTTGCGCAACAGAGCCTGATAAAGTGTCTGATAAATGTCTTATAATCTAGAATGCGTGCTCAGCATCACCGATCCCTATACACAGAGTATGTGAGATCGCGAATGAAAGCGAAAGTAAATGGGAGCTCCTTGATTCGCGCAAATTAGGGGACATACAATAGTCTGACTCCCAATATCAAAGCCATCTTAGGCTGGGCTGTGTAGTTGTAACCACCTCTTAGCTCTGGTCGCGGTTTTGCTCTCTGTTTGCACTTTAAATATTGAGAGAGTAATTTGATTATGTTTTTTTTGTTTTTTTACCTTTTGGACTTCCCGTTTATGCTTCTACATTCCCTGTGGATCATTGTTCAAAAGTTTGGGGTCGGGAAGATTTTTAAATGCTTTTTAAAGGAGTCTCTTCTGCTCACCAAGGCTGCGTTTATCTGATCAAAATACAGTAAAAGCAGTAATACTATGAAATATTATTACAAATTCAAATCATTGTTTTCTAATTAATATCATTTTAAATGTAATTTCTTCTTGTGATGGCAAAGCTTTTTTTTTTTTTTATTATCGCTGCTTCATAATTTTATGGAAACTAATTTTTTTCAGGATATTTTGATGAATAGAAAGTTCAAAAGAACAGCATTCATTTCAAATATAAATCTTTGTAACATTATGTCTTTACAGTCACTTTTAATCAATTGAATGCGTCCTTGCTGAATAAAAGTATTAATTTCAAATCTTTGAACGGTAGTATTCCTATGTTTGCCTGAAATACATGAAAAAATCCTTCATATTAACAGTGTGCCTATTTTATGGACTTATATTAGAGTGTGGTTTCCCTCTCCCTGATTTATTATTTCCTGTCCACTGGGTGGCGCTTGTCTCTATTTTTTGTACATGATGATTTTGGGGATTGTCATGTATTGACTAGTATATTTGAATCTTTCCGATCAGCCCTAATAACACTGCATGTAATTAAAAAGTATCAAACTGTGGTTGGTCACTTCAAATGTTGGTCAAACAATCTCTTCCTTTCTAATTGGGGAACTATTATTCTAAGTCAATATGAGTTGCAGAATACACCAAGCAGCCCTGTCCTGTTTTAGGCATGTGGTTTTGTTAGGATGATTCTGTGTCGTGTTCTTTATCCTGCCTTGCTTGCTTCCCTAATTAGGTGGCTACTTACTGTTTGCCTTTATGCTTGTTCATTCCCTGTGGATCATTGTTCAAAAGTTTGGGGTCAGAAAGATCTTTAAATGCTTTTGAAAAGAGTCTCTTCTGCTCACCAAGGCTGCGTTTATCTGATCAAAATACAGTAAAGCAGTAAATCAATAATACTGTGAAATATTATTACAAATTGAAATAATTGTTTTCTATTTAAATATAAATGTTCTTAAGTTTACAGACATTTCCTTTAATGCCATGCGTAATTCAAAATATATGAAAAACATTAAAAAAAATATATTATTAACAGTAATTATTTTATGGACTTATCTTAGAGTGTGGTTTCCCTCTCTCTGATTTATTCTTTCCTGTCCACTGGGTGGCGCTTTTTAACATGATGATTTTAGGGACTGTGTCATGTATTGACTAGTATATGTGAAACACATTTATGCACTAAATTACTCAAATTACTTTTACAACAAAAAAAATTATAGTACAGTACTGTTCAATAGTTTGGGGGTTTGTTCAATCTTACTGACCCCAAATTTCGGCACTTCTGAGCCTCATTCATGAAGCGCAAATATAATGACAAGTCGATCACAAATCCATAAAAATTTTAAAACTGATTTAATGCTGGTGTTTTATGAATGAGCTCCATCGTGTGTGAGCGTATGTGTTTGTGTAAGAGCAAAGCAACAAACCCTTGGGTTCCTCATCTTCACTAGGGGCTGGTTCTTTTGGAGGGTCAGGCATGCTACAGTCTGTCCCCGCCCACGTTGTGTCACATGTACATGACGCCTCATTATTGCACACCTGTTCAAATTTAAAATGGCCAAAACAATGCATAAAATACACATCGAATTATTACATTCCAAGTATAATGAGACATGGATTTTGGAAAATGTACATCGATAAACCTCGACATGGCATGTATTCAGAGTGTGTATTCAGGATTGTTCTCACCCCATGACTGGAGCAGATGTGTCCGTTGTGTCCGGTGGGACAGGAGCTCAGGTTCAGATACTGAATAGGGAGACACTTCCTGTCCAGACACATCATTGATGGACCACATGGAGTTCCATCCTCCACATAACCATGATCAGTTTGATCATCCAGCAAGACGTGACCACCACTGAGAAAACAGTGTGTGTGTGTGTTCAGATCAGAGCATTCTGATATTGGCAGACTGTGATGCATTGCATTTGGCTGCTACTGAAATATATGCTGATTAACATGCATGATCAAAACGTATTGATCATGCACTTGCCTCTGTGCTTCTCACCTGCAGTCGATCAGTCTGCCCTGATGGTTGAAGTTTGTGGGAGTGATTTCTCCTTTCATAATTCCAATCCGTGGGATCCGGCCAGTGTTAGTGCACAACAGGTACCCACAAAACACATCACTGCAGATATAGAGATCACAGTGACACTACTGTAGAGAACAAAAAACTCAAATTCACACCAATGGCACATGCGTCTGCTGAAAAATTCAGCCCTAAAAGTTTGTGAGAGATAGGCGAAAGAGGTTAAATATAATCACAAAGCATTTTTTGTGACTAATCTAACTCAAAGATGTTAGGTGTGATTAATCATGATTTGTTATTTTTAATTTAACTTACAAAAAAAGCAAAACTGACGTATGAAGTCGAACATACCGTAAGGCGGCCTGGCAGAAGCAAGATATTTTACTTTATAAAGTTGTAAATATGGATATTTTTCTTATACAAACCCATGGATTCGCTTCAGAAGGCCTTTATTAACCCCTGGAGTCGTGTGGAGTATGTTTATAATCGATGGATGCACTTTTTTGGGCTTCAAACTCAATGGAGTTTGCCATTATAAAGCTTGGAAGAGCCAGGACATTTTTTTAATATAACTCAGATTGTATTCGTCTGAAAGAAGAATGTCATATACACATAGGATGACTTGAGGGTGAGGAAATCATGGGGTCATTTTCATTTTTGGGTGAACTAACCCTTTAAGGCCATTTGTTCAGCTGCTTCCTGTTTCTCTTCGTTCTGCACCTTACCTTCACTCATCAGTTTCATAGTGCAGAGTTATACACCAAATCTAGTTTTTGCAGATTAAAAACTATGAACGTAGATAAATAACAAGCATGATCTGCAGAGTTCTGTAGTGTTAGAACCGGACAGCATCATGCGAATGGAAATGTTGCAGAAATGTAACAAAGCTAAAGTGTTTAAAAAGGTCTCAGGCTGTTAAGATCTAATTTGTTATTTGTAAGGTTTTTAGGTAATGTAGAAACAAACCTTTAGTGAAATCAAGGTATATCGTATGATGAAGGAGAGGGACTCGGATGCCCGAATGGGAGCTCGAAATGCAGGAGCGACTTGCTTATGCCGCTTCTATCACGTCTAGTTGGACGCTTGAACATCTTGAATCCACGCGCAGCACCAAATAAAAGTAAGCAAACACCCAGAATGCTCGATGTTGCCATGGTTTATAACTCACTGCTTACTGCACTGGATCCATTTCTCTCCATCTTGACCACAGTTGCCCTTCTCCGAGCCCTCTGTGTTCAGCTTCTCATAGCAGAACTTCTCAGAACTCGCAGCGTCTGTATGAGAACAGGAAGAAAAGAAGTGAAAGGAGAGAAACAAGGGGAAAAGAAAATACACTTCAGGATGTATACACTTGTCTAATGGTAGTTTACTGTGTGTAGATCATAGGCCGTAATAAAATATGGACGACACGACTTCATTGACTACCGCTGACCAGAGTTGAAGCTTTCGGAGGCCGCACACGGAGCTGACATCTTGGGACCGAGTCTGCGCAGTAGCGATCTCGGGACCGGAGTTGCGCAGTAGAGAGCAGGAAGTTAGAGGCGCGATTATCAAAAGCCGGCCCACACTCTCACAGATGCAGAACAGTTTATTATGATGGTGTGAAATAATCAGTTATGGAAATGTAGAAATGAAAGCTAAAGCTCTAATCTCCTCCCAAAAATCCCGAAAAAAGTCTGTTAGTGCCTCAGTGACAACTTCACTCAGAGAAGCCGTCAATCTCAGCTGTCAATCATGACGTCACACCCCCCATTTTTATAGTATAGTATAGTAGAATTGTTTAGTGTGTCTCGCGTCCATTCTAATACATGGAGAGGTGGGGTTTATGAGCTATACTGGGACCGGCCACCGAGGGGCAATCGAGGCACGGAGGCTTTAGTTTCTGAGAGGAGCACTACAGGCTTGGTGTAGATCTACTCTACAGTATCCACTGCGTGGCCGTTTGTAACTTGACTGGATCAAGGCTTCCGTCTTACAGTTATTTAAGCTGCAAAAGCAGTCCGGTATGGTGCTTGCTTGTATTTTTTATCATATTATTTCATTATCACACTCATAAACACACTGGTTTGTAGGGCAAATAGTTCCCTTTTGAAGTGGAACTTCAACACTGCGTCTTGGATCAACGCTATGGAGACGGCATCAGCGTGACCGGTGTCTGAAGCACAATTTCAGTGGCCGACGACAGTCCATGACATCATGGGTGGAGCGCCTGTGAGCATAAGAGGGCATCTGTAATACACACCAACATATTTTGTCTTCAGGAGCCGTGTGGTGAAGGGGAAGGGAAAGCTCAAGCTAGGATTTCAGGGAATATATGCCTCCGTGTGCCAGGTTTTTGACACCTGAGCACACGCACACGATTTGTGCTTGGGTGAGGAGCACGCGCTTTCAGTACTCAACTGTATGAATGTGGCCATTGTGAAAAGTTTACAAATTTGGAAGCTCTGTTCACGCTGGGACCTATTCTTGAGAGATGTGGGACAAGCGTCTGCCCCGCTATAGCTGGCAGAGTAATTAGAGAAATGTGTGGCTTCACGTTCCTCAGTTGCCAGCTTGAGCGATTTGTTGGATCAAGATGTGCTCTCTTGAGTCATCTGATCCAGCCGATAACATGCTGCTGGCGCCATCCAACGAGGATATTGTTTGCATTGAACCATCTCAGCCTGCCAGCCCTGCATATGGGGAGCTGCTAGATGTTTTCGCCTGCGTCACAACCAGATTGGATCTAGTTTAGCGACATGAGAAACAGGAAGCGCTCATGACTCGATGAGCAATTCCTGCCAGGCCATTATCGCCCCGTCCGCCTGAGCCTGAGCCATTTTGGAGAAGTCATGACTCGCATTTGCCCATTCCAACATTTAAATTATGAGAATGTGGAGGGGATGCGCGAGCTAGGATATGTGCAGATGCCCTCTGTTGAGGTGACGCTTGCGGACTATCTCTTGCAGGGCAAACATCCACTCTGAAGGCTGTGTCCCTGCCGCTTAAGCCACTACTGACCTCCTCGCACTTAATGGGCAGGGAGTATGTGCCAGCGGGTCAGGCAGGTGGCTACTTACACACTGACCTGCTGTATCAGGGTCAGGGACTGTTTTCTGAAGCGGTCGCTGAACTGTGATGCACCACAGATCTAGCCCTCTGAGCCACCAAAAAAACATTTGTTGAATTTGTTGAACTCTGAACTTTTTAGCACGCCTGTAGAGATGATGGTTAGGAAGTTTAGAGAGGCAAGGGCACAGTTCAGGAAATATATCCTATGCTGATCCAAGTCTCCACCCAAAGCCTCTAGGGGTCCTGGCCTGCCAGTCTGATGACCGGAGACAGAGCCAGATGGAGAGGATGGCCACTCATGCTCCTCCTTCGAGAAGTAGAGCACAGAGGAGGCGTAACGCCAAGAGGAAGAGACCAGATTTGAGGGAAGTAATTAATAGAAAACAGTTAAAGGTAAAGGAGATTGAACCGCTGAGAAGAAATAACATTTCTCCTCCTTACCTTACTTCCTTCATCCCCACCCAAGAAGGGTGTGTGGGACTCAAGAGGTTGTTCCAAAGCACTTACAGTACATCAGGGTCTGAGGCTGGACTGATGACGTAACTGGCGTGTCCGCTTATATTCATGAATCGTCTTCTGAGAGGTCTAACAAATTGCTTGATAGCTGAGCCGTTTACAATTCCTTCCCCAAATAATTAAGGGATACTTTTGGTGTTGGAACCAAGTAGAGTTTAGATTCTCTGCCTGAGCCTGCAGGCCGGGTCGGACCGATATTTCCCGGTACTATCCTCGGGCCGGGTCGGGCCCTTGATCAAGCATTTGTGTTTTTTTAATATTTACTTTATTAGCCTAATTGGGTGGGCAGAAAGCTATGCCATAATCAGAAATAATAAATATATATTTTTAGCAAAGTAAGAACTAATAGTACAACTAAGAAACAAATGTGTACAAAGTTGCACAAGTCAGGATTAGTCTAAAAATGCGTTAAACTCACAGCACACACAGTGATGGAGCGTGCTGGACCACTCCGAGACGCCAGTCAAGAGCTGCTTGTGTGAACACAGCGCTTTGCTTAACTAGCCGATTTCTTTTAATTTCAAATTGTTTCGTTTAAAAGTGGACATTTCAAGTTCCCCTTCGAGGGAACTCGCACTGCGTCATCGTGTGATGACACTTTGGGAACGCCCTCAGCGTTACGCATCTGAAGTATGAATGAAATCAAGCCAATCTGATTGGTGGTGCGTCATGACGTAGTAGATGACGGCATACCCGGAAGATACAAAGGGACGCTGATGCAAACACACGGCAGCTTTTCGCTCTTCAGCTGAAGCGCTCTGTGTTTTTGTCTTCTGTCTATTTGGTGTTGTCTGTCTACCAACGTTGCAAAGCAAGTGAGATGGCTCAGTTTAAGAGATGTGTGCATCCGTGTCCGCGTTTCATTTCGGGCATGTGTGTGCAATGCCTGGGCGTGCAGCACGCTAGAGCGGCTCTCGAGGGAGCCGCTTGTAGCGAGTGTGATCAGCTGCCGCTCAGGGTGTTGCGCTCACGGCTGGCCGTGTTCAATGAGACCGGCCAAGCCCGCGATCCCCAGGGATCTGGGCAGCGGCGGCGCCGCAGATCATGGGGATCGCAACGGGACCTCGCGACGGGATATGGGACTGCTGAGGCACTTTCCCTATCCTCGTCCGAGGATTCCGATGTTCTCCCACCCCGTGCGGAAGCCCGCGATGCGGCTTCTTCCCGCGAGGCGGAGAACCCGATGCTTCAGCTGTCCGGCTCCGAGGAGTCGGATGGGCGGAGCATCGAGGCGGGTGACGTGGAAGCTCAGCCATCGCGTCACGCACCCGCTCAGGAGGAGCTAGTGGAGGTTTTGGCGCGCGCTGTGGCCAAATTAAGCATTGAATGGCCACAGGAAGAGCCTGAAATTCAGCCACCCAGTAAGCTGGATGAAAGGTTCTTCAAGCGTGGGTCTCAACCTCCACGCCGGGGCCTGCCATTTTTTCAGGATCTGCACAATGAGTTGTGTAGATCCTGGGAAAAACCCTACTCGGCCAGACTTTCCTCCCCTCAAGCACTAGAATTTGGGAATGTGCTGGGGGCGGCCGAGTGGGGTTATGGGTCGCTGCCTCGGGTGGAGGATGCTCTCGCGAGCTACCTCTCTCCCGAGGCCGCTTCGTCCCTCAAGGCCCCGGTGCTACCCACCAAGCCATGCCGGGACACTTCGGCGCTGGTGGGTAGGGCTTACATGGCGGCTGGGCGGGCTGGTAGTTGTCTGCACACTATGGCGGTGTTGCAGGCCTATCAGGCCGACCTCCTCAAGGAGCTGGACGAGGGGGAGGGTCCGTCTCCGGACGACATCCTGGAGCTGCGGAAGGCCACCGATTTGTCTCTCCGGATCACCAAGGAGACGGCCCGCAACATCGGCCGCTCCATGGCTGGTCTGGTGGTCGCGGAGAGACATCTCTGGCTTAACCTGTCGGGGATGAGAGAGAGAGAGAAACATTTTCTCCTCGATTCCCCGATTTCGCCTTCTGGCCTCTTCGGCGGCGTGGTTAACACCGTTGTCGAGAGGTTCCAGGAGGTGAAAAAGCAGGCGGCGGCCTTCCAGCAGTACCTCCCTCGCCGTTCTGGCTCCTCGGGGGAAGGCTGTCCAGCAAAGGCAGCCTCAGCCGTCAGGTAGCTCCTCCTCGCACCGACAGGTGCAAAAAGAGGGAGCTTGGCAAAAGAGGCGGCGCTCTCGTGGTAAGCCTTCAGAGCCTAGGGTTGATCTGAGGACCGTCCTTGAGGCGAAGAAGGCTACCACAAAGCGGTCCTAGCTGCGGCTGGATCGAGAGGCTGGTTCCCTTAGTAGATTATCTCGGCGCGTGGTCTCGCCTTCCGAGTGTGTCTACTTGGGTCCTGCAGACTGTAGAACGGGGGTACAGGCTTCAGTTCGGTTCCCCTCCCCCGAAGTTTCAGGGAGTGGTCCAGACTGTGGTCGGCCCCGAGCAGGTTCGGGTTATGGAACAGGAAGTACAAGCCCTGTTAGCCAAGGAAGCCATAGAGTGGGTTCCTCTGGCAGACAGGGAGTCCGGGTTCTTGAATCGGTCTCTGAGGAGATTCAGGTTCAAGATGCTCACAATTCCAGCCATCGTGAGTCAGATCCAGTCCGAGGACTGGTTCGTCACGATAGATCTAAAGGACGCATACTTCCATATTTCCATCCTTCAATGTCACAGGAAGTTCCTGAGGTTCGCTTTCGGGGGCGAAGCGTACCAATATCGGGTTCTTCCCTTCGGCCTGGCACTCTCCCCTCGCACCTTTACGAAGTGTATGGATGCAGCACTGGCTCCTCTGAGACTCCAGGGCATCCGTATACTCAATTACATCGACGACTGGCTCATTTTGGCCAGGTCGCGCGATATGGCAGTTCGGCATTGAGATGTCGTTCTGGCCCATATAAGGTGCTTGGGGCTGAGACTCAACACGAAGAAGAGCGTGTTGACGCCCTCCCAGCGGACTACGTTCCTGGGAGTTGTATGGGACTCCACGTCGATGCGGGCTCAGTTATCCCCTGCACGCGTGGAGTCCATACTGGCGATGGTCTCAAGAGTGAAGCCAGGCCGCAGCCTCACTGTGAAGCAGTTTCAGAGACTGCTGAAACTCATGGCAGCAGCAGCCAACGTGATACCTTTTGGCCTGCTGCACATGAGACCCCTACAGTGGTGGCTGAGGGCCAAGGGGTTTTCCCCGAGGGGAAATCCGTTTCGTATGATCAGGGTAACGCGCAAATGGCTTCGTTCCCTCGTCATATGGCGGAAACCTTGGTTCCTGTCCCAGGGGCCAGCGTTGGGAGCGTCATGTTGCCGGAGAGCCGTTTCAACAGACGCTTCCCTCACTGGCTGGGGCGCGG
This sequence comes from Romanogobio albipinnatus, assembly GCA_023566225.1. Taxonomy (NCBI): domain Eukaryota; kingdom Metazoa; phylum Chordata; class Actinopteri; order Cypriniformes; family Gobionidae; genus Romanogobio; species Romanogobio albipinnatus. Next base: position 52,096,951 of record CM042243.1, read on the forward strand.
TCATGGACGGCCGCTTTGCGAGAGGTCTGTGGGAGACCCGGCATTCTCCATGGCACATCAACTGCCTGGAGATGCTGGCGGTCTACAAAGCTCTCAGGAGCTTTTACCCGGACCTCCGCGGACCTCCCGGACCTCCACCATGTCCTGATACGCTCGGACAACACCTCAGTTGTCGCGTATCTCAACCACCAGGGGGGTTTGAGGTCGCGCCCTCTATGCAGACTGGCGCATCAAATCCTCCTGTGGTCCCAGGGGAAATTATCGTCTCTCAGAGCGATGTATATCCCCGGGGACCAGAATCTGGGAGCAGACGTCCTGTCGAGGCAGGGGCTGAGGCCCGGGGAATGGCGGCTCCACCCAGAGGTGGTGGAGACCATGTGCGAGAGATTTGGCCCAGTGGAAGTGGACCTGTTCGCGTCTCGAGAGACGTCCCACTGTCCACTGTGGTTCTCTCTCAAGGATCTCTGAGGAGGGATCTGCTCTCGCAGGCAGGGGGCACAATATTTCACCCCCGGCCGGAGTTATGGAGCCTCTGGGTCTGGCCCCTGAAGGGGCTCAGTACCTAGAGGCGGGCCTGTCAGCAGAGGTAGTCGAGACCTTGCTCAGTTCTAGAGCTCCCTCAACCAGGAGACTGTACAGCCTCAAGTGGAACGTCTTTTCCACTTGGTGTAGAGAGCGTGAGGTGGACCCAGTTAACTGCCCAGTGGCTTCAGTGCTGGAGTTCCTCCAAGATCGCTTCTCTTATGGTCTTACCCCGTCCACCCTGAAGGTGTACGTGGCTGCCCTTGGGGCTTTCCACGCACCTTTAGGTGAGGGACCCTTGGGGAAGCACCCTCTGGTTGTACAGTTCCTCCGTGGGGCCCGGAGGATGAGGCCGGCGGCTCATTCCAGAGTCCCAACCTGGGACCTGGCGGTGGTACTTGAAGGGCTGGCCGAGGCCCCCTTCGAGCCACTGGAGCAGGCTGAGCCGAAGAACCTGACCCTCAAGGTGGCCTTTCTACTTGCCATTACCTCTCTCAAGAGGGTGGGAGATCTCCAGGCCTTGGCGGTTACGCCGACTTGCCTGGGGTTTGCCCCTGGCGGAGTTAAGGCCATCTTGCACCCTAGACCGGGGTATATACCCAAGGTGCCATCTCAGGTGGCTCGGTCTTTGGTTCTTCAGGCTTTCCATCCTCCTCCCCACCTGACGGCGGAAGAGGGGAGACTTCACCTGCTCTGTCCTGTCAGAGCTCTGAAAATCTACCTGGAGAAGTCTTCCCAATGGAGAAGGTCAGACCAACTGTTGGTGTGCTTTGGCTCACCCAAGAGAGGGCTGCCTGCGTCTACTCAGACGATCGGTATCTGGATCGTCCAGGCTATAGCCACAGCTTATAGGGTGCGCAATCTGCCTTCACCCATGGCTGTGAGGGCTCATTCCACCAGGAGCATGGCCTCCTCGGTGGCCCTCCTCTCTGGTGCCTCGCTTCAAGAGGTTTGCGAGGCGGCCGGGTGGGCCACCCCGCACACCTTCATTCGGTTCTATAGTCTGCACCTCCCGGTGACACCTGGTGCTAGAGTGCTTGCGTCCTAAGTGTGCCTGGTCTCCAGCTTCACACTGGGACGTGGGTGATGTCGGTGTGGCCTAGTGGGTATTAACGTTCCCAAAGTGTCATCACACGATGACGCCTCCATGTCACGATTATCGTCTGCTATAGTCTATTTGCTTCTTATTTATTAATTCCATGCAATTGGCTGATGAAACATTGATTAAAATTAAGATACAATTTATACAAAACGAACTTTAAAGAAATGCTTTCTACAAAATAAAACTTAATATTAAACAAAATATAATAACCACCAAAATCATTTCTGACCCACTCGCATCTTTGCACTTTTCATAGCCAAGATGAAATTTAAAAACAACATTATAATATTTAAACATAAATATGAAACAAAATACATTGTTTAATGGCTAACAGGTATAGTAGGCTACAGTACAGAGAAATGTCATGTCTGAGTGGGATTTGAGCGAGTGTTTAACCGGTGAGGGTTCATGAGTGGAGCGGATTATTGAGCTGAGCGTCACACCGCTCCGCTTCGCTAATTACAGGCTCGTTCTCATCAGAACGCCCACGTATTAAAAAATGCCCCTTCCTGTCCCAACATGACTGACCAGTGCACAAAGCGTCGCTCCATAAAGACGTGATGAGCGAGTTTGGTTTGGAGGAACTTGACTGGCCTGCACAGAGTCCTGACCTCAACCCAACAAAACACCTTTGGGATGAAATATACCCCTTTTCCACCAGAATGAACCGAGAGCTAGTTCAGAGCCAGTGCTAACCCCAGTTCATAGTTGGTTCGACTGAGGAGCCAGAAAACCGAAAACCGCCTGTTGAACTCTTTCGCAGCTCAATGCGCTTTTATACGTGACATTACACGATTCAACTGGATGTTACGCATAGGTGACAGTGCACCGCTTTAAAGGAAAGGAACAGAAAGCAGCATCATGTTTTCATAATCATTGGAAGCCAAAAACGAAACTAAAACAAGGCCCTAAATCATTCCTGAGAGCAAATGGGCCCCATGGTGTTTCGGGGGCCCAACGCAACTTGCGTACATTGTGTTTAGGGAGGACCGGCACTGCCGCAGTTCAAAGTGGAGCAGACTGCTGGGTTTAAGTCTTCTGATTGTCTGTTAATGATGACAGGATATGGTCACTCACTTGGACCCCACACATATTTACACTGACTGTCTCTCGTCTTGCACTCCCCAGCATAGCAGCGACCCTGCAAAAACAACACAGTATCACTAATTAATAGTACAAGACCTACATATATCGCTAAATGCTCTGCTAAAATATGTTAACTCTGCCAATGGCTAATGTACATTTTTAAATATTTGTAAATATTTTGTTAAATATTTTATGTAGCCTAATTTAATGCAATGAAAGTCAATTAAAAAATATGAAATATATATATATATATATTTTTTTTAATCTATGCACAATTCATATTTGTCTACAAAACTAATTTCTTTCATTCAAACATAAGCTTTTATATCAGAAGCAATCAGAATCATTGGCCATTTGAAACAAAAACAAAACATATTGGCCAACCACTAATAAGTAACGCCACCATGTTTCAGTAGAGCACCAGTTTTTGCGGTGTGTACCTGGTTGAGAGAGCAGAAGTATCCGTCCTGCTTGTGTAGATTGGGAGGGCACTGCACAGACACACAGAGACACACAGATAGGCTCAATAAAAACATGGATAAACAGAGCGTTATATGTGTTTGAAGTAGCGCTGATACATCACTGACCTGCCCTGAGTCTCCTGAGCACGTCTCAGAAATATCACAGTCATTTACTGCATAGCGGCAGGTGAAGCCTCGCGGGTAGAACTGAGACACACAGAGAGAGAGAGAGAGATTGAGCTCTCTCACACCCCTTGTGACGAATACGTGTTTAATAATCATTTGTCGTGCTTTAAAGAAGTATTTGCACTTGTGTTGAACATACTAAAGCACATGTAAAGTTGTGTGATTATAATTTTAACAGTAGTGTTATTCTGCGTTACATTTAAAGTTAATTTATGTTAAATGTATTCAATTGCATCGATGCAAACTTGTAATTACAAATATATTTAAATACAAGTTTTAGAAGAAATGGCATTATATTCTAGTTTATCATAAACGCTTATCAGTACATTCAGCAGTAACACTTTATCATATTTCAAATACAATAATTATGAAATCACATATAAAGATGCACTTGGGTGGGTCTAAAATTCATAAATGTAATACATTTGAATTCAATTGAACCAGCATAAGGCCCTCAGTTTCTTCCGTTCTTTGTCTTGTGTTGTTTGCACTGCCATGTGTTTGCTCCTGTTAGGATTATCATCTTTGTTTTTAGTTATTAATAAATAATATTGCTGCATTTAGATCTTCCCGTCTCTGTTTGCCTGACCCGCTGTGACAGTATGCTAAAGTGTACTTTAGAAAACACTTTTAACATCACTAACGCCACAATGTTTATACTTTTCGGCTAAGAGTCTCAGCATACAAGCTAGGATAAGAGATTGAATGAATAAATGACATACTTCACCTTTAACATGTTTTAACCACCCAGGCAGATGGATAAGTAAATGAGACGGACAGATTTGGTTATGTATAAGTGTTTGTATAAAAGTAATAATAATAAACTTGATTTGATATATAGCCTTTAAAAGAAGGCTTCTTAAAGCACTTTACATAAAAACAACCAATACAAACATTTAAAAAAATATACATAATCAATTGTATAAAATGACTACCGTGTGACTGACTCTCACCAGACATGTTTTATTGCAGCAGGGTCCGTCGCTGCAGTGAGCACCGTTAGACAGAGAGCACTTTTTACAGCACTCTTTAATGCACTCCTATGACACACACACACACACACACACACACACACACACACGGAAGACACACATATACACAGCTCAGTACTGCTGTGACACTGTTATGAGCTTCATGTGTAAAATACAGAAGTCATTTGAGTGCTGTCTAGAGCAGCAGTTTCAGAACTGAGGCCTAGTCCACACTCCATTTAATAAAAATAAAAAAATCATGTCCACATGAAAACACAAAACATCCTATGAAGCGCTGCGAAGAGCATGCCAAACCAACAGGTGGCAATATAACCCTAACCATAAAGCCATGTTGGCCAAAATGCACAAAATACGGTCTCCGGCCCTTTGACGCTAAAGGTCACAGCCTGGACTGATGAAACCTGCAATGATTAGTCGACTATTAAAGCATGAATTTGAAGTAAACAGTAAGTCTACATAATATACACATCTGCAGTTCATAGGGGACATACATACACAGCAGTTACAGCATGAAATCATATTTAAATCTATAACATTTACATAGCTAGCATTTTTATCTCACAATTCTTGACTCTTTCTTGTATTTGCGTGTTTATATCTCCCAGGTCTGACTTTATAACTCGCAATTGTGAGTTTATAGCACAATTCTGAGGGGGTAAGAGTCAGAATTGTGGGATATAAACTCTCAATTCTGAAAAAGTGTGAATAACGAGTATATCTCACAATTCCGTTTATCCTTCGAAATGAACTTTTTTTAGTCTTTTATTCCGTGGCTTCCACAGATTGCTATGGCAGAACTGTCATTTTCTGCAACCAGGTAGGCTCCGCCCACACAAAAACATCACTTTTTGCAAACACAAAATAGGTCTATACTCTTAAATAGGGCACTATTTGAGCGGACAGCCATTTGTAGTGTGTCCGAAACCATAGTGGACGTTATAGAGTGCACTCACTCAATCCCATAATGCATCATAATATCGAGTGTACAACTAATGTACGCTCAATGACTGTAGGGAATAGTAAGTGAGGGTATAGGGGGCGATTACACAGCATCAGTGTGTCAGATAATAGTAAGAGAGACACAAAATATGCCTCAGGACCAGAATTGAAAACCACTCAGGTAAACTCACTTCTCTTGGTCCACAGTCACACTCCTCTCCCACTTCTACAAATCCATTTCCACACGCCGTCTCTTCAAACAGCTGCAAGACATGAGGAGGAGTGAATAATGGCATTTTGATTGCATTGAATGTGCACTTGTAATGTAATTTAAATCTGAAAAGTATATATTTTTACACTTTATTTTGATGGTCCACTTTAGACACTCTACTAACTATAAGTAACTTTGCAAGTTCATGTCAACTAGCAGTCATTAGAGTATTAGTAGACTGTTAGGTTAGTAGAGGAAGTTGACATGTAGTTGCAAAGTTACTTATAGTCTGTTGGGGAGCATCAAAATAAAGTGTTAGCAGAGATTAAGGAGATATTAATACTCTAATGAGAGTTAGTTGACATGTAGGTGCAAAGTCACTTATAGTTAGTAGAGTGTCTAAAGTGTTACTTTAACTTAAAGACAGTACACTTTCATTACTATGTCTGTACACACACTAAGTACACTAAAAAGTGCACTTTGTATTAATATCACATTACATTTTACTTTAAAGGTCATTTTAAATCATTAATTTTTAGTAAGAAGAAGAACACTTATTTTTATGTGTTGCCTAACATACTGAAACACTTGATAAAGCACAACTGCAGTGTGTTATTCAGTGTTACGTTTGAAGTTAATATATTGAATGTATTAAATTGCAACTTCACCATTACAAATGTATGATTATAAATATATTTAATTACATGACATACAAGTTTCAATAGAAATTACATTAAAGTATATTTTCGTTTACCATAAATGCTTGTCAGTACATTCAGCTGTGACTTTAACCATATTTATACAAAGACAACAGAAGTAATTATAAACTGACATATTCAGCTAACATCATATAATATGAATTTAAAGTTAAAATTACTTAAAATTAAGTGTCTGAAAACATAACATTCAGTTCGAACTGAAGTGTATTCTCTTAAAAAAATTGCCTTGATCTTTTGACATATAAAAGGTCTTTGTACCATTCAAACATCCCACAAGTTTAAAATGTCCTCTTCATTATAAACAAAGCATTTATTTAACCAAAAATGACTTGTTTTGATATTGCAGGATCCATATATCCAGCTCATCTACATTAAATGAGTTGAGTTAACATAATTAGGCAAGTTGATAAACTAATAAAATAAAGATTGAATTAAAATGATAACCATATATTTCTATACAGTGAGGAAAATAAGTATTTGAACACCCTGCTATTTTGCAAGTTCTCCCACTTAGAAATCATGGAGGGGTCTGAAATTGTCATCGTAGGTGCATGTCCACTGTGAGAGACATAATCTAAAAAAAAAAAAATCTAGAAATCACAATGTATGATTTTTTAACTATTTATTTGTATGATACAGCTGCAAATAAGTATTTGAACACCTGAGAAAATCAATGTTAATATTTGGTACAGTAGCCTTTGTTTGCAATTACAGAGGTCAAACGTTTCCTGTAGTTTTTCAGCAGGTTTGCACACACTGCAGGAGGGATTTTGGCCCACTCCTCCACACAGATCTTCTCTAGATCAGTCAGGTTTCTGGCCTGTCGCTGAGAAACACGGAGTTTGAGCTCCCTCCAAAGATTCTCTATTGGGTTTAGGTCTGGAGACTGGCTAGGCCACGCCAGAACCTTGATATGCTTCTTACAGAGCCACTCCTTGGTTATCCTGGCTGTGTGCTTCGGGTCATTGTCATGTTGGAAGACCCAGCCTCGACCCATCTTCAATGCTCTAACTGAGGGAAGGAGGTTGTTCCCCAAAATCTCGCAATACATGGCCCCGGTCATCCTCTCCTTAATACAGTGCAGTCGCCCTGTCCCATGTGCAGAAAAACACCCCCAAAGCATGATGCTACCACCAGTGTTAATTTTGACAGCATATTTTGATTTAGTTTTAGTCATAGTCTTTTGATTAAAATGCCATTTAGTTTTAGTCATATTTTAGTCACCTGAATTGTTTTTAGTTTTAGTCTAGTTTAAGTCGACTAAATCTACAGTAGTTTAGTTAAATTGTAATACATTAAAGGTCCCATGGCATGAAATTTTCATTTTATGAGGTTTTTCAACATTAATATGAGTTCCCCTAGCCTGAATATTGTCCCCAAGTGGATAGAAATGTTGATCGGTGTAAACCCGAGTTCTGGCTGTCTCTCTCTGCCTTTGAGAAAATGACAGGCCAGACGAGCCAATCCTGAAGTCTCCTGTTTTGACGTCCAAGCAGGAACGGTTACCTCCTTTTCCTCCGCCCAGAGAATCTGGCACGCCCATGCAAACGCTCAAGAGATCATTCCTTGTGAACGAGTGAATGCTGGCAGTTTCTCAGTGTTTGGATGTACAAATGAAAACAGAAGTCTTTTTTCAGTTCCTTCTGATCTGTGATCAGTAATTTCTGATGTGTAGCTAATTATTTATTATTTGTGCACACAATGCGGCTTCTCTCTCTCCAGACAGAACGGTGTTTTCGTGTTTTCTATCTTGTGAGTCAGTGTTTTTGTACGTCCTCGTCGCGTCTACCGGTTCTAAAATGTGCATACAGTCATGAGTTTCTGCTCAACATCGGCCTCACACACGCCGAAGCTCGCCCCAGTACTGCATCTGGCCCACGGAGGCACCAAACGCAGCGTGAGATTAAGCAGAAGGGGGGTAAGCGTGAGCATATTCGGGCTAGCCAGCCTAGCCCCACAATAAACTGGATTACATTCGATTACTGCTGTTGTGTCTTTGTTTGCGCTGTGTACTCAACGCGCGTCACTGACGCTTTTATTTTATTTAAAAAATAATGCTATTATCAACACTTACTTTTAACTCGTTCATCTCGACAGCTGTAATGGTACTTTGCATGTGTTACAAAGTTGGTAATAATGATGAAGACGGACTCGGTGTGACTGGGACTCGTGTTTATTCAGAACTTTCAGATACAAACACAATAAACTTGCGCTGACTGACAGCACTCTCATAACTCAGTAGGTACTATAAATAACTTTGTTAGCGATCGCTGAGCTCCGTCTCTGGTACGTTAGTGATGTCCGGTTCGGGACGATCTTTCTTTTGAACCTGTTCTTTTTAGTGAACCGAATCAGTTCACCAAATCGGACTGAATCGTTCTAAACGGTTCGCGTCTCCAGTCAGCGCTGATCCATAATTTACTAAAGTTACTAACTTTCTGACATGAGTGACAGTCCCTCCGACTAGAAATAGACTAATAACCTGAAGTATATGCTGTAACCACAACAGTTCAGACATGCTGAGAACTGATGTGAAGTGAACTCAGGTCCATCCGTCTCTCTGGCAGCAGCTCGTGCCTGCTCGTGCCTCGTAGACCAAGTTAAACCACACCCCCTCCGCTCATTTAAAATACAAAGATGTCAGCCAATCACAACAGTGGGCGTTTTTACTGAAGTCTCACAGCAGACACGCCTCTTGAAGCAGGGCATTCAGCCACAGGGCAAACAGCAGTATTGAAAAAATGCCTTTTATTTCTAAATTATGACATTTTATGATGTAAAAGTCATACTAACAATATAAGTACACCTCAGGAAACACTATAAAATAATAGAAAAATGCCATGCCATGGGACCTTTAAGCATTTAAGCATCACATAACCGACTGTCACCTGAACTGACATTTTGACATCATTTTGTTTTTTACATTAAAAATACACGAAAGAGCTCAATTCACTTTTTTGTTTGTTTTTAAAAACATATATATAGGTTTTAAAACTTTGTATTTCTGTTTTAGTTAGTATATCATGTTAAGCTAAAGCTTCAAATAAGTTTTTTTATTTATTTTTTTAATTTCAGTTAACATTTATTTAATTTCAAGTAACGGAGATTTTTTAAATGGTTTTAGTGAACTATTATAACCCTGATACTTTATTGAATATGTGTCAAATACTGGTCTTTCCTCCTGACTATGAATGAAATTAAATATAGTTTATTGTGTAAGCAAAAACGAATATATAATGCGTGAATTTTAATTAGAAACCAGCTTGAAATACACAGAGACTCTTATTTTGAAATCTGCAGTTACAGGAACTCATTCAAGTTCAGATGAGGAGATAAAATATGCATCGTTACAACCGTCTAAAACACATCGTAAAGTAAACATTGTCATTATTCATCAGCATTAGTTAATAAACAATTGCCTGGCATAAATGTGCGCTATTCATTGATTGTGAGCCGCTCTGGAGCGCTGGATTGGGGATGCGTGAGCCTGTAGGAGCGCAACACGCCGTGTTCTCCAGTGGTTAGATCAGCTCAACTCAAATGTGCGCATCTGTTACACAGGACATCACTTCTGACTGGATCTCTTCCCTAATCGTCCCTCCCTAACATTGTCGTCTCGTTTTTATTTGTTGACGAAAATGACAGTTGATTTTCGTTATAGTTTTTGTCATCCATCACTAGTTTTTATTTAGTTATCGTCTCGTTTTCATCAGTGAAAAAAGGTTGTTGACGAAAATTATGACGAAAATTATTCGTCAACGAAATTAACACTGGCTACCACCCCCATGCTTCACAGTAGGGATGGTGTTCTTGGGATGGTACTCATCATTCTTCTTCCTCCAAACTCGTTTAGTGGAATTATGACCAAAAAGTTATATTTTGGTCTCATCTGACCACATGACTTTCTCCCATGACTCCTCTGGATCATCCAAATGGTCATTGGCAAACTTAAGACGGGCCTTGACATGTGCTGGTTTAAGCAGGGGAAACTTCCGTGCCATGCATGATTTCAAACCATGACGTCTTAGTGTATTACCAACAGTAACCTTGGAAACGGTGGTCCCAGCTCTTTTCAGGTCATTGACCAGCTCCTCCCGTGTAGTTCTGGGCTGATTTCTCACCTTTCTTAGGATCATTGAGACCCCACGAGGTGAGATCTTGCATGGAGCCCCAGTCCGAGGGAGATTGACAGTCATGTTTAGCTTCTTCCATTTTCTAATGATTGCTCCAACAGTGGACCTTTTTTCTCCAAGCTGCTTGGCAATTTCCCCGTAGCCCTTTCCAGCCTTGTGGAGGTGTACAATTTTGTCTCTAGTGTCTTTGGACAGCTCTTTGGTCTTGGCCATGTTAGTAGTTGGATTCTTACTGATTGTATGGGGTGGACAGGTGTCTTTATGCAGCTAACGACCTCAAACAGGTGCATCTAATTAAGGATAATAAATAGAGTGGAGGTGGACATTTTAAAGGCAGACTAACAGGTCTTTGAGGGTCAGAATTCTAGCTGATAGACAGGTGTTCAAATACTTTTTTGCAGCTGTATCATACAAATAAATAGTTAAAAAATCATATATTGTGATTTCTGGATTTTTTTTTAGATTATGTCTCTCACAGTGGACATGCACCTACGATGACAATTTCAGACCCCTCCATGATTTCCAAGTGGGAGAACTTGCAAAATAGCAGGGTGTTCAAATACTTATTTTCCTCACTGTATATAGGAGAATTGCTTGTTCCTGTCACCACCACACAAAGCACCGTTTTTAAGGTGACGATTGGTTACAAATATGAAGATTGTATTTTGAAGATATTGCATTGTATCTTCTATTATAAAGATGAAGATTGACATTTTGTTAATGAAAAAAAAATAATTAAACAATTTAGGTTCTGTTAGATGTGTTTTGACTACTTTTTGAATGTTGTAAAATTAGATAACGAAGATATATTAACATAATTTTTTTTAATTGGGCTTCATTGATTCATTTTGTTGGTTCGCCGTTCACTTTGACGCATCCAGTTTAAACTGGTCTTAAAGTTTCTGCTTTTATCCTATCCACATAGACAACATATTATTATTTTTTGTATACAAACAGAGGGATGAGTTATTACAGAAAATAATTTCTGTGGTATTGTGCAGCATGCCACAGATGACCTGGAACAATTTAAATGAAAGGTGGGACTGCCTGTCTCCTCCTTATACTTTCTCAGGCAGTTTCTTATTATTTTTGGATAAATTCTGATGAAGTCTGACCTTGATGGGTTTGTTAAAGAGGCAGGATCCCCCTCCCTTCAACAGGAACTCTTTATAACCAGTGATACTGCACTTAGAGAAAACCCTCGTAACCTGAGCCCTGAGTAGACAGACGGATGGGGGAAGAAAGAATTCATAGCTCACATTAAGAAGCCAAAATGTTCTGTTCTGCCATGCAAATGACACACATTGCAACAATATACTCCATTGACAGGCCCATTGAAACGCATGCAATTTGAAAACATGTATTAAATGAATAGGTAATAGTTAAATTTAGTTCCATAGTCTGGGCGCAGCTAATGAAAACGCCCGGTCCCCCCTACTTTTCAACTTTGTTTTTGGTATACATAGTAGTCACTGATTTGACGACCGGAGAGACTTAGCTGGATGATGTTCTGTCAGTAGATCCGAAAGGTAAGGAGGGGCCAAACCATGTAAGCAGGGCTGTACGTTAACTTTTTTTGCACATAGCACTGGTGCTACAGAGGCTGAAAGTTTTGTAGCACAGCCCAAAAAATTGTAGCACATGTATAAAACGTCTGTTACCATGTCTGGAAAATGCAAAAAGTGCTATACAATACAAATATTTAAGAATAAAAATAATAATAACAATTATTATTATTGTTATATTTTACAGAAAACATAAATCATTAGAAAGGTCTAAGGTTTTATAATAAAATATAAAATTACGATTAAAATAAATGTGACTGTAATGTCTTAATTTTTGTCTTATTTTACCTTATGTACTCACTGAGAAATGATCGAAAACACACTGCAGTAAATATATTGTTTTTATTAATTTGGTGCTATTATGCGCAGCTGGGTAAACGACTCTTGGGTTTACTGTGTGTGCGTCGCTTGAAGTTCATTTGTTGCCCTGATTGCACGCATATGCGCGAATCCACTAGTATCCAAGGTAAATCATCAACACCATCATCCCTTACATGTGTTTTATTTGACTAAATACATTACATACATTGTAACATCGCGGGACTGTTCGAGTGCCACCTCCTTCAGAGTCTCGGGTCCGGTGCGCACCGAGCCCGCGATTGACAGCTTTTATTAGCAATTTTTCATGCAAACCGTGCCGCTTTTCGAACTAAAATGCCAATGACTCCATCTCACAGTGCATGCAGAGATAGAGCAGCATTTATTGCGAACCGATCGCCCTGAACAGTGCTGCGCTTCATCTGCACATATATTTATTTATTTAAAAATTGAAGCGATTTTCATAATTTCACAAAGACAAATCTCGATTTTGGTTTAATTTCAGTCAATCGTGCAGCCCCAGATTAACCTCACACGAGCACAAAACAAATTCTCCCTTCACTCAAACGAGCTCTGTCTCACATGCTAAACTGTATCGCACGCGTGCTGCTGGGGTAAATATATTCATCGCACAGACCGATTTATTTGTAGCACGTGCAACATATATGTCGCACTGTACAGCCCTGGTAAGGATTTAAAAACCAGAAGAAGAATTTAAAAATCAACACGATATTGTACCGGTAGCCAGTGCAAATGACGTAGGACTGGAGTAATATGTTCGCGAGTAATAAGTTCTTGCTGCCGCAATTTGTACTACCTGTAACCGGGATAAAGCTGATTGGCTAATCCCGAAATACAGTGAGTTAAAAAAGCATGAATTAGTCTTTCAAAGTTTTTAAAAGATAGAATTGGTTTTACTCTAGCTAAAAGACGCAGTTGGAAAAAGCATGATTTGACCACCGAGCTTATCTGCTTGTCAAATTTCAGACCGTCATCAAAAACCACACCTAAGTTTTTCACCCAAGACTTCGCTGGAAGTGTTAGATTACCTAGAGTTATTTGACTATGAGAATTTGATGAGCCGAATACTATAATTTCAGTTTTATTTTCATTAAAATTAAGGACATTTAGAGATAACCAAGCTTTCACATCAGATAGGCAGGCCTTCATTTTTTCCAGTCCATCACAATTTGGTTTTAGGGGTAAATAAACTTGAGTGTCGTCCGCATAGCAGTGGAACGACAACCCATGTTTTCTGAAAATGGACCCCAATGGAAGCATATATAATGTGAAAAGAATTGGAGCCATAATGGATCCCTGCGGAACACCACAAGACAAAGGAGCAGCCTTCGATGAATATTCCCCAATGCTCCAGACGATGAAGAAGAATAGAATGATCTACCGTATCAGCGGCCGCACTCAAGTCTAACAATATAAGTATGGTAGAAACCCCAGAGTCAGCAGATATCTACATTTTTAGGTTAATCTTGATCGTGATACCTTTGTAAGTACTGTCTATAGAAAAAACCCCAACCGGATTGGTGCTTGCAACACGGATTACAGGGGGGAGGATTTGTGTTTGTGTGGAGTATCTCACCCATTGTCCTCCATGATACAGCCTTGCCAAGAGTTCATGCACCCACAATCATCTGATAAAACAGAACACACACAGTCAGTTAATGCTCAATATTTTATATTTTATATGTCAGTTTCAAAGTAAAGTGAGAAAGATTATGAGAAAGAGCGTGTACTTTTTATTGATGTTGTATCCCATTGAATACCAAGATTCTGAGCCAAACTCTGGGACAGCAAGAGTGGCAATGTCTGCGTAGAGCCATACTGCACATTCATTACACACACACACACAGAGGGAGAGAGAGAGAGAGAGAGAGAGAGAGAGAGAGAGAGAGAGAGAGAGAGAGAGAGAGAGAGAGAGACATGTTGGGTTTTAATATAATGGGTTTTATACTGTACAAACTCTCCCCTTACACTAACCCTACCCGTAAAAACCTACCCATCACACGCACACACACTAACCCTACCCCTAAACCTACCCATCACACACACACTAACCCTACCCCTAAACCTACCCATCACACACACACACACAAAACCTACCCATCACAGACACACACACTAACCCTACCCCTAAACCTACCCATCACACACACACTAACCCTACCCCTAAACCTACCCATCACACACACACACAAAACCTACCCATCACAGACACACACACTAACCCTACCCCTAAACCTACCCATCACACACACACTAACCCTACCCCTAAACCTACCCATCACACACACACACACTAACCCTACCCCTAAACCTACCCATCACACACACACTAACCCTACCCCTAAACCTACCCATCACACACACACACACTAACCCTAAACCTACCCATCACACACACACACTAACCCTAAACCTACCCATCACACGCACACACACTAACCCTACCCCTAAACCTACCCATCACACGCACACACACTAACCCTACCCCTAAACCTACCCATCACACGCACACACACACACTAACCCTACCCCTAAACCTACCCATCACACACACACTAACCCTACCCCTAAACCTACCCATCACACACACACTAACCCTACCCCTAAACCTACCCATCACACACACACACACACACTAACCCTAAACCTACCCATCACACACACACTAACCCTACCCCTAAACCTACCCATCACACACACACTAACCCTACCCCTAAACCTACCCATCACACACACACTAACCCTACCCCTAAACCTACCCATCACACACACACTAACCCTACCCCTAAACCTACCCATCAC
Organism: Romanogobio albipinnatus; assembly: GCA_023566225.1. Lineage (NCBI taxonomy): Eukaryota > Metazoa > Chordata > Actinopteri > Cypriniformes > Gobionidae > Romanogobio > Romanogobio albipinnatus. Next base: position 52,112,008 of record CM042243.1, read on the forward strand.
ACACACACACACACACTAACCCTAAACCTACCCATCACACACACACACTAACCCTACCCATCACATGCACGCACACTAAACCTACCCATCACACACACACACACACACACACACACACACACACACTAACCCTACCCCTAAACCTACCCATCACACACACACATACACACACACACACACACACTAACCCTACCCCTAAACATACCCATCACACGCACACACACACTGACCCTACCCATCACACGCACACACACACACACACACACACACACTAACCCTACCCATCACATGCACACACACACACACACACAAACTAAACCTACCCATCACACAAAACTACAGGCATTTTTACCTTCTCATTCTGTTTGATTTATAAACTTGTTTCCTCATGGAGACCAAAAAATGTCCCCACAAGGACAAGATTTGTGATATTGCCATCTTTGTGAGGACATTTTGTCTCCATAATGTAGGGTTTACCAGGATTTGTAATAAATATGGTGATATTCCAGAAAAATAAGAATTGTCCATTTTGATTTCATGTTGACTTTTAAGATATAGATGATAAAAATGTAGAACTTTTCAAATGTACTATTATAGACAAAACCAATCCAGGGATCCAGGGATGCATAAAATTGGTCAAAAGTGCCAGTAAAGACATTTATGATGAACCACAATATTCTGATTCAAATAAATGCGTTCTATTCATCAAACTCAAAATGTATCACAATTTCAACGGAAATATGAAGCAGCACAACTGTTTTCAACATTGACATTTCTGAAGGATCTTGTGACACTGAAGACTGGAGTAATGATGATAAATTCAGCTTTGATCACAGGAATACTATACACTGATCAGGCATAACATTATGACTAATATTGTGTTGGTCATTTTTGCTGCCAAAACAGTCCTAACCCGTCGAGGCATGGACTCCTCTAGACCCCTGAAGGTGTGCTGTGGTCTCTGGTTCCAAGATGTTAGCAGCAGATCCTATAAGTCCTGTAAGTTGTGAGGTGGGGCCTCCATGGATCGGACTTGTTTGTTCAGCACATCCCACAGATGCTCGATTGGATTGAGATCTGGGGAATTTGGAGGCCAAGTCAACACCTCAAACTCGCTGTTGTGCTCCTCAAACCATTCCTGAAGCATTTGTGCTTTGTGGCGGCGCATTATCTGCTGAAAGAGCCACAGACACCAGGGAATACCGTTTCCATGAGAGGCTGTACATGGTCTCAACAATGCTTAGGTAGGTGGTGCGTGTCAAAGTAACATCCACATGGATGGAGGACCCAAGGTTTCAGAACATTCAGCAGAACATTGCCCAAAGCATCACTGCCTCCGCCGCCACGCCTTCTTCCCATAGTGCACCTGGTGCCATGTGTTCCCCAGGTAAGCCACGCACACACACCGGGCCATCCACGTGATGTAAAAGAACACGTGACCATCAGACCAGGCCACCTTCTTCCATTGCTCCGTGGTCCAGTTCTGATGCTCTCGTGCCACTGTTGGTGCTTTGGGTTGGTGGACAGGGGTCAGCATGGGCACCCTGACTGGTCAGCGGCTATGCCGCCCCATTCACAACAAACTGAGATGCTCTGTGTATTCTGACACCTTTCTATCAGAACCAGCATTAACTTCTTGAGCAGTTTGAGCTCCAGTAGCTCGTCTGTTTGATCGGACCACACGGGCCAGCCTTCGCTCCACACGTGCATCAATGAGCCTCGGCCGCCCATGACCCTGTGGCCGGTTCACCACTGGTCCTTCCCTGGAGCACTTTTGATAGAGACTGACCACTGCAGACCGGGAACACCCTACAAGAGCTGCAGTTTTGGAGATGCTCTGACCCAGTCGTCTAGCCATCACAATCTGGCCCTTGTCAAACTCGCTCAAATCCTTACGCTTGCCCATTTTTCCTGCTTCTAACACATCAACTCTGAGGACCAAATGTTCACTTGCTGCCTAATATATCCCACCCACTAACAGGTGATGAAGAGATCATCAGTGTTATTCACTTCATAATGTTATGCCTGATCGGTGTATATTCACATTGAAAAAACTTTTTGTAATTGTGTAATATTTGTGTAATAATGTATATTTCAGAATATTACTTGTTTGTATTGTATCAAATAAATCCAGCCTGTGTACGCAGAAGAGACTTCTTTCAAAACCATTGAGATATTTTGTACCCTAGCTTACTAAGAGTAAGGTCGGTGTGTAAAATCAGCTGTAATATCCTCTACTAGAGCGAAAACTTCATTGACACCGTCTATGATGAGTTGAGTGTGTTTGCTGTAGAGTCACTCTGCATGCGATTCACTCACCTCAATGACTCCGACCCCATGACTCACAGAACACATCCCTCCAAAATACGCCGCGCAGCCCCGAGGATAGTGAAACGCCACATTACTGCAGACACACACACAGAAGCTCCATTATGCACACTATATTTCTGCACATGTGTAAGCAGGTATTTACAAATGTGAACTCACGAGAACAGATGCACTGCATCTGCGTGCTTCCTGATGTGCTGCTGTCGGTATTTGGAAAAGTTCCGCAGCATATCGAATGGAATCACACTAATGGGAATGTGATCCTTGTCCGTCCAGATCTCTACGCCGACCAGGACAACACGCGTGTACAGGTGATCTTTGAAAATCTTCCATTAGACAGAGAGAAAGAGCAACAACATCTTTCCATACTTTGTTGTTTAATTTGGGGCCAAGCATCAAAGGTGTGATACTGTATCCGTTAGTTTTCTTATTATTATTCTTCCACTTCTTCTTCCGCTCTATGGCAGCTCATAGAACCGTATGGTAAAATGTTATGAAGTTTGGCACACAGATAGAGGTCAGTCCAAACAGTCACCACAGCAAATTTGGAGTCTCTAGCTCAATCCCTCTAGTGCCACCAACTGTCCAAAGTTTCACTTACGCTTGTGCTGATAACTTTTGAACAAGAAAGGCTAGAGACAAAATTGTATGAAAAATGTTCCGCCATTTTGAATTTTTCGAAAAACGGTTTGTCCAATTTTCATGCAAATTGAATCAGATCATTTTCAGACCATGTTGACAAAAATGTAACAAAATCTTTTTGATAAACCCATCCGTTCTCAAATAACGCGCAAACAAATTTGATGAAGAGCACGCCAAATTGGATGCGAGGCTATATCTCCGCAACACTTTAGCATATTCAGACATGTGGCCATTCAGAAACCACATGCAGCGTTTTGGCACAGCGCCACCTACTGGTCAGGAGATATGAAAAATGGCTGTTTTTGCTTATAACTTCTGACCGCTTTGCCAAAAAAATCATAAAATTGGTTCTCGTTGGATTCGGTACTACATGTCGAGTCGAATTATACACCATTTTCCCATAACGGCCATTTTTGATGTCGGACATTTTTAATTTAGTAGTAAAATGTTGTATTTTATGAACGCATTAGCGTATCATTATGAAACTTGGTATGGGTCATTGGCGCCGATCCCTAAAGGAGCCTGAGAAGGTTCGGGTCAGCCTCACCTAGTGGTAAAAATAAATATTTACAAAAATGTTTTGATGTGGTTGACTTATTTTCACAGCAGTCATCTCGTTAGATTCCTGAATCTTTGCCGAGCCCAATGATACCAAACATGCTATGTTTTGCCGACATTGTGATTTAGCATTTTAAAAAGCATTCGCAAATATTTTCGAAACATTTATTCCAAATGAGATGAAACCATAGCAAGTTCACTAAAAATCGACGATCAAATGTCAAAACTTTGATTGTAAGTGGCAAAAGATTAAATCAACATCAGGTGTGGGTCATTTTTCATGTGCTCATAAACGAAATGAGATACTTCTGTATGAGCGTGATGGGATTCCACCACTTGGTGGTGCTATAATTTAACAAAACATGAAATTAGCACAAACTACAGTACAATATTTTGTTGTAAAATGCTATATTTTGCCTATTTTGATGAAACTGATCTTGATAGATTCCTTGAGTAATACCGAGAACAATGATACCAATCATGTCATACTCGAATTTGCTGTCCGCCATTTTGAATTTCTTTGAAAACCTACTTTTTTTTAACTTCTTCCAGACCATTGGTCTGAATTTCACCAAAATTCATCATCTTCAGACCATGCCGGCAAAAAAGTTGTCAAAAGCTTTTCAATCGATCAAGCCATTCTCAAATAACACATCAATGAAATTGTAGGCGTGATAACCAAATGAAACTCTTGAGTTACAGCCTCAGAATCGGCTGGTTATCATCAATTTCATTGAGGTGTTGTTTGTTCTTTGGCATATTGACACCAAACTTTGTATGTTATTGTAACCTCACACTGACTACACTATAATCATTTGATAGCAGCGCCACCTATTGGTCAAAAGGGATAAACTAGTTAATCATAATACAAGTGATTATATTTGTGATGTTTCTGCCATTTTGACAAACATTTTAAAATGTCTTCAATTACTCATTGTTGCAGTTTTTCTGAAGCTCCGAGCCATGTCTCGTTGGTCCGTTTTGTGCTTGGCCCCGATAATTGCTGCTAAAAATATTTTAAATTGGAATTGGCATTTCTCATCTCTACGGGGTCCACAGACCGTTAGGGGTTTCTGAAATCCAGGTCTATCTAATTGATCACTAACACAAACAATTCACAGAAAATTGGTCAATAATTCAAAAACTCACCGCATCCGCCTGGTTGACAACAGATTTGGCGAAGTTGAGAGTGTGCTGCTTGGTCCTCAGTCTCTTAAACTGTGGGATAATATTGATGTAGTTATAGCCTAATTATAAAACATCAAGCCAAAAGATCAAACAAACACAAACTCAGCACACTTAAATGTGCCTTTACTTTCCGATCATTCGAATATTGCACTTTAATAATTATTTAATCAACATCATCCTCAATAAACCCGTCTCCAGCGTGTTGCCTCCGGTCCTTCGAATATTACGATCTATTATGACCTCTGACCTTTAAAGCTGCCAGAATAATAATAATAATAATAATACGCTGTTTGTTAATTGGCCAGAGGAGAACTGGCACCCCGACTGAGCTTGGTTTCTCCCAAGGTTTATTTTTCTCCATTAGGTCACCTGCTTGGTTTCCTTGCCACTGTTGCCTCTGGCTTGGCGTGCTCAGTTGGGGACACTACATTTTTCAACTAAACATCGAAATAAATCTAATTAATAAACTAAATTAACCATATAAACTAAATTACTGATCTAATTATTGCTCTAAAGCCCACACTGTCACCGTATGGAAATTGAAATGAACTGATGACATCAAATGGCTATACAGCTTAATAAAATTATGCTGCATCATTTTCCTGTTTAACACTGTGAAGCTGCTTTGAAACAATCTACATTGTTAAAAGCGCTATATAAATAAAGTTCACTTGACTTTCAGCACTAATACTGCATTCACTGCAATAGAATTAGTGAGGAGAATTCTCTCAAGAACACTGCATAAACATGTGTTTCAAACAAGAGCTATATGCTTATCCCTAACACCAACTCTACCCGTTAACCCTTGTGAAAAGAAGTGTGCTTATATATATTGAATGTGTACTTTAAATCTTAAAATTGTATTTAAAAAAATTAAATAAAACAAATAAAAAGACCACTTAAGTGTACCTAGGGGATTACACTTTTAAAAAAAAATATTTTAAATACAGTGCACTTTGTAATAATGTACATTTTAAATCATTATTAAAACATTTTAAATACTTATTTTTCAAAAACAATTGTCAAAGCAAATCTAAAGTTTTCATGTTTTAAAGAAGTACACTTATTTTGATGCGTTGGCTAAAATATATGTAAAGTTGCTTGATTATAATTTTATTTGATATAATTTTTAATTTATTTCAGTTTTATTGGATCCTTTAAAGTGAATATATTTTATATTGGTAACGCTTTATTTTGCAATGTCCCTGTTACACATTTTACATGTAGTTACTTTAGTAATAATAGCATTCAATTATGCATAGTTACGTGCAACTAAACCAAACCTTATCTAGAAAGTACAAGTAGTTAATTACTTTTACTTAATACTTAGTAGTATAATTACACTGGAACAATGACACTTTAAAATAGTGTAAGTGTAACCGTTATATTCAACTTCATCATGTATTATGTTCAAAGTTGTGTAATTACAAACAATAATTTTATAATATAAATTATGGTTACACTTTATTTTAAGGTGTCATTGTTACAGTGTAATTATGTATTTCAGTACTGAGTAACATTAATTAACATGTACTTACAGTAGGACTAGGGTTTGGTTGAGGGTTCTGTGCTTGTAATTATGCATCATTTACTGTTATTACTAGAGTAAGTACATGTAACATATGTAACAGGACACTGTAAAATAAAGTGTTACAGAAATGACATTTTAGTAAATAAAATTCTATCAATGCTTGTCAGTACATTCAGCGGTAACTTTATCCATATTTCAAAGACAGTAGAAGTAATTATGAAATTGCATATAAAGATTGGCACCCCTTGGTAAATATGATCAAATATGGCTGTACAAATGATTCTGCATTGTTTATCCTTTTGATCTTTAATTCGAAAAATTCACAAAAATCGAACCTTTCATTGAAGTAAAAGAATTTAAAGTGGGGGGTAAATCACAGTATGAAATAAATGTGATTTATTTCTGAATTGTACTTAAGTCTTACTTAACTGGGCCAGAAAGCAGCAAATTGCTTTTAATATTCATTTATACTATAATACATTTATGCAATTAACATGAAGTGTCCCAAAACACTACAATGAGTTCACTCTTTTCAGGAACATTGAAATTCCATTCCAAATCAAATTGGCCGTACAAGTCAAAAATCTTGCCTAGTTGAATCTTCTATAACTAGTAATACAATTGGTCAAATTATTTTGATGAGATAAAGTGGAAAATTGACCATATCATTTTTCATATTTTTCCCCATACTCTTTTTAAAAGGACTGCTGAAGTGTACGTCTTCTTCGCAAAGGAAAACACATGCCACACACTCACATGCTATCATATTCAAACAGCATTTAAACACACCATGTTGTGGTCAATGACGATCATCAGCTCTATGTACTTCATCTCCTCAAACAGGTTCCTCGGGATCTGGAAGAGAAAAAAGACTCAATCCTGGCTCAGCTCCTCAAGAACAGACAGAAGTGTCTCATAATCACTTTCATTCATTACAGACTCTCATAAAGGGCTGCGGTTACATCTATATGGATAAAGTGCCTTGTTCTGCATTAACGTTTTTGGATGGATCCCAATTTACATACTTCTCAAAAACATCTACTTTTTTGTCATAATGAAAGCTTGCATGTTTCTGGTGATGGGAAAGTACATTTCAAAAGTTTGGGGTTGGTAAGGTTTTTTAATGTTTTTAAAAGGAGTCTCTTCTGATAAAAAAATACAGTAAAAACGGAAACATTTTGAAATATTATTACATTTTATAATAGATGTTTTCTATGGAAGCTTGTTTCCGCTATGGAATAAAACGAATTTAAAAGATAATTGCGAGATATAAACTCTCAATTGTGAGAAATAAAGTCAGAACTGCGTGATATAAACTTGCCATTTCGACTTTTTTTCTCACAATTGCAACATTAAATCACGCAGTTCTGAATGTGTTCAGTGTGAAATGTCACGATTGTGAGTTATAAAGTCAGAATTGTGAGATATAAACTCGCAATTGTGAAAAAGTTTGACTATATCACGCAATTCTGAGAACAAAAGTCAGAATTATGAAATATAAAGTCAAATTTATCTTTTTTATCTTTTATTCTGTGGCGAAAACAAGCTTCCATCTAGCTTGTCTATGTTGTGAATATATAGTAAAGTGTGACGTATTCCTGTGCTCAAAGCTGAATTTATCATCATCACTCCAGTCTTCAGTGTCACATGATCCTTCACAAATCATTCTCATATGAGGATTTGATTCTCAAGACACATTTGTGATTAGGGTAATTCCACGCAAAAATGTCACATCCATAACGCCAACTAAATACCATGGCATTGTGTTGGTGTTATGGATGTGACAGTTTTCCGCGGAATTGCCCATTATTACCAATGCTGAAAACTGTTGTGCTGCTTCATATTTCTATGGAAACCATGAAAAAATGTTCAGATTCCTTGGTGAATGAAGAATTAATTAGAAATCTTTTGTAACATTATTAACCTTTACTGGGTCTCTTGCTCACTTTAATGCATCCTTTCTTTAAAAATTGGATTTTGTCATCACAGGTAAAACATGTTTTGACATTTATAAAAGTAGAAAGTTGCTACAGTGATGCAACCTTTCAAACATTTTGAACAATTAATTTTCAGAAGCACACCATTATTGAGAAATACTATTAGTTCAAAAGATTGCATCAGCTATTGTTTGCATTAGCATTTTGCTAAAATGGCCTAATTTATTAATAATTACATAGAGCCTTATGGTAATGATCTGAGCACATGGTCTGAAGCTCATGGTGCACTTAGGGCGTGTCTGAATCCACTTTTGCTAGTTTAACAACGTTCGGCGCATGATCCAAAAGGGTTGTCCCTTGTCTCTTAATGAGTCATGGGTGTGTTTTGGGCGTAATGTGCAATAAACCAATCAGAGCCTCATCTCCCATTCCCTTTAAAAGCCAGTTGCATTTACATGGAGGAATATAGACGCCCTCAACCTGATGAGTCAGTTTAAATTAATTAGGTTAATTTGCCAATTTCATTCGGCATTACTGCAAATAGCTAATTCTGATACATGCATGATTATCCATTATGACATGAAGGCATTTTTATCTTTATGTACACAATAATAATCTTTTACATGGTAATCCTTTTATTTTTAATATTTGGTGCGTGTGTGTGCCCTGTCTGTGTAATAATCGGACAGTACGCGTATAGGCTCATATTACTAACACACCCTTTAAATAACTAGGGTTGTGTATTGCCAAGAATTTGGCGATATGATACGTATCACGATATAGGGGTTACGATACGATATATTGTATACTGCGATATTGTAAGAAAGGCAATATATTACGATATTTCTTTTTTTATAGAAAGATCTAATTTAAAAGAATAAAGAACACAACCATATGCATAAAACCTGACAAGTAACTATTTAATTTAATTAATACAGTATCATTTATATCACTAATCACTGTTGTGCAATCTAAGTAAAGGAAAATAGTAAAGTGACTGCAGGATTCTTTAAGTGTATATGTGTTAAAGGTTCACAGTATAGCAGATTTTTAACTATTTAACAACAGAAAGTGCATAGTCCATTCTATGACTGAATGACTGTTTGTTTTATATGTAATACTGTAAAGCTGTTTGCTTTAAAGCCGTCTATTGTATAAAGTGCTTTTTAAAGTACTGAACTGCAGAGCTGGTGCATCATATCCACATCACTATGATCAGATGCTTTCGTTCTGCTGCCACCGCTGTCAATTTTGTTGTGTGTTCATTTGGTTACCGAGAGGAAAACGTGCTGAACATATTCTATCGAAACGTGGATGACGTTGGGGTGTTAAGCGAGCTCTCAGGTTCAATGCGTTTCCCGAGTATTGGATTTTAACTTGGCCTATTTTGCAAACAAAATGACTCTTGTCAATTTCCTTAGTGGCTTCTTTATAGCTGAAGCCAAAATGAGTCCACACTTCAGCTCTGTATACCGCAGGAGCGGGATAATTCTATCGTCTTGTGAGCTGGGTTTCCAAATGCACACAATAGCGACGCCCGCACCTTCATCTTGCGCTTCTCCAGCTGCGCGTCATTTACGTTCTGAGGTAACACTGCCATGTAGCGGTTGGGTTTTATACAGTCTGTGGTTTAAACCAAACACAAAGCCACGAATCTTGTATGTAAATAAATAAATATCGTTACAGTGTTTTTGAGAATCGATAAATGTATCGCCAAACATAATATCGCGATATTCACGTGTATCGATATTTTCTTACACCCCTATAAATAACACAAAAAACACTGCCCTATTGACTTAAAAGCAGGTTTGTGTTGGTCAATGGTGCAGTCGTTTCCAGTTCCTCAAAATAGTAGAGCTCCAACAATGCTCCTGAACACACCTGGGGTCCGTTCTTCATACCTCGACAGATCCCAGATCTTCTAATCGTGATAACTGATCTCTGGCTAATTTGGTTCTTCAAACGAATTTGCGGATTGGAATAAAATATCTGGATTAAGTTGTCTAAGATCACTGCGCGGTCCTGTGTTCACTGAAGAGGGCAGATGCATCAATACTCGAAACTACGGTCAGCAGTGCAGTGATTGGCTGGCGTCAAGACAGCATATATGATGTAATGACATCATATAATTAAAAAAGCCACCTGGCAAAAAACTTGACAAATTAAAAAATTATTAAATTAAATTTAAAAAAACACAAATTTCTGGACCTTTATAAGGAAACAGCCAAATGACCAAACCAACATAAAAGTTATAATAGATAAATGAAATATGTTTTTTTAAAACATTATTCCCAATTATTTATATTCATGATATTATAGTATTTGTACACCCTTTACATTTTTATTTCAATGTTCTAATTAGCAATTAATACAATTTTTAATCCAATTTGAAGAAGATTTGTATTAAAGTTTCTTAAGGGTCAAGATCAATTTCGCTGCATCTCCTGCGCTGCATCAAGCCATCCCATAATATCCGTCACCACTCAAATTAATGCACGGCTCAGAGTAATTGTACAGCATGTGTGTAAGACTGCGATAACATTATAAAGTAATTATTCCATCACAAATAAATCTCTCTATAAAGTGGCTGTCTATAGATTAGATTAGATTAGATTAAACTTTATTGTCATTACACAAGTATAGGTACAAGGCAACGAAATGCAGTTTAGGTCTAACCAGAAGTGCAATAGCAGCAAGTGCAGGATATACAACGGTTGCATAAGTGCATAATATACAATGGATGAATAAGTGCAGGACATGGATATGTACTGAATATTATATATATAGATGGCTATTACTATAAACAGAATTTACAGGTGAATATGTACTATGAGTATAATATAATATAAAGATGGCTATTACTATAAACAGAATTTACAGGTGAATATGTACTATGAGTATAATATAATATACAGATGGCTATTACTATAAACAGAATTTTACAGATATAGGTATACAATATGTTAGGCTAAAATGAGGAATATAGCAGTGGATTGAGGTAGTGCAATGAAGTATTGACAGAAGCTATCCGAAAAAAAGTGTAAAGTGCAGTGGAAGTGATTGCATATTTGTCACAGTGTCGGGTTTGTGTTTCCCCGGGTAACCACTAGAGGTCCTCCTTCCCCACGGTGTCATTCACTCCTAAACTACATTTCCCATCATCCTGTTCTGTCACTCATTGATCATTGCACACAGCTGTTTCCCGTCACCTTGTTAGTATCTGTGTGTATTTATTACCCTGTTTTGTTCAGTGTTGTTATGGAGTCCTTGTTATATGTCACGTCACTCTCTAGATCTGGTTCTCTGTTTTCTTGTGTTTGTTTCATGTTTGGATTGACTGTTTGGAATTATACCCTTGCCTGGACTGGTTGTGAGTATGGATTACCCTATTAAAGATACTGCAATTGGACCTTACTGTTTCCTGTGTGTGATCGTGACAGAAGGACTCCATCATGCATAGGTCCAGCAGTGTGGGTATTCATCTCTCTTCCCCAGCCACCGAGAAGGAGAAGAGGAGGCATGCTCAGTCTAGAGAAGTTCCGCCTCGTATGAACATTTTCGAGTGTTTCGCGTTGTGGGCTCAAGTCACTGAGGAGACCACTAGGCTCCCTGTGAATTCCAAAGAGACAGCAGCGTCGACTCACTCTCGAAAACAGCGGAGGAGAAGGAAGACTTTCGGCCTTCCTATCGTTCCCTCCATGCCAGGTCCGGTGGTCCCAGTTCCGGTGGATCGAGTTCCGGTGGTCCCTGTTCCGGTGGATTGCGTTCGTTCCGGTGGTCCCTGTTACGGTGGTCCCTGTTCCGGTGGTCCCTGTTCCGGTGGTCCCAGTGCCGGTGGTCCCAGTGCCGGTGGACCCAGTTCCGGTGGTCCCTGTTCAGGTGGACCCAGTTCCGATGGTCCCGAGTCCTGACATGGCCTGGAGGGCTGTGATGGGGTTCTTCATGGCGGCAGTCCTGCGTGCCTGGGAGGAGCACAGGGTTTCCCCTGGCGTGGTCCCAGTTCCGGTGGTCCCAGTTCCGGTGGTCCCAGTTCCGGTGGTCCCTGTTCCGGTGGTCCCGAATCCTGACACGGCCTGGAGGGCTGTGATGGGGTTCTTCATGGCGGCAGTCCTGCGTGCCTGGGAGGAGCACAGGGTTTCCTCTGGCGTGGTCCCTGCTCCGGTGGACCCAGTTCCGGTGGTCCCTGTTCCGGTGGTTCCGGTGGTTCCTTTTCCGGTGGTCCCTGTTCCGGTGGTCCCGAATCCGGTGGTCCCGATTTCGGTGGTCCTAAGCCCAGAGACCATCCCGGCGGTTCCTGCCGTGTCCGACGCGCCACCCTGGCCTCCCGAACTCTGCGGGCCGCCCTGGCCTCCCGAAGGGAAGTCTTTGTCCTGGCCGCCGGTTAAGCCGTCACCCCCTGTTCCTGTTCCCCTTCATGGACCTGGTGTGAGAGCAGTCTGTGGGCTGGGTGAGAGGAGTCCTTAAGGATGCTGCGAGCTCGATGCTGACAGCATTTCCTCTGGATGTGCTCGATGGCAGGCAGTGGAGTCCCTGTGATGCGCTGGGCAGTTTTCGACCACCCGCTGCAGTGCCTTGATCTCCACAACAGAGCAGCTCCCATACCATACTGCGACACAGTTGGTCAGGATGCTTTCTATTGCGCAGCGATAGAAGTTCACCAGGATAGCCGAGGAGAGCTGATTCTTCCTCAGTGTCCTCAGGAAGAAAAGCGCTGGTGAGCCTTCTTGACCAGGCTGGAGGTGTTGGTTGTCCACGACATGTCCGCCGAGATGTGGATCCCCAGGAACTTGAAACTGGAGACACGCTCAACAGTCATTCCATTGATGTGGATGGTGTCGTGTGTGCCTCTTGACTCTTTCCTGAAGTTTCCTGTAACACTGTCAATGGTGGTATTGATATGATCATATACAGAGGAGGTGTAGGAGTCAATGTCCGTGTGAGCGCCACTGGTGGCCTGAGAAGCAAACATACTCCAGTCTGTGTGTAGAAACCTTTCCTGGAGTGTGGAATCTGCCCCCACAGGCCACACCTTGATGGTCTTAACTGATGGCTTCACACGGTTGATGAGGGGTGCATATTTGGGGGTGAGGAACAAAGAAAGGTGATCTGACTGTCCCAGGTGGGGGAGGGGTGTTGCAACGTAAGCTCCAGCCATGTTTGTGTAAACATGGTCTAAGGTTTTGTCTCCTCTGGTGTGACAGTAGTATTATACACAACATTATATAGTATTATACACAACATTATACTATTATTTTCAAATACGTTTTTATATTATTATTGTTATTATTTAAAGGGGTGGTAAAACACATTCTTTCGAAGGCTTGATTGTGTTTGTGGGGTGCACTGTAACGTGTTCATGCTTCGTTTTTAAAAAATTGCATTATTTTTCATATATTTGACCTTTATTCTACACTGCTCTGTCCCTCCTTGTAAAAACGGTCTGATGGTTTCCGGGTTGTATGAAGCCAGTCCCTCAAAAATACGCAATGGGCTCAGATTGGTTAGCTGGCCCAGTGTGTTGTGATTCGCTAACCGCCTAGTGCACGTTTATCGGAAACGTCACGCCCCTTACCTTTACCGGTAGACTGTGCTTTGGTAGTATTAGAAACAATGGCGTCAATAAAACCATACCAATTTGAGCCCGAATCAGACCCAGACAATTTTAGTGAAGATGATTGAGCAGAACCTGTTCAAGAACGGCTGTTAAACGACGTTTGTTTTTTGTTGTTGCTGTATAGTCTACTTCAGTCCTCAAAGGGATTTTTTTGAGTAAAGACTGCAGATCTATAGTGATCGCTACTGAATGGCACCGTTACTTTTGTATTTATTAGAACGATTATAGCCAAATATCTGTCGCAAGAACGAACACTAAACATTGGCTTTACTAGTAGCCAAATCAAACACAGAACCATGTTTAGCATGCCTGTAGATAAACAACACATAAAAGCTCTAATCAAAGAATAATTTACACTAATGCCAAGTTCGCTGTTGAGATTTTAAAAAAGTTTGTAACGTTAGGTGTTTGTGGGATAACGTTAAGTATGAATGAGCATTTAACAAACTGGTTTGCAGAGCCAAACAGCGTTGTCATGTTTACTTCCTTGCTACAACGTACAATTAACAATACAAACTATTACAGGAAAACACATAGACGAAAAATAAATCACACTTACAGGTTGTGGCCCGTAAACAGCTTCTGTTTTTAAATCCATCTTTCAGGACAAGCCGTTGTGCGAATCCTGCATTGAACTCGCGAAGATTGTGGAAGCTTTCCTCCGTGAAATGTGCAGCGCAGAGAGCGAGATAACCATCGATCCCTAACTCCCCCATCCCTAGGAAGGCTGAACAAAGTGGACGTGCAATCCGGATGAAAATAACAGCGTTTTCGTTGGCATTGCGGCAACAACACTCCAGCCTACTAACCAGATTTGCTGTTCACAGCCCAGCAGATAGACGGCATGTTGCAATTCAGTCCTATAAATGGCGCCCGCGCCACTGTGTGACGTCACATGAAATCTAAGAATACCACAACAACTCTTCTCCACAGCAATACAAAATGGCCTCACCCCCCCTTATTTAATATTCTCGGAGGAGGGGTTTATGTAAATATTGGGTCTGGTGATGTCAGAGACCCTGGAGGAATGTCTGTAGTCCCTACTGGCCGTTTGCTGTGGTCCTTAGAAATTGATTTCTTTAAAAGCAAATATCTCCCTTTGCTTTAAACTTTGAACGTTGTAACTTTGCAGATGTTGTTTATGCTCAAACAGCAACATTACACACTAGCTAAAGTTAGAAAAGTGAAATCGTGTTTTACCACCCCTTTAAAATGATTATTGCCCCTGGTTCAGTAATGAACTCTTGTAATAAAGTAGCAGTGGCTGGGACAGATTTTAAGTATCAACGCTCCTTAAAAAGATGCAATCTAATCCTGTTCGCATGAAATGAGCCGCTCCCGAGCAGGTTTAAGCTCACAGACCTGTTGCTATGACAGCAAGTGAGGGTCGAAGAACCAAACAATCCAAGACCACGCCAAATCGTCAACAATCAAATCCGGCTAACTGAGTTAGCGACGTACGAAGAACGGACCCCTGCTGTTCAGACCAGACGCCCATGGGTGAACAGATGCGCCAGTGCATTTGATATTTAAACAACATGACGCTGGACGTGAACATGAGAACTGCGTCCGGCTGAAACTAGCAGAGCACACAATGCATTGCGTCGCATCGCATCGGGTGTGTGACAGAGCCCTGCTTGTTTTATGTTCATGTGTTTAAAAACTGCTCCATCAGTTACAGTCTGCATTTTTCGGACCAGTTACACACTCGTCCTCCTCAGTAATAACACTTGAGTGCAACTTTAACCCAAAAACCAAATTCTTCCAGAGTCCACAAATAAATCGTGTAGCCTCCCATCCAGGCACCAGTGTCAAACTGCTGTTACTTTACTAACGTTTGAAATGTTTGAAATACAATCTAGTATGGATGTGACCTTGTGTGTGCTAAGAGTTGCCTTATGAGAGTGAGTCTATCAGTTTGACATTATGGGATGTGTGCTGGTTTGCCATTGGCAGTGTTGTGTTCTGCTCTCATGACTTTATGGCCTGTATCCAGCATCAGCTGAGTCCCACTCAAACTCTTACAGCTCGCTTTTTCCTCCGTCGAAGCCAAGACAAATCCTCCTCCATGCCTGCACACACACACACACACGTGTTTGTTTGTCAGACTTTCCTTCTTTTGTTATGTGAATACATTCTAAGATTCCTTCCTAAAAGAGAAATTTAAGCTGCTAACAAGAGAGTAACATTGTTTTCAAAGACACAAAGAGCACATCTCCAAACAACATGTCAACGATCAAATCGGATCAAGTTGTTTTTTTTATTGTTCCGCCTAGTATTTTGGTATTTTTGGGTGAGCTGTTCCTTTAACTCATCAGGATGTCCTGGCCGTTCATGTTGCATGTACTGTACCTTCTTCTCCTGTAGGTGGGGTTTTCTGCAGGATAGCCGTCCTGAGTAAGACATGTGGTCTCGCTATTCCCTCCTAATGAAAAAAACAGAGTATGAGCAGTCAAACCTCACCAAGTTCATCCAACGTGAATTCAGCCGCACACATCATCTTAACTGGCCTAGTGCTTTTGATTAGTGCTTATAATGAACGGTGCAGTTTGGGTTGTTTTAGAAGACGGTTTGTTAGTTTAAAATTAAAGATTTATTTGAGTCACAGTGTAGGAAGAGTGTGTATGGAGGTCATTAACGCGTTAGAAGTCGATTTGCAGAGGAAATGATAAACATGATACAACCATTTTCATTGCCAATAGCAGTGCATATTCTTACTGCAGACTTCATATGAGCATATTGACGGTTTGAAACTTGCAAAAGCTAAATATGGCTGTACTAAGTATTATAAGAATAATGTTCAGTGAGTAATCTAATGCAAAATTAGGCTTTATTTGTATGCTTACAGGAAATACACATATTCATACATTTTCATTACGTTTCCCTAAGATACACTATTGTTATGTTGCATTTATTTGATCAAAAATTCAGCAATATTAGTATAGTAGCATTAATACTGTGAAATATCATTACAGCTGTTTTCTGTGTGAATATATGTTAAAGGGATCAAAGCTGAATTCATCATCATTACTCCAGTCTTCAGTGTCACATGATCCTTCAGAAATCATCCTAATATGATGATTTGATGCTCAAGACGCACATTTATGATTATTATCAATGTTGCAAATGGTTATGTCGCTTAATGAAGTGTGAAATATAAATCTTTTGTAACATTATAAAAGTCTTTACTGTCATTTCTGATCAATTTAATGCATCATTTATAAATAAAAGTATTAATTTCTTTCCCACCACCACATGTATTTCTGGTACATTCGATGAGAATTATAATTATACTTAATTTAATTATATCTGCACAATTCACATAAACATAATCGAATTGGATAATGAGTTGTAGTGTACATAAATGTTGGTCTGTGTGTATACAAATGAAATGTACATGTAAAAAAGAAAACTCACAATAGCGTGAGTCTGCTTAAGGGGCTCAATTGTGTACATATGGACTCCATCATCAAACATGCCACTGGGTACCAGAGAGAGACAAACAGTCATGTTTGATCTGCTTCTATCCAAAGCAACTTAGAAATGAGGAAAACATACACACACTACAGTACAATGAGTTAGGGGAACATCATTTTTAAGTTGATTACTCAAAAACATTACTTACAAATGAGGAAAAAAATACAGACAGAATTTATTAAGTCAGTAAAAATCTTTAAGTGGATGTATTCACTGCAGTACTCACTGTAAACCGTTACAGGTGGACAAAGCGGCATGCGAGTTGTCATTCCCTCTGATCCGGCCGTGGTAGTAACAGTGCTCTCCACCCTGACAACACACACATTTAGAGCCTGTTTACACCTTCTTTGATTGGATAGCTATCCGAAATAGTCGAAAATCGAATACTTCCCTACTATATAGTATGCGAAAAACAGTACGCCAATGGAGTAGTACGTCCGAATACATAGTATTCGAAAAGTAACAGGAGAAAACTCCCCAGATGACCTACTACTTCAGTTGAGATTCTGAAGTGTGCATTCGATGGACACTTTACTATCCCATTAGGCCACGGGAGGGGATTTATGAATGGAAGTTAAAGGTGCACTATGTAACTTTTCCGTCCGCTAGAGGTCGTCTATTCAAAACAAAGGCGTAGTTTGATGACGGCACGTTTGAGCGCAGACTCTTGGGACGTGTGGTCTTCACCTCACAGCCGGTGGGAAAGAATCGGGACAGGACTCGGGCAGAAATCATGTTGATGGATGTGATTATTAAAGTTACTGTAGTCTGAAGCAGAGCAGGACCGAGTGTTGTGGAGCTGAGGAACCGCTGGAGCGATTGTTAATAAGATGAACGCAACACATGCCTCGCGAGCAGCGGGACTTTTATTATGCCACAGTCGTTGGCGCCACTTCCGCTCCTCCGCTCATGAGTGTGAGGTAATGCAGCTCTGAGGATCATATTACACACATCTGAGTGTGTTGATGATGTGATGACGTTACTCTGTGCGTTCTCTCGCCGGCTGCTTTGACACTTGTTCACACTGCAGTGAGAGTAAAGCACTTCTGCAGAATAAAACTAGAAACCGAGGGGAACGCAGATATGATGTCATCTACAGGCGACGCCCTCACACGTCCCGGTTCCTTGGTTAAAATAGCATCTCACGATTTACAAATAGTTGGAAACATTTGGGATATTGTAAGTACTCGACTGAACAAAATATATAACACTGGCCTAGTGATTTTTGGATATTTTACTGATTTTTTTTTACATATTGCAGCTTTAAGCGACACAACTGACACTGGTAGGTCACGTGACAGTGACAACATGGCGGATGTAGTACGTCTACACGCAAATTACAAGTTTTAAAAGCACGTGACAACTTTTACAGTACATCAGTAATTATGATGTAAACACACCTACAGTGAGGAAAATAAATATTTGAAAACCCTGTTATTTTGCAAGTTCTCCCACTTGGAAATCATGGAGGGGTCTGAAATTGTAATCGTAGGTGCATGTCCACTGTGAGAGACATAATCTAAAAAAGAAATCCAGAAATCACAATATATGATTTTTTAACTATTTATTTGTATGATACAGCTGCAAATAAGTATTTGAACACCTGTTTATCAGCTAGAATTCTGACCCTCAAAGACCTGTTAGTCTGCCTTTAAAATGTCCACCTCCACTCCATTTATTATCCTAAATTAGATGCACCTGTTTGAGGTCGTTAGCTGCATAAAGACACCTGTCCACCCCATACAATCAGTAAGAATCCAACTACTAACATGGCCAAGACCAAAGAGCTGTCAAAAGACACTAGAGACAAAATTGTACACCTCCACAAGGCTGGAAAGGGCTACGGGGAAATTGCCAAGCAGCTTGGTGAAAAAAGGTCCACTGTTGGAGCAATCATTAGAAAATGGAAGAAGCTAAACATTACTGTCAATATCCCTCGGACTGGGGCTCCATGCAAGATCTCACCTCGTGGGGTCTCAATGATCCTAAGAAAGGTGAGAAATCAGCCCAGAACTACACGGGAGGAGCTGGTCAATGACCTGAAAAGAGCTGGGACCACCGTTTCCAAGGTTACTGTTGTTAATACACTAAGACGTCATGGTTTGAAATCATGCATGGGACAGAAGGTTCCCCTACTTAAACCAGCACATGTCAAGGCCCGTCTTAAGTTGTGTGAATGACCCGAAGCACACAGCCAGGATAACCAAGGAGTGGCTCTGTAAGAAGCATATCAAGGTTCTGGCGTGGCCTAGCCAGTCTCCAGACCTAAACCCAATAGAGAATCTTTGGAGGGAGCTCAAACTCCGTGTTTCTCAGCGACAGGCCAGAAACCTGACTG
Source organism: Romanogobio albipinnatus (assembly GCA_023566225.1). NCBI lineage: Eukaryota > Metazoa > Chordata > Actinopteri > Cypriniformes > Gobionidae > Romanogobio > Romanogobio albipinnatus. Next base: position 52,131,621 of record CM042243.1, read on the forward strand.
ATCTAGAGAAGATCTGTGTGGAGGAGTGGGCCAAAATCCCTCCTGCAGTGTGTGCAAACCTGGTGAAAAACTACAGGAAACGTTTGACCTCTGTAATTGCAAACAAAGGCTACTGTACCAAATATTAACATTGATTTTCTCAGGTGTTCAAATACTTATTTGCAGCTGTATCATACAAATAAATAGTTAAAAAATCATGCATTGGGATTTCTGGATTTTTTTTTTAGATTATGTCTCTCACAGTGGACATGCTTCTACGATGACAATTTCAGACCCCTCCATGATTTCTAAGTGGGAGAACTTGCAAAATAGCAGGGTGTTCAAATACTTATTTTCCTCACTGTATATATTTAACTCGATGCAAATGAAGAGCGACTTTCAGGACTGACAACCAATAGGAGTGAAGTCAGTGGAGCGCACGTGATCTGTCACTACATCCTGAGGTGGAGAGCGTCGGAAGCAAGATGGAGGAGAAGTTATTTTAGCGGTCAGTAACATTCCTATAATTTATGATACGTCTCTGTATACATACAGTAGGGGTGTAACGGTACACGTATTCGTACCGAACCGTTTTGGTACAGGGCTTTCGGTTCGGTGCACGCCTGTACTGAACAGTTTCCAAGTGCAATCTTTAACAGTTCACAGTCGGCTTGTTTAAGTGTGGAACACACTTCAATTCGAGTTCCCACACGAACATATTAAGTATTCAGCACGCAAGTGAACGCGATCATCTGTGAATGCGATCAATCATCACTTCCTAAAGAATAAACTTGAATGAACATCTGAAGTTGTGTTGAGGATACATTACAATTTACTGTCATGTATCATATGTGGTGTAATCGATCAATCAGTGTTTCAACGGCGGAAAGACCTCAATATAACTGCTTGTAAACTAAACAATGTCATGTAGCATCACAATTACCTCAGGCAGTCATTCAGTCTCCACAGAATTTTATTCACTAGAAAAATCAACTCTTTCACTAAATATATGCACTTTATTAGCCTATACACACTCAGCTAAAGTATTATTAGGGACACCATACTAATACTGTGTTAGACCCCCTTTCTCCTTCAGAACTGCCTTAATTCTACGTGGCATTGATTCAACAAGGTGCTGAAAGCATTCTTTAGAAATGTGACTGTGGCGGCCATTTTAGTACAGTGAACTCATTGTCATGTTCAAGAAACCAATTTGAAATGATTCGAGCTTTGTGACATGGTGCATTATCCTGCTGGAAGTAGCCATCAGAGGATGGGTACATGGTGGTCATAAAGGGATGGACATGGTCAGAAACAATGCTCAGGTAGGCCGTGGCATTTAAACGATGCCCAATTGGCACTAAGGGGCCTAAAGTGTGCCAAGAAAACATCCCCCACACCATTACACCACCACCAGCAGCCTGCACAGTGGTAACAAGGCATGATGGATCCATGTTATCGTTCTGTTTACGCCAAATTCTGACTCTACCATCTGAATGTCTCAACAGAAATCGAGACTCATCAGACCAGGCAACATCCCCCACAGTCTTCAACTGTCCAATTTTGGTGAGCTCGTGCAAATTGTAGCCTGTTTTTCCTATTTGTAGTGGAGATGAGTGGTACCCGGTGGGGTCTTTTGCTGTTGTAGCCCATCCGCCTCAAGGTTGTGCGTGTTGTGGCTTCACAAATGCTTTGCTGCATACCTCGGTTATAATGAGTGCTTATTTCAGTCAAAGTTGCTCTTCTATCAGCTTGAATCAGTCGGCCCATTCTCCTCTGACCTCTAGCATCAACAAGGCATTTTCGCCCACAGGACTGCTGCATACTGGATGTTTTTCCCTTTTCACACCATTCTTTGTAAACCCTAGAAATGGTTGTGCGTGAAAATTCCAGTAACTGAGCAGATTGTGAAATACTCAGACCGGCCCGTCTGGCACCAACAACCATGCCACGCTCAAAATTGCTTAAATCACCTTTCTTTCCCATTCTGACATTCAGTTTGGAGTTCAGGAGATTGTCTTGACCAGGACCACACCCCTAAATGCATTGAAGCAACTGCCATGTGATTGGTTGATTAGATAATTGCATTAATGAGACATTGAACAGGTGTTCCTAATAATCCTTTAGGTGAGTGTTTATTCTCCTGAACCTGTTATTTATGTCTTGTTTACTTGTATGTTTAAATAAACCTGTCATGAAAATGACACTCACTGTGTATAAATTATTATATTTCAACAACGAATTGGAGAAAAAACTATTTTATAATTAGATTTAGAAGTTAATGCAAAAACTGCCTTATGTGAAGTTTACATGTTTGCATACAATGTGTTATTTGAGTGTTGATTATTATATCTAAAAACAAATAGCAACTGAATTTAGGCTAATAGTTTGGGCTCTGTTGTTAACCTTAAATATTAATGTGCAAGTAAGGGCTCCCTATATCATTTACAGAAATATCGTCAATAAACTTAGTTATAATTTAATTAATTCAAGGACAGACACTTTTTTTCTTCTTCAGTAAACCACTGTTTAATAAAAATAAATAAAAAGCCATTTTGTAAAACTGCTGTAACCGAACCCGTACCAGACCGTGACTTCAAAACCGAGGGATGCACCGAACCGTCAGTTTTGTGTACCGTTACACCCCTAACAGACGGTGATACTGTCGCTGTGCTGACTGGTGCTTGCACTTCCGCTGAGTGATAAATATCACTCCCGGATGGCAAAGAGCACTCACTGTTTCTCATTCATCCTTAATATTGAGCATTTTCTGTAATGATTCTGTTTATTTATAGTCTTTTCCCTCCAAAAATGTTTGTTTTCATTTTTTTTCTCTCCTATTGCAGTCTTTGATCTTGAAATGTGCTGATTGCTTTCGATTGTCTGTTACTTTCATTGACATAAATTTGCATAGTGTGGGAAGTAAAGATCGGATTTGCATTGGTTTTCCTGTATGGTGGATATGTGTACAAACGCACGAATGCAAAAGTTTAACAGTCTGATGTTTGTCTAGCTACTATAAAAGTGATTCTTAGTGGAATGTCAGAGCGCCTGATCTTCAGGCTCTCTCTGCTTTGCTTCAGCAGAGTTTGCTGGTCATGTGACCTGACCTGCAGGTGAACAAGCCGTGCTGATTCAGCAGTGAAGTCTTGACTTACCTGATTTAGCACCTATCAGCATCCTCTCGCTCTCTCTCCCTCCGGTCATGCTCTTTTATGTTACTCTCCCCCTCTCTCATAATCTTTGTGTCACATCTGTCATCTCATCTCTACCGTCACACAACACTGTAGGCGGTTGGATTATTAAACTGTAACACCCGACGAGTTAGGATAACACGTTTCAATTGAGGAAACCGATTGCCTTAGTCCATTTAAGTTTAAGAACTGTGAAATAGCCCAGCAACGAGACTACCACTGCATCAGCAAGTGCAGTTACTACATTTAAACAAAGCAGCATAAAGATAAAATATCATTTAATTTCAACGTTTATTCTCCTTACAGAGTCTGAAGCGAGGCATGTAGGGAACTAGAGACTACTGAAACTACTAAAAACTTCTCCGCTTTAAACATATCGTTATCATGTAAACGTACCCTCAGACAGCCGTTGAGTGTACACTCATTACACTCATTGAGTGCACTCCATTATGTCCACTATGGTTTCGGACACCACTACAAATGGTTGTCCCTTCAAAAAGTGCCCTATTTGAGGGTATAGTGGGCGATTTCGTATTCAGCTAGTTTCTATTGCCATTTTGTTAGATATCTTGTTTGTTACCACCTGTCCTTCATTTAGCCTCTTGTTACCTTTGTGTATTTAAACCATTCAAAATGAATGGTACAAATTTCCTCCTCAAAACGGCCCTGCTCGTGAGGTAGTACTTTTTCAAAGTTCAGGAACTTTCAGGGGTGGGACTTGGGCGCTGAACATGCTGATTGGTTCACGCAGCATCTTATTTCAACCTAAAAGTATGTTGCGGTGAGTGCAGTAAGAGTTGTTTGCTATTCAAATCAACAATGGAGTTAACACTCTCGAGTCGGCGTAACCCTCTCTTTTTTTCTTATCAGTGCCCAAGAGACTCAAATAACTCTTTCGTTTTTTGTCATTCAGTCAAGTGTTATACATCATTATAATCTGTTAAGTTTCAATTTTTTTGTGTATAGTCACAATAAAAACAAAATGTTTTGCTTTTTGCAAAATAAAGAAAACAAACATGATGCGCGATCTGCAGCCTCTCTGTCAAAGACGTTCATTCAGATAGTCTTCAGAAAAGGAACTCTAGCTTAGTGAATACTTGTCTCACAAACATGAGACATATGTCTAAAGAAACGCTGAAATGTCAGGTTTTTTGTAAACCAAATCGAAAACAAATATTCTGTGTTTATGTAATCTGTGTGAAAAGCGATAGATGTCAGTCACCCGCGAGCCACTTCATTATCCGCTAATGGAATTAATTTCCACTGTTATGCTGATGACACTCAATTATATATTTCATCACGACCGGATGAAAACGCTAAATTATCTAAACTGACAGCGTGTGTTGAAGATATTAAATACTGGATGACGTGTAATTTTCTGCTATTAAATTCAGATAAAACGGAGGTATTACTTATTGGTCCAAAAAACTGCCCACAAAACCTCGCACAATACAATTTAACCTTGGAAGGATGTCCTGTCACTTTATCCACTACAGTAAAAGACCTGGGTGTTATATTAGACTGCAACCTGACATTCAAAATCATATTTCATATGTTACAAGAACGGCATTTTTCCACCTTAGAAACATTGCTAAGCTACGTAACATGCTGTCTATTCCTGATGCACAAAAGTTAGTTCATGCATTCATGACCTCGAGATTAGATTACTGTAATGCTTTATTAGCTGGTTGTCCTGCATCCTCAATAAACAAACTACAGTTAGTCCAAAACGCAGCAGCTAGAGTTCTTACTAGGTCAAGAAAATATGATCATATAACACCAATTTTATCATCGCTACACTGGTTACCTATTAAGTTCCGTATCAATTACAAAGTATTGCTACTGACCTATAAAGCCCTAAATGGTTTAGCTCCAGTGTATCTAACGGATCTTCTATCGCCCTACAACCCATCGCGCTCTTTAAGGTCACTAAACTCTAGGCTTCTGGTCATTCCTAGGATATCTAAGTCCACTAAAGGAGGGAGGGCTTTTTCACATTTGGCTCCTAAACTCTGGAATAGTCTTCCTGATATTGTCCGAGGTTCAGACTCGCTGTCCCAGTTTAAAACTAGATTAAAGACACATCTCTTTAGCCAAGCATTCACATTATAATTACCTTTTATACTACAGTTAAATTGGAACAACAGCATTAATATAATATTCTGAACAGCAGCTACGCTAATTATTTCCCATCTGCTTTTCTGTTGTTATCTCGGGACACTAGTCCCGAGGTAAATAGTTTGTCAGCTCCAGTTTGTATCCAGCCTCTCATGAAGACTTCGGATGCCCCAACACCTGTGATGAGACGACTCCACGCCAGTGAAGAGACGATTCAACGCCAGCGTTGTTATGGCCTAAATTAATACACGACTGATTAACTTGTTCGAACATTATTCTTTAACATTGTCTTTCTAACATTTTTACTGTTCATCTATGAAATGCACTTTCTGTAAAGCTGCTTTGAAACAATGTGTATTGTGAAAAGCGCTATACAAATACATTTGAATTGAAAATGGAATTAATGCGACCACGCCCACGGATCGCACGCTCTATTGAGATTCAAATACTGACGATCCAGATTCGACGCCCACACATCAACTCATACAAACACATGTTGTGAAGCGCTGTAACGTTACTTCAGATACATCGTTTTGAGACGTTGAGGAATAATCCTGGATTTATTCTGCTCATGAAAAGCTGTTCATTTCTAAGAGCAAAGGATTCCGCCACTGATTGTAAGGTCAGTTCATGTTAGCATCTGTGAATATTAAATGCAAAAAAAAACATTTAAATATGAATCCTGATGCAACTTTAAATGTCATACACGCAAGACTGTTTAGGCAAGATTTTTTGGGCTTGTTTTGGACAGATTATAACGTGTTTATTGTAAAAGAGCCTAGTGTCACATCAATAAAGCTTTTATTTGCAAATGTCTGCTCAGATACTATAAATATAGTACCAGTCAAACGTATTTTGCTTCATATTGATGTTTAAATATTACAGCCTAATGACATTTTTTATTTAATATCAAAGTTTGTCAGCAATTATTCTGGAGTTTTGTTTTGTAGAAAGTGATTTTTTGTTTTGTAGAATGAGAATTTTAGCATGAGACTACTTTTAAAAACAAAAAATTTTACAAAAAATTTTTTTTTTTTAAAAATGCTTTTCTTAATCATTTTTGTCTTGTTTCTTGTCTAAATATTTAAACATTCTTAAATCAAGATGCATTTACTAGATAAGTACAATTTCAACTAAATAAGAAGAGCATTTTTTTAAAGTGTAGTCAAATCTTTTGATAATTTAAAATATAATAGGCCTTTGTTGACTACATTCTAAATAAATGAGTATGGAGTTTTGTTTTGTAGAAATTGAATTTTTCGTTTTTTAGAAAGTTAATAGCTTTCTTTAAAGTGAATTTAGTTTTGTATAAATTGTATCTTCATTTTAATTATTTATTTATTTTTTTTAGCATGAGACTCTTAGTAAAAAATGTTCTTAGTAATTTTTGTCTTGTTTCTAGTCTAAATATTTAAACATTCTTAAATCAAGATGCATTTACTAGATAAGTACAATTTCAACTAAATAAGAAGTTGAAGGTATGAAGTCAGGTATGAAGCTCATTCATTATGCACATCATTATGCAGCTCATTAATGCAGGTCATTATGCAGGCTATTATGTTATTTTGTCCTCTCCGGTGATATCCATCATTATTCATTATCTATCACGCCTTCTCGCATACTGGCTTTGTGAAGAAAAGGCTTACAAATTTTAAAGCAGTGTATTGTTTTATGTGAATGAGTAGGCTCAATGATTCTCACATCAGTTTGAAGCAAAAACTCTTGGCAACAACACCCATTATTCAAAAGTCTTGTGGACACATATCTATTGTGTGTTTTGAGGCCTTAATTTGCTTTCAAATTAAGGCCTCAAAACACACAATAGATATGTATATATATATTTTTTTTTTTTTTTCAAAAATCATGCATAAACATTTTTCTCTCAAAAATACAAGCATGTACATACATGTTGCTCACATATTATGGTAGCCCAGTTTGTGCTGAATTACACTTTTGCCATTAATGTGTTTATAAGCAACTGAAAAAAGCACAAATGTAAGAGCTTGTCAAAACTTCTTAAGGTCCCCTAAACAGCTCAGACTCCTAGCGGTTAAAAAACTAAACAAAAGAATGGACCAACGACAAGGTTCAGGCTTTATTAAGCTTATATGTGGAGGACAAAATCCAGTGGGCTCTGGAAAGTCGCGCACAGTCCTACGTCATATCGCTAATCTTCACGGTACTAGGGGAAAGAGTTCCTGGGACAAATTGTTCTGGGTCATTTCGGTATAAATGGGGCTATGGATTATCATGTCAAGCCAGTATGCAACAGCTTCATTTAGTACATTTGACTGAGTTTATACCATTGGCACATTCTCATTTGTGTCCCAGTGATTTACTACTGATATTATTAACAGGAAAAATTAAAGAGGATTTATTACAGGGCACACCCAAAACAACTGACACTTTTACACAGTATAAATTATAAGCATGAAACCAAATGAACTGGGGTTCTTTCACAATTGTAGTTACGGTACACAGGTTCAGCAGTAATGTCTCTTAATTATAAGTAATATTCTCTAAAAAAAGAGAGCATAAGCCGCTTTTCCACCATCAGGCCAAACGGCTCTAAGAACAGTATAAGGAACGTTTCCAGTTATATTTCCACTTGAGCTTGGTTTGGCACGGCACGATTACACTCTGATCTTAGCCTGGAATTCTCAGCGCGGCTGGCTAACAAACTAAACACCAGTTAATAATAAAATGAAAAGAAATATCTGATCATCCTCTATAACACAGTGGCTATTTACATCTCATACATCTATAAACTCTTTCAATAACAAAGCAATGACTGCCGCATTTGTATTACATTCCAAAGAGCTTCATTGTCAGAGCCACAGTGCCAAATCCGTACCAGCTGGACCAGAACGGAACAAAATGGAAAGGTTAAGCAATGAGAACAGTGTGTCCCGATGGTGGAAAAGCATCTATACAGTTCAGAGTGAAGTGACAAACAATGAATTAAAAATGCCTAGTTTATACCTTCCCGAGGATGGGCTTCCCTTCCTCATAGTGTATCTCCACATAGTCTGAGGACAGCAGGTCACTGGAACACACAAACACACACAAATATGAACTGGTATGAACTTATGATCATCTGTTGATTCTGGATATCAGAAGACTCTGGTATTCTGGCTCGAGTTTACACACAGGGACTGTTTTCTTCTGCTGAAGAGTATTTGCTTTGAAGGGAAAGTATATGAATCCAATTCTGTTGGACCAGAGCCTATATTTCAGGCGAAATGTCACTATACTCAGTTCAACATATGTGCAACACATGTTTTCTGCATGTTTCCAGCATTTCTGTTACATACCCATACAAAGAAGAAGAAATTCAAGTGCTATTAGTATACTTTTTTTATTTAAATAACAGTATATTTAGAAGATAGTCTTATCAGAGATATACTTAATGAAAATGCTTGGCTTTTACTGACAAGTAAAAAAAATCTGTATATTTGGCCTATAATTGTACTTAATCTTTTGATCAAGATATACTTAAGAAAAGTATGATTAAGTATTCAAAGTAGGGATGCTCATTTTGACCGTTTAACCGTTAACCGATAGTATGAATTTTGACCGATTAATACTATCAGTTAAACGGTTTCAAATTTACACCACATTTTTATAAGAAACAATATCGAGTCTATAAAACACGAAAGAACAACAAATATACATATAACACTATATAACACTCGTTTTAACAGCCTATATACACCGGGACTGCATTTGACTGCATATCACGATTTTCCCAATATTGATTCTTCTTGCAATCGTAATGCAATGGACTGTGGCCTACATTAAACCTTTAGATAAAAGGTTTACACACGGGACAGGAAATTAACGCAAAAAACCTGCCTACCTTACCAGAGCATGGGAGCAAAGCAAAGCAGGGCTTCACTCATGAACTGCTCACCGGTAAAATGACGTGCGCTCAAATCCCACTCCGACATGACATTTCTCTCTACTGTAGCCTACTATGCTTGTAACCATTAAAACACGTAATTAGTTTCAATTTAAATATTATAATTTACGTTGAAAAGTGAACAGGACACATAAGATGCATAATGTCAGAAGATGGGGGTCTTCAATAAGTTCAAGAACACTTCAATAGGCTTTCAACAAAACAAAACTTTTCTTTAAAGTGAATTTCGTTTTTGTATAAATGTTATCTTAATTTTAATCTATGTTTAATCAACCAAATTTCCCGGATTTAATAAATAATAAGCAAATAGCCTATAACAGACAATGACATGGAGGAGGCGGCGGCGCAACGTGAACAACGGCTTAAATGAACAACTAGAAAAGAAAAAAAACTTTAGTCAGGGGCAGCCCTAGCTATTTATTTCAGATAGGCCTATATTTGATCCAGTAGGTCACAGAGGGAGTTCTGGGTTGAGCGTGCGGTGCTGAGCGGAATGAGCTTCAGAAATGAGAGGAATCGTTTTAAAAACATAATTCAACAAATAAATAATACTTTTTAATGGGCCACTTAAAATGTTTATTACAAATAAATTATTACATTTTAAAAATGAACAAAAATTTGCAATCCTTTGCAGCACCCCCACTTCCCGTGGATTGAGGTAGGCCTGCTATTTTTATATGATGAAAAAAACATTAAAAACTATTCCGGTTCTTCAAAGCTTCAAATGGATTCAGTGTTTTCGTTTTGTCATCTTAATTTGTTAATTATTTAAAGGTCCCGTTCTTCGTGTTTTTTTGAAGCTTTGATTGTGTTTACAGTGTGCAATATAACATGTGTTCATGTTTCGCGTGTACAATTTACTCATCTGTACACCGCTGTTTTCACTGTCCTGAAAACGGCTGATGAGTTCCTTGTTCTATGAAGTCCCTCCTTCAGAAATACGTAACGAGTTCTGATTGTGCCAGCGGTTCCTGTGTTGGGATTTGACCGCAGCTTAGCGAACGTGGCACGGTTCTTGTGTTGTGATTCGACAGCAGCTTAGCGCACGTGGAAAGGTCACGCCTCTTAACGGGAGATGTATGCGCTCAATGATCTCTACAGCGTCCCTGGGAAAGCCAAACAAAGGTGATTTGACTCCGGGATGAAAATAACAGCGTCTCGACGACATGGCGACAAACACACTCAAACGCAGCACTTCCTTTTCTCCACGCGACACGTCCTCTTCTCCACGTGGGACAGCAACAAGACCACGCCCCCTTTTTTCAATATTGAAAAATATTTAGTGTAGGCCTATTATGCTTTTGAAAAATATGTTATTCAGTTTTTCTCTGATGTCAGAAACGCTGCAGGTGCGTGAACATTTGATAATGTGAATCCAGGTTCTGATGTTGATCTGTTCTGTATGCTGCGGTTTGCACAGTAAAATAAACCTGTGGAAAAAATCAAATCCGCTAGGTTGCACGTGAGGGGGAAAAAATAGGTACCTTCCACTTAATAGTTGAGCTCTTTATTTTAATATATCTCTTTACATAAATACTATTTTTTACTTTTAAAAAAAATAATTTTGTTTTTTAATTTTATTTTACTAACCCAGTGTTTTGTATGTGAATGCTGTTTCACGAGAATATTACCACAGGAGTGAAGCACAAAGCTTTGTTTAGCCTGGAAAGGAAATAATTGTCAGATAGCACTTTTTCATTCTGTTTTGCGATCGGGTCACTCGATTTTCCGTGAATTTTAACAATAGGCCTAGTCCATTTTATCCCAATGGACATGGACATCTGGTTTCTTTTCCCAAATCTTCACTCGCGTCGCACCCATGTTCGCAGGGGATTATAAACTATTCACATCCTTTACTGTGGTAAAATATAAAAACACTGTAGGACGAATACCTTTTTACTTCAAATTTTATTTAACAGTTTGTTCTTGTTATTAAACTTGAAGATGAAGATATTCGAAAAGGTGTCCAGCTCGAGTGGTAGGCTATATGACGCATCTTTGCGGGGAAATAGTATGAATCAAATATTTTTCTAACTAATATTTAATTTTATTATATTCTTGAGGTTACCATTATTTAATGAAAATCGTTTAAATGTTTTATAGGCTGTAGTGTGTTGTTTCACTGAGGGAAGTGCTAAAATAAACACGCATGCTTATGGGTGTTTCAGCCTCAAATGATTTCAAAATGTAGGCTATATATATATATCTGGAATAGACTGCAGTATTTAAAATAGCATATATGCATTAGTTACATTTTCAATTTAATTTACAGAGCAATCCCTGCTAAGTTTTTAGTTTTACTAATACTATAGAAGATGATTTGTGTGTGTTGCACTCACAACAGACTTGCAACAGGGGCGTGGCATCACGATGGTGGCGCTCCATCGTGATGTCGGTCAGCCATCAAGATGGACGATGATATCGTCCATCGGCACAACCCTACCCACCTCTCCATGTATTAGAATGGACGCGAGACACACTAAACAATTCAATTACACTTCACATTGTTTCCTAAAGTTGGTTTCTGTCATTTTAGTCAGTTTTATTACGATGATTTCAGTTCAAGTGTTCGTTTTTTAAATAAGTTTAGTTTTAGTTAGTTATTTGATGCTATAAAAACGGGGGGTGTGACGTCATGATTGACAGCTGAGATTGACGGCTTCTCTGAGTGAAGTTGTCACTGAGGCACTAACAGACTTTTTTCGGGATTTTGGGGAGAAGATTGGAGCTTTAGCTTTGATTTCTAAATTTTTATAACTGTTTATTTCACACCGACATAATGAATTGTTCTGCATCTGTGAGAGTGTGGGCCGGCTTTTGATAATCGCGCCTCTACTTCCTGCTCTCTACAGCACAGACTCGGTCCCAAGATGTCAGTGCCGTGTGTGGGCCTAAGAAAGCTTCAACTCTGGTCAGCGGAAGTCTATGAAGTCGTGTCGTCCATATTTTTTTACGGTCTATGGTGAAGACTGACCAGATGCTTACTCATACTTTGCTTAGATGCTGGGGACCCTTGTCTAGGAAACCCGAAGCACACAAACAACTAGTTAGTTTTACACCACAGGGCAGTTCTGTGGACATAATCATCCAATTCTTTGACTAGACATAGCAGATTCAGTCTTTCCGATGTCAGAAAAGGGGGGAGGACTGAATGCTTGCAACACTATAGATCATGACACATTGGTGGGGACCTTAGGAATGTACCCCGATCTAGGGTGTAGACGTTAAAGCCAGAAGAAACGTTATCGTGAGACATTTCTCTGGAACAGTTTCAATATGCTCAAAGGGAGCCATAGACAGGCCTTCCAGGACAATGGCCAGATCCAAGGCCAGTAACCAAGTGTGAGTTGCAGGCCTGGTGCAAGGCACCACGAAAGAAACGTGACACCAACGGGTTTATCCCATATGACTCACCACCCAAAGGTGCGTGGTAAGCCATTATGGCTGCCATGTAAATGCTTACAGTGCTGTTGTCTGTTTTGGCAGAATACTGCCATCTAGTGGTAGCAGGTTTTCTTAGATAGCTGTGTGTGTGGATCGTGCAAGGCCAAACCGTCTCAAAATCCAAATGAATCAAATAGGATCGACTCAGAGACCACATCTTACTCATTGCACACACAAATTCTGACCAACATTAATACAAAATCAAAGTTTTGCATTCACAACTATGTCTCTATTTGTACAAATCGCTGCACATTGTAAATCTGGATTTTGCACACACAAGTTGTAAAGTATTAGTTTAAATGTAGTAATGCACATTTGGTATTTGTGCATACATTAATTATTAGCACCAGGCATATTCACTGGTAGTTGTTTGTGTGTGGGTTGTGAAATACTCGAAAAGAAAGTCTCAAAATCCAAATGAATCAAATGAGATCGACTCAGAAAAGACGCAAATAAATGCACGCGTGTCACATGATGCGCATATTTGTACAAATCGTTGCACATTCATATAATTCTGTATTTTGCACACACAAGTTAAAAGGCATTTGTTTGTGGATAGTAAAAATATCTGCAAAATGTATCATGTTCATGGATAATTGTGCTTGCATTTATTCATCCTTTTGATACTAAAATCATCCCATATTTCAGCCTCATAATGAATTAGTAGTTTGGGAAATGAAGACACGGTGTGGAGATCTGGAAAAAATGGCAGGCGAGGAGATTGTGATTTTGAAAGCAGGAAAAGTTAATCTAATGTACTCTTTTGATGAACTTCCTGCATCTCGGCCAGCCAATTGATATTTATTTTAGCAACGGCACGAGTCACAACCTCCATAAGCTCCTTGTAAGCAGAAGTGTAAGGTGACTACAACATCACCTGTGCCAATACAAACAACATCCAACTCCTCAGGGATGGATAGCTGCAGCAACGGTGCCTCACTTGGGGTGGAAGAAACTGCTGAGCATGCTTTCAAACCCAGAGAAAAGGTGCTAGATCCAGCAAGTGAGGGCAGAGGGTCTCTAACCCCTCAACTAGATCCATTTGCGAACCCTACGACCTGAGTCGCCACTCTGCCTCAGCTGCAGCGGGACCCAAACAAAGAGGAATGCGAGCCTGGGCGCCCTCCTCAAAGAGCGAGAGCTGACCGTGCATGCTCCGCTCCCAAACAAACAAAATATACATTATAAATTATAAATGTGTATCCCCATCCGTAATGTATTGATGGCACAGAGGGACATACGATTTTAAATTGCTGTTTGCTTGCCATTATACTCCTGTCTTAGTTAAATATACAGGTGCTGGTCATATAATTAGAATATCATCAAAAAGTTGATCTTTTTCACTAATTCCATTCAAAAAGTGAAATGTTATGAGCAGTGTTATGAGAGCCCAGGTTGCTCTGATAGTGGCATTCAGCTCTTCTGCATTGTTGGGTCTGGCATATCGCATCTTCCTCTTCACAATACCCCATAGATTTTCAATGGGGTTAAGGTCAGGCGAGTTTGCTGACCAATTAAGAACAGGGATACCATGGTCCTTAAAGCAGGTACTGGTTGCTTTGGCACTGTGTGCAGGTGCCAAGTCCTGTTGGAAAATGAAATCTGCATCTCCATAAAGTTGGTCAGCAGCAGGAAGCATGAAGTGCTCTAAAACTTCCTGGTATACGGCTGCATTGAGCTTGGACCTCAGAAAACACAGTGGACCAACACCAGCAGATAACATGGCACCCCAAACCATTACTGACTGTGGAAACTTTACACTGGACCTCAAGCAACGTGGATTGTGTGCCTCTCCTCTCTTCCTTCAGACTCTGGGACCCTGATTTCCAAAGGAAATGCAAAATTGACTTTCATCAGACTTTGGACCACTCAGCAGCAGTCCAGTTTTGTTTCACAATCCTCTCCAGGGTGCGGTTATCCCTATTGCTTGTACACTTTTTTCTACCACATCTTTTCCTTCCCTTTGCCTCTCTATTAATGTGCTTGGACACAGAGCTCTGTGAACAGCCAGCCTCTTTTGCAATGACCTTTTGTGTCTTGCCCTCCTTGTGCAAGGTGTCAATGGTCGTCTTTTGGACAACTGTCAAGTCAGCAGTCTTCCCCATGATTGTGTAGCCTACAGAACTAGGGTGCATTCCATTTGACAGGGTCCCTACGCACTGTTCACTGCTCCCTACTCCCTGAGCACGGTATATCAATTGAAGTGGACTTATAACAATAATTTATGATAATTTTATATTTACGCTGACAATAATCACTCATTTGGAACGCCCTGCAACGTCATCAAAGAAAGGCAAAGACGGGGTTGCGCAGATTATAATATAACATAAATTAATATTGTAATTTACTTTACTTTCAAATTTAAAACCATATAATAAGTATATACATTTACAAAACACACAGTGTTTATCTAAAACATATAATCAAAACATTTTATTAGTTTACATATACGTTTTATTGACTATGAACACATTTGAAATACATTTTGATTTGGTTAACTATGTATAAATGTGGGCCTTTGTAGTGGTCTCATCTTGTGCACTTTCTTTCCCAAGCGCAGCTACATAGTAAACATTCCTGAGGTAAATAAAGTAAAATATTAAAAGAATGACAGCCCTCAGCTGCTTCTCAACACTTTTAATTTGTTTACATGTTATAAACTCCTCCATCGCAGAGCTGTTTAAAACTCTTTCAACGCCTCTGATCCATCGTTAGTTCAGACAGGTGGTGATGTGATGCCGTCACGCAATGGCAGTTGGGTGATTTTCACTCTCCACTTCCTGTGAAGTGATGTATCAATGTTCCCTTCTTCCCTACGCCGCTCGCAGTACTCTTCGAACTGAACATGTTCGCTCCCTTTGGATTGGAATCTCACTTGAGATGGCGGAATTAGGGATGGCTGATGCGAAACTGACGTTTCGGCGCATTGCCGAGATCCCGAAGCGCAGATGTTTCGAAACACTGCTCCCAACTGTGATTCGAAACACCCATGTCACGTGACTATGGCTAAATGAAGCTTCGAAGTGTTTTATCAGGTGGCGCCTGTCGAAACTGCGTTGATTAAAGGGGGCGGGAACAAACCACACAAGTTTAAAAGTGAAGTAAATCCATCTTCACCTCGTCGGTTTTTGTGATAGCAGTGATTTTGTGATATAAGTGAGATTTATAGTGCGCTTTGGTTAGTTAGGCTAGATTTAAATGAGATATATTGACTGATAGGTATAGACAGTGACAGATAGGATAGATATAGTGACACAATCATATAGGCTAAGTTAGATAGTGACAGATAGCACAGCATAAGTTAGAGATACAGAATTATATAGAGTCATAGGTGATATATAGATAGATATATTAATAGAATAGATAAAAATGGAGGCTCCAAATAAGAGATGCCGTACATTTTTTTTATTGCTGAACAAATAATAATTTACAAACAGCATGGCAATAACAGAACATTTTTGTATTACAAAATACAGATCAGGTGCTTGAAAGTAAAAAAATATATCAGGCAAATCATAATAAAAGAAACAAAAAGCATTAAAGGGGCTAGGGATTTGTTTGAAGATCATATTCTTCTATAATGGAAAAAAGGCTGATTGCATTTTCATAACTTTGAGAGCTTTTGTATAAGAGTTAAACTCATTATGAAATTAATACAATCTTGGTTTCACCTTTAAGAACTTCCATTTGTGTATATAACATTTTCCCAGCATGAGGATGTTGTTAATCAGGAAATTATCTTTGTTGTTGCCCATTACAAGAGATGCCGTACATCTGTGGTGTGGGAGCATTTCCATTTGGAAACACCAAATAAAGTGAGATGTGTGTATTGTGATAGGCAGCTAGCCTTGATGCACCATTTGAGGAGCACTCATCCTGGCATTTTGGAGGGTGCAGAGGACAACAAGTGTCCCATGTGAGAGGATTTTTTTCAAAGGCTGGAGAAATTCAGCTAACTCCTTCAACAGCAGAGCAAATAATATTTTTGAATAAAAATGTTATGTAACAAATGTGACACATTGTGGCTTTATTTATTTTATTAATGTAAATTTTTCATGACCACAAAAAAAAAAAACTATAGTTATTCACAATGAGGAGGCAACACGTGACAAAACCAAGATTTTTAGAGAGACGGGTGTCGGATTGATGCGAAGCTTCGAAACATTATGGCACATTTGCTTCAGCTGTTTCAGTGTTTCACTAAGCCGCGGTCTGCCCATCACTAGGCGGAAAACCCTCTGAAGTCCACTACGCAGTCCACTTACGGTCGAATGGAACGCACCCCTAGACTGAGAGAGTGTGTGTGTGTGTCAGAAGGTGACACTTATTGACCTTCAACGTCCTTTAATCATCACAAGCCTGAACTTGAGTCAGCGAGGCAGAACACACAAACATGCACTCTAGCTGACAAAACACTAGCTGTCTCGTTCTTAGCTGACTGCTCACTTCCAGAGACGCCACTTTCTGCCAGAATGGCGTTCTCCTGTAACCTTGTGGAAGTGACTTAAACACACAGCCAGGTTTCCAGATCAGAATATTCGAATTAGGCTAGTGTGTGTGCATATGTGTGAGGGAATGTCAGGACACATTGTGATAGAAAGAACTGTATCATATCCTTATCTATCTGTCTGTCTATGTATGGCATTGATAAAACAATGCTATTCACCCAGTGTGACAAAGTTTTCCACACTAATCCATCATGAACTGATAAAGTAACTCTACAGTAACACAATCCCAATGTACTCCAATGGCAACACTTCTTTTATGAGTCACTTGTTATTAAGGGTTCAAGCAGGTAGCGCTGAAACCCTATTGTAATTTTTACATTTCCCAAGGATCAGCATTCTCTGCTAAAAGTGATCGGGCAGACCAAACCGTAAGTCGTAGAGACTTGAAACTTTGAGGGCAGGTAGTACTCACACCACCTACAACGTCACCAAGGCTTGACCAGAACGGCCTGATGGGGGCGCTACAGTGGTCAAAAGTATGAAATGGCTCATAACTCCTAAACCGTTAGGCGAAGACTCAATTGTCTTATATTGTTGGAATCCTTGGCTCAAGATGGACAAAATTCAGGTCTCGGATTTGCTCGTCATTTTGCAAAATTTTCAGGTATTTTGGATTTTTTTGGAAAAGCCTACTTTTGCAAACTAGTCCTAGGTTTTTTTTTTGGAACCAAACCAGCGCAGCAAGATTCTCTGGAGTCTGATTGTCAATAGTTGTGAAATTTCTGTTCACGGTCCCTAAGGGGATTCAAAATGTTCGAAGTAGGAGGAGCCACTTTTTAATCAAAATGGCTATAACTCGAGAACGGCATGAGATATTTTCACCAAACTCAGCCAACTATGTAATACGCGACTGGCGACTTGGTGCTGCTATAACAGTATTTTTTGTTTTTGAAAATGGCTATAACTACTACACCATTTGTTCGATTTGACATGATTGTCTATGCAGATCTCAAAAAACGTGTCCGCCATCGGCCAATGAAGTTGGAGCAGCTGTCAGACAAGGTTAAAGTAGGCAGATCGGAACGAAACTCGCTGGGCCTGTTTGACTCATGACCCTAGAGACCTGTTAGAAATCCGAAAGAAATTGGACACAGAGCATGCGTAAAGGGTTGTGTATCACACAAAACTGCAGCTCTTGTGGGGTGTTCCCGGTCTGCAGTGGTCAGTCTCTATCAAAAGTGCTCCAAAGAAGGACCAGTGGTGAACCGGCCACAGGGTCATGGGCGGCCGAGGCTCATTGATGCCCGTGTGGAGCTACTGGAGCTCAAACTGCTCAAGAAGTTAATGCTGGTTCTGATAGAAAGGAGTCAGAATACACAGAGCATCTCAGTTTGTTGTGTATGGGGCGGCATAGCCGCTGACCAGTCAGGGTGCCCATGCTGACCCCTGTCCACCGCCCAAAGCACCAACAGTGGCACAAGAGCATCAGAACTGGACCACGGAGCAATGGAAGAAGGTGGCCTGGTCTGATGATCACGTGTTCTTTTACATCACGTGGATGGCCGGGTGTGTGTGCGTGGCTTACCTGGGGAACACATGGCACCAGGTGCACTATGGGAAGAAGGCGTGGCGGCGGAGGCAGTGATGCTTTGGGCAATGTTCTGCTGGGAAACCTTGGGTCCTCCATCCATGTGGATGTTACTTTGACACGCACCACCTACCTAAGCATTGTTGAGACCATGTACAGCCTTTCATGGAAACGGTATTCCCTGGTGTCTGTGGCTCTTTCAGCAGATAATGCGTCTGACACAAAGCACAAATGCTTCAGGAATGGTTTGAGGAGCACAACAGCGAGTTTGAGGTGTTGACTTGGCCTCCAAATTCCCCAGATCTCAATCCAATCGAGCATCTGTGGGATGTGCTGAACAAACAAGTCCGATCCATGGAGGCCCCACCTCACAACTTATAGGACTTATAGGATCTGCTGCTAACATCTTGGTGCCAGATACCACAGCACACCTTAAGGGGTCTAGAGGAGTCCATGCCTCGACGGGTCAGGGCTGTTTTGGCAGCAAAAGGGGGACCAACACAATATTAGGAAGTCATAATGTTATGCCTGATGGATGTATTTTGCTAACTGCTATTAAATTAGTGCATTAACTGTTGGCAATATTATAGAAAGGCTACATTACTTCCAACTGTAGATAAAGCAGTGATCAACATCTGTATGTGGTATTATTCCATTTTCATGAATTATTACAAAGGAAAATATTTATTTTCTCTGGAACAACATCTGGAATCGTGCTTAATCTGACCAGTAACATGTATTCATATTGATATTAGGCAGGGTCAACCCAACAGTGTAATTATGTTGGCTTGAACGATTATTTTGCTTTTGGTTTTTTTGCTTTCCTTTTTTGTCCTCATAGTTCACTGATAAGGTTTGTACTGTAAATATTTTCTACTATTAAAGGTGGGATGTTTTTTTCTAATGAAAAAGTGCATTTCTTTAGAAAATCCTGTGATTTTAAAATACTTGAAGGAAACGGTTCACTTTCAGCAGTTATTGCCTCGGGCAGATTTCTGTTTGTTGTACATCAGATAAATTAGCACAAAGGCCTACATTACATTTATTTGAATGCATTAATGAGAGAGTGATTATGTGTGTAAATTACTCATACCGTCTCTATTAATTATGAAGCTGCGGTTTGTACTTCAAAGGTATTAAAATCTATAACGGTAGTTTCTAAGCTACAAATCACAGGACAGCGTTGACAATGAGTTTCTGCGCTCCTCTTAACGCGATCTTCACGTGATGTGCGAGCTTCTGTCTGTGAGTGTTCATGTGTCATAATATATCAGGCATTAGTTCAACATAATACACATCTGATGATCTAACATTGCTTCAGTGTTCAAACTGGCAGGCCTTAAAACACATACAAATGACAAACTTCATGAGGACGCAAGTGAAAGTGATCTGCTTCGGGGCTTGCGCGCGCCGTCTCTGTGTGTGTATCAGCGCATATAAGAACGGCGATTAACTTGCGTGTATAAACTGTAAAACATGCCGTTACCATAGTAATTCTGAGCATCTATAAACAAAGATAACTGCTCCTGCATCTTGGTGTGCCTCGTGTGCCTGCAAACTGCACTTGATGTGACTGAAGGGGCGGAGTCACGCGGAGTCATGGGAAAAATACTTCGGTTAGAGGTTCTACATTTCGGTTTCGATTAGTTTTCGGTTAATTGTCCATTTCGGTTAATTGTTCGGTTAAAATCCTTCAAACTTCAAGCATTCGAAACTTTCTGGTCAAAATTTAAAGGGTTTTTTTTGGGACAAACCTTTTAATCTAGTTATAGAAGTAATCACAGAAATAAAATACAGCTGTAATTACATGCAGGTATTTTTTAAATACATCAAGTACCTTCAAGTACAATGTACATTAAGAGCATTGTGTCAAAAGATTAACTTGAATGTTAGTACATACAGTAGTAGTTAAAGATAACTCATATAAAGTGGGACCCAGAGCTGTTTATGATGTTTCAATGTGTAGGACTATAAACGCTGTCTGATTCATTCAGCATGTGATCTCACATCCTTGTGGTAGTTGAAATCATTATTCAGCAACAAGAACATGACACATGACACACTCTGTCAGTTTAAATCAAGACTAAAAACACATCTCTTTACTGTGGCATACACATGAAACACTTTTTCAATGAAATGATTGTTAGGCTGCATTAACTAGGTCAGCCGGAACCGGGAACACTTCCCATAACACCTGATGTACTCGTTACATCATCAGAAGAATGGCATCTACGCTAATGATAGTCTCTCTGTTTTATCCCGAGGTTTACTGCAGTCAGCCGGATACGGGCCGTATCCAGATCAGATGCTGGACCTGTGCCCAGAGAAGACCAACGCATGACCCTGAAGTGTCTGCAGAGACCGTGATTAGACTCCCCCTAAAACTGCCTCATCGACATGGCATCCTCAATAAACCCGTCTCCAGCGTGATGACTCTGATTGTTCGAATATTACAATTAAATAATACTTAAATCAATATGTCATCCGCAATAAACCCGTCTCCAGCATGTTGCCTCCGATCATTCGAATATTGCACTTGAATAATTATTTAATCAACATCATCCTCAATAAACCCGTCTCCAGCGTGTTGCCTCCGGTCCTTCGAATATTACGATCTATTATGACCTCTGACCTGTAAAGCTGCCAGAATAATAATAATAATACGCTGTTTGTTAAATGGCCAGAGGAGAACTGGCACCCCGACTGAGCTTGGTTTCTCCCAAGGTTTATTTTTCTCCATTAGGTCACCTGCTTGGTTTCCTTGCCACTGTTGCCTCTGGCTTGGCGTGCTCAGTTGGGGACACTAAAACTTTCAACTAAACATCGAAATAAATCTAATTAATAAACTAAATTAACCATATAAACTAAATTACTGATCTAATTATTGATCTAAAGCCCACACTGTCACCGTATGGAAATTGAAATGAACTGATGTCATCAAATGGTTATACAGCTTAATAAAATTATGCTGCATCATTTTCCTGTTTAACACTGTGAAGCTGCTTTGAAACAATCTACATTGTTAAAAGCGCTATATAAATAAAGTTCACTTGACTTGACTTGACATGAATATGAAACAGAACACACTAGACATTACAATTATGTTGAATAGCTTATTCAGGACAGTAATATATCAAAATAACAGATCCCAGATTGCTCTTATTTTGTTAAAATAAAACAAAATTGCATATTCTGCAAGGGGTATGAAACTAACGAGCAGAACTGGAGCTTAGGATGCTTTCAGGAGTCTGAGAATCACCGATTGCAGTTTACATTCATGTTTAAATGAAATAGATGACATTAAAATTCAAAGTAATCACTTTGATAATCTAAAATACTTTTCGCATGCAAGTGTAATTTCATTACCACCCATTTAAAATGTAACTGTAATGAAATACAGTTACTCAAATTTTGTATTTTAAATACGTAACTTGTATGTATTTGTATTACTCCCCAACCCCTGATAATGTCAAATGACAAGTTTTACTTTAGCGATGGAGGGATGCTATGATGATGTTAGTACAGGTGCAGTGAGAGGATTCTCTGAGCTGCATGCTGTGGGACGGCTATAATTAGATCAAGACTGTCGCACAACCACAACACCGGCCACATGTACACCCGTATACAGACACACACTGACAGGCTAACAGCACACACACACACAGACACAGAGGCATTGTGAGAG
The DNA here is from genome assembly GCA_023566225.1 of Romanogobio albipinnatus. Classification (NCBI taxonomy): domain Eukaryota; kingdom Metazoa; phylum Chordata; class Actinopteri; order Cypriniformes; family Gobionidae; genus Romanogobio; species Romanogobio albipinnatus. The sequence continues at coordinate 52,153,999 of CM042243.1, forward strand.
AGACAGTGAGTCTAGGAGGTAAACCGCATATCAATCAAAGCGGTCTGACAGACAAAGGCACTTCCCTTTCACAATTACAGTATTTTTAGTCTCTCGGGTCTCGTATCAAAATCGCCTCCTCAATAAACTCAAGCATAAGCTGCAGCAACTGAGCCATGGCAGTGACTTTCAGATAGTTACTTTGACTCAGGGCACTTCTTTAATGAGTTTTTTTTTCTCATCCGGCAGGCAAAAATTCAAAGTCAGATTGCTTAGAAAAGTAACAGCACTTGTCATCAGCAAAGCAACACGATTTGAGATATCACTGAAGTCCTTGACACAAATGGAGTGCTAAAGTTAGATGAATGAAGTTTAATATTCAGAAACCCCTAACCCTCATTTTGAGCAATAGTAAATACTAAATATAGCTGCAAGAGGGCCAAGCACAACAGAAGCTGGCAGCAGACCAACTGCAAAAATGAGTTAAGACATTTGGAGAACATTTTAAGGTAGACAACCCACATAAATACAGTGAGTTGTATAGAGCCAATTCCATGTTTTGTTTAATTATAGCGCCACCGAGTGGCACAGTACCACCGCTTTATTTGTGTGTCCTCAGAGTGCCCCCATACATAAGCGTGTGAAATTTGGAGAAAATATCTTATTTCGTTTAGGAGTTATAGACATGGGTATGTATGAACACATAAAAAATGACACACACCTGACTTTGATTTAAAAATTGCCACTTACTATCAAAATTTTGACATTTGGCTACAATTATATTATCAATGACCTATGATTCAGGTTTTCTCATGGTGGTTTCGTGTCTATCGGACTAATGGTTTCGAAGATATTTGCAAAAGTAGTTTAAGCGCTAAATCACAACGTTAGACAAACTATAAGGCGAAACCTAGCATGTTTGGTATCGTTGGACTCGGCTGATGACTCCCGTGAAAATAAGTCAACCATATCCAAAGTTATAAGCATGTAAATATTTTTTTTTTCACCATTAGGTGGCACTGGATTGAAACTTCTCAGACTCTTTCAGGACATCGTGCCGATGACCCATACCAAGTTTTGTTAGGATACGTTCATGCGTTCGTAAAATACAGCCTTTTACTACAAAATTCAAGACAAGAAAATTGGATATCATCGGACTCTGACAAGCCAAGCTCACATCAAGATGTTGGGTCTGGGAACACGCCATTGGCAGGGCTCAATCCGAGGGGCGGGATAAACGGTTGTCTGTCAAATTCCCTCTGCACGCAATAGGATAGCGCTACAACCAAACAAAGCAAAGAAGGTGAAGCGGAGCTAGTTGATAGATTAAACTTTTGCAGTATCTGGTCGGCAAAACTCTGAACACATCGTCCTTTCTTAAGAAGGACTTCAGTGCCGTTCTTTGTCCTTTTCTCAAAGAAAAGCTTAACTCCGAGTCACGGCCAAAGTCGATTCGAAAGACAGCTGTTTGCCAGCTTCTGTGTTTACGAGTAGCACGTGGAACCGCTACAACTCTGCCGTCATTATGTAAAGCCCACCCACCGACTCTATACACAATGTGATTGGCCTGACCAGAGTTTGGTTTTTCCAGCTCGCACGCCAACGGAGAGTTGCTAGACTACCCTGGCTGCAAATTAGATTTCTGCCGCTAGGGTGCGTCTAGATTTATATGATAATTGGACTCGACATGTGGCCCCGAATCTAACAAGACCACTTTTATGATTTTTGGGCAACCCGTTCAGAAGTTATACGCAAAAATATCTCATATCTCCGTCGAAATGCAGCATGTAGCCTCAGGTCATGAAGGTATCTACCAAGTTTGGTCAGAATACGATAAATCGTTGCGGAGATACAGCCTTATGTCTTTTTTCACAAGCACTATGTAAAATTAGTTTGCACGTTATTCGAAAACAGTTTGAAGAATCGACTTGAATTCCATAACTTTTGTTGGCACTGTCTGGTTCAATTTTTGTGAAATTCGGATAAACCGAGTTCGAAAAAGTACTTTTTTTGCCGGGAAAATTGTCACTACAGAAAATGATGTCATAGTGTTGAATCGAATCGTCTTGAGCCATGGAATAAGAGGAAAAACTAATTTTGTTTCTAGCCCTTAGGGTTCAAGAGTAATTAGAAAAATATGAGTGCAACTTTGGACAGTTGGTGGCGCTACAGGGGTTGAGCTAGAGACTTTGCTATGGTGACATTTCAGACTGTCCGCTATCTGTGTGCAAAATCTATGGGCTGAAGAAGAATAATCATAAGAACGCCAACGATTACAATAGGTGATCGTTACACCCCTAATAATCACAATTTGGTGAAAATACAGTAATTTCCTGAGACTTCATTGATGCAGAACAATCCCTTGTGAAAAAGAAGTGTGTGTTAAGAAACAGTCATGAAAGTGCACTCTCCTTAAGTACACTAGTGTGGCCTTTCGTTTCATTAATATTATATTATTTGTAAGTAGGTTTAAAATATACTTAAGATCTGCAATATTTAGTGCTAATTGCACATTCAATACAGATAAAGCTCCCTTCTTTTTCACTGTGTCTGTGAGTGTGCATGTGTTAACCACACACAAACACATTCCCTTCAGATGAATGTCTGGCTATTGTGTGATAACTGAAGGATGTAGTTATGTAGTGTTTTGGTTACAAAACCTACAATAACCATTCAGGCGCTCAATACCACTTTATACTGAGGGGAGAACCAGATATGGAGTTATTTCCAGTGTTTCCCAGCACACAAACTTTGCTTCCAGTAACACAAAAGAGAGAACCTGTATTCCCATAAGTGCATGTGTTAGGTTCACACAGACACAACACATCAATAACCCGGCACGTCGACGGTCATGAGAGAAGTGTGTGTGAGGCCGATGAGAGTCTGTATACTCACTTGTTTAAAGTGAGGTCCAGAATGAATTGGGATCCGAAGGCCTGAAGTTGAAATGAAGCCTGAGCGAGATGGACCTCCTATTGAAGAAAGAAAAACAGCAGTCAGGCTAGAGTGACCAAACGTTTACGGATCAGGTCCCTCGCTGCTTCATCGGAAATACACCCTTTTTTATGGAACAATCAAAACGTTGTTAAGCAATTCCAGAGAGATGGTATTATCATAGCAATAATTACAAACATGTCTTCTTATCAGGGCTGGTGAAACGTGACTGGTAGTACTGTCTGCTTTCAGCTCAAATGTTGCATAATGTCAAGTTGTTTTGAACTTATCTTTTTATTGCTTCCAGTAAGTTCATAAATAAGAGAAAGCAATCGAATGATGAAGTGTGTTTTATCAGATGGTGGTGTGATATGGTGCATTTCTAGCCTCGGGGTGTGTACAGTTTAGAATACTTTTTAAAAAAGTAATTATTATGGACATAATATACTTTAAAAGAATACGCTTAAGTGCAAACTTAATGTAAAATTTGTAGACACTTAATTGTGTGTTAATTGCATTAAATGAACACGCATTATATCTTATCATTTTAATTAAATGACTTAATGCCGAGTTCACACTGCCCGATTTTAGGCCCGATTTTGACTCGCTGACATGTTATGCGAAATCGCAGACAAATGCCCGAAATCATAGGCAAATCAGTGCTCGTGCACGTGAATGACAATCACACAGTGTGAATGATTTCTGAAATGAGTTCTGACTGAAAATGACATCGGCCATGACCGACAGCCAATGAGAGAGCAAGATATAGGGCAGGGAGGAGATATAGACCAGAATATCAATATTTTAATAGATATATTTACAATTCTATCAAACAGAAACAATCGTTTGCTTGACCAGCCCCAGCAGCAGCACATTGCAAAATTATTTATTTACCTCCAACTCTCTTTGCAGAACACAATCATTGCTCCCCGTGTCTCCCAAACCATTTTTTTCTTTTTTTTTACTTTTTCTCCTTTTCGCTGCAAATCAGCGTACAGTTTATTTGGATCACAAGCTTTCTGCAGTTTATCATTTTTAATAACAATTCCAGTCTGGCGCGAGAACAGTCTGACGAACGTGTGATCTTGCGTTGTTTACTTGTCACATCTAACGTATGTTTGGTTGTGAAACATAGTTTGCACACTGGAGAGTAGGGCTGTAATCTCCCAGTCCATTATTAGTCGATACGTTCTGGCTCGACCAAATTTCTGATTGGTCGATTTATTGCCGCGTTCATTTCATTAGTTTTGCCGCGTTCATTTCATCAGTTTTGCTGCGTTCATTTCATCAGGTGGAGAGCACTAATTGCTAATGGGGGTGTTTTCAGAGCAGCCCTGTTTCACAGGTAACAGTCTGTCTTCAGAACACCCCCTTGTTTCCAATTCTTTTGGATTAGCCCAACCTACTGGAGAAGAGAGACAGATTGAAGAACCAGTAGGCTAGTTTGCTGTATATTATTTATTTAATTGGGAGAGCGTTTTTTCTGCTCTTGATCTGGCTTGTTTAATAAATATTCCTTTTTTATTAAAGTGGACGTGCCTTTTGTGTTTAAGAGTAAACGCTTTAAGTTAATAGTCTATTCGTGTCTCAGCCACGAAGCTGAGCTGATCCTATGTTTGAGCTGCACAGAGCGGCTGAAATGATACTGTCTGCCAGTTATTATAATACATATGACAAAAACAATTGTCTAAATTATGTTGCATATTCCTCAAAAGTTCTTGTGATGATATCACTAGTTGACAACATAGTACTATATTTTTGGAAATCATAGGCTATGATGGTGCACGTGATGCAACGCTGTCAGAGCCGACAGACTCGTGTGTCAGACTCATTTCAGTGCAAAATAATCAGCTCAAAAACTATTTAATGTACTGCAAATAGCCTACTAGTTTATGTTTATTTATAATTCATTTAGGCAGACAACAAGGCTACCAAGTACTGCGCACAGTGTGCAGCTGATTCATTTAACCTTTTTTTTTTTTTTTACGTCATTTTTAGTCGATTTTTATTTGAAAATTTCAGGGCCTCAGTCGACCAAGATTTTCTTTGGTTGATTACAGCCCTACTGGAGAGAGTTGTCTGCGATTCTTTCTCTTGTACAGTCATGCAGTGTGAAACCTCCTGTCGCCGATCCATCGGTCAGTGTGAACACAGCAGAGACTGAATGCTACCCCAGATAGTCATGCAGTGTGAAAAGAACTGTGATCCGACCAGTTTGAAAATCGTGCAGTCTGAACTCGGCATTAGGGTGCTTTTTGACCTCCTTAAGTAAGACTTAAGTATATCTTTATATGTAATATCATAATTACTTCTATTGCCTTTGGAATGTGGTTTAAGTCACTGCTGAATGTACAGACAAGCATTAATGATAAGCTAAAATATACTTTAATGTCATTTCGATTGAAACTTGTGTCATGTTTTTAAAGGGGTGGTTGATTATGATTTGACTTTAGTTAATGTGTAGTGTTGCTGTTTGAGCATAAACAACATCTGCAAAGTTACGACGCTCAAAGTTCAAAGCAAAGGGAGATATTTTCTTTTACAGAAATCTCTTTTTAAGAACTACAACAAGTGGCTGGTAGGAACTACAATGAGCTTCTACACGGGTTAGTGTCATCACAAACCCGAAAATTTACATAAACCCGCCCCCGGGAACACGCATCAAAGGCCATGTTGAGGAGAAGAAGAGTTGTTGTAGTCGAGCACATTTGGGAGTCGCTCAAGCTGTCCCATCAGACTCCGGTTTGAACATAAAAGGGTGTAGTTCATTTGCATTTAAAGGGACACACACAAAAAGGACGCATTTGCTAGACACATGCTAGAAAAAATTATCTGTGTGGTATTTTGAGCTAAAACTTCACATACACACTCTAAGGGACATCAGTTTGCCAGACTAATTTTACATCTTGTAAAAAGGGGCATTATAGGAATATTTATATATAATATATAATATAAATATATTTAAATATATTTCTAATTACACATTTGTAAGTAATTTACGTGACCTTCACACATTAAAGCAAGTGAACTTCTTTTACGCACAACAAAAGATTACATTTATGCGTTTGGCAGACGATTTTATCCAAAGCGACTTACAGTGCTCTTATTACAGGGACAATCCCCCTGGAGCAACATGGAGTAAAGTGCCTTGCTCAAGGACACACTGGTGGTGACCGCTGGGATCGAACCAGCAACCTTCTGCATATCAGTTCCATGGTATAACCCACTGGACCACCATCGCATTATTAAAATGATTTAACGAAAATTATTTAAAATGGATTTTAAAGTACATTTTTTACTTTGACACTATTACAAAGTGCACTTAGGTCTGTTAAGAAACAGTCTAGTGTAGTGTACTTTAAATCAAGGCTGTAACCATGTCTTGAACATTGAGTGGTTTGCATCACTGGATATTTCTGTCGCTGAACATTTCTATTGTAAAACAGTTGTCAAATATTAAACGTTTAGCTACTGTCGTATTGGAATTCACAGTAACAGTTAAACCCCGCCTTCTTTGATTTGATTGGTCATCTCACTCATTCTCCTCTGCGCTTCTCCGTTCGTCAATATGCATGCGTCAAGGGTTCAAGGGTTACTTTTTCGCCGTAACACCATGTCCTAACTACACGTGACGCAATGCCACGACACTCGATAAAAGGCGTCTTTTCCATGTTAATTAGAGTTTTTGTCCTAACCAGCGACGGCGACACGCGATGATTCTATTTTAGTAACGGTTTCTATTTCTGCAATGTCGCGGCTGGAACAACAACACAAAACATGGCAATGATAATCTCAGGCAGTCTTTATGTGCTTTATTTAATGTTAAAAACTTGTAATGTGACTTTGAATATCATTTAGTGCTCCCAGCTTTGTACCGTAACATTAGTCGTACTAAAAGCAACAATGAATAATTCACCTCAGATCATGAAATTAAGGGGTGATGAATTGAGAAATCAACTTTCCCTTGAGCCTTTGATATATAAAAGTTAATCGTGATATAAGAATATCCTGTGAGTTTCAGAGCTGAAAACTTCCTTGTTCGTCAAAGAAAAGCTTTTATTGACACCAGGCCCAGAAAACGCTCGATCCCGCCCACCGACTCGTGTGTTCCTTCATTTCACCGCAGAATCGATTGGAAACAAGACACAGGTCGAGACTGGATTTGCAGACATATTGAGATTAAAACACAATACTGTGCCTTCTATATTGGATCCGACAGGAACAGTGCAACACACTGATGTGAGTAAAACATGTTTTTTTATGTGTTAGTATTGCATTGTTACAGATCGTTTGATATCTATTGATTACATACCTTAGCATGCGGTCACAGGCTGGAGAAGCTGTTATTGGTTCATTCGTGATCAGACTCGGACTTGTAACGCCAGTGCCCCAAAGTCACGGGGATATGTGTTTTTCAGACGAAGACACAATCAGAGTTATATAAAAATGTCCTGCTCTTCAAAGCTTTATAATGGCAGTGAATGTTGCTTCGTTATTTTGAAGTCCATAAAAGTGCATCTGTTAGATGCTCTTTTATGATGGACAGATGCACTTTTATGATGGATAGATGCACTTTTAGATGGACAGAAGCACTTTTATGATGGACAGATGCACTTTTATGATGGATAGATGCACTTTTAGATGGACAGAAGCACTTTTATGATGGACAGATGCACTTTTATGATGGATAGATGCTCTTTTATGATGGACAGATGCACTTTTATGATGGATAGATGCACTTTTATGATGGATAGATGCACTTTTATGATGGATAGATGCTCTTTTATGATGGATAGATGCACTTTTAGATGGACAGAAGCACTTTTATGATGGACAGAAGCACTTTTATGATGGATAGATGCTCTTTTATGATGGATAGATGCTCTTTTATGATGGACAGAAGCACTTTTATGATGGACAGATGCACTTTTATGATGGACAGATGCACTTTTATGGACTTCAAAATAACGAAGCAACATTCACTGCCATTATAAAGCTTTGAAGAGCAGGACATTTTTATATAACTGATTGTGTCTTCGTCTGAAAGAAGAATGTCATATACACCTAGGATGACTTGAGGGTGAGGAAATCATGGGCTAATTTTCATTTTTGGGTGAGCTATCCCTTTAAGGTAAAGAAATGATAGCCCCCTATCCTGCCTCATGCATACGCATTTCTAAGGACATACGCTGATGTATCATACTCTAGTGAAGTGAAGCTGCTCTCACCTGTCCGTGTGGGTCAGGAATCTTAGCGCGGGTGTTCAGGTCATGGTAGGTGCTCTCAGAAGCTTCGTTCAGGTAGTAGATGAGGCGAGAGGGGTATGTGAGTGTGTGCTGGGACTCCTGCGGGCCGCTGGCATTGTGCGTCTGTCCAGCTGCAGTATCATCTGACACCGCCTTCCCGGAGATCTCAGCTTCCAACACTGACAACACACACACACACACACACACACACACACACACACACACTCATGACTGAAGCGGTCTCCACGTTTGATGAACACTCCTGACACTAACACCATCTAAACTAGGCCAATCTGACACTGAACCTCAAAGAAATCTGTGAGGAATTAACCGGAAGACTTTGGTGTCAGGTGTACTGTACATGCGTCATAAGCTAATCGGGTCTATTAGACTATTCATATCATTACAATGATAATTGTCAGCAATTGCGACATTTAAGAGATTGAGGCACTAGATTGAATTTTAATAATAAAACAAACAGAAATGTCAACTTCTGCAGTCTCCTCTGTGAGCCCAGACCATATCAAGTAAAGCAGAGACACACTGAAGCTGTGTTTGCATGCACATGTCTGTCTCTGTCTCAGGCAGGACACTTCGCTCCCTGCACCGCTGCTGTCCTCCGCATGCACACACACACACACAGAGAGAGAGAGAGAGAGAGAGAGAGAGAATGCCCTTGCAGAAGAACAACTCACTGAACACATCCCAAACCGGACCCTCGCGTAAAAAGCGCATTGCATTCCTCTAGAAGACATATATTTCTCACTGGCGGTCTGTACAAACTCAACACAAAGTGATTCGGTTTAGGTTAAGTACGTACCGGCTGACGATGACGCCACGAATGGCTGGAGACAGGAAGCGAGGATGCATGCGAGCAGATTCGAAAGTACTAGCACATACATGATTCATAGTTGGTCTGTGGAATAGCGCGAGATTAACGTATGGATGCGGCGACTCGCTTGGGGATCATTGTCCTTGATGGTCCTGATGCTGCAGCGCGTGAAGGCGGTGGCCAGCCCGAGATCTCCGCGAGCACGCTCCTCCAGATAATGATGCGCCCGCGCAGGTGCCGTGCATCTGCCCACATGGTCGCCCTGCCCTCTATACCAGCTGCTCTGCCGACACTTATTTGCATAAGATTATATTTTAAATCAGTGCATGCATACTACACGAATTACACATGTTTTGTATACACGGTATAAAAATATATTTTCATATCACGTTATGCAGTTATGTGTTATATCTTAAAGGTATATAGCTATCTAGGCCTTGTTATGGGAAAATTTGATCATAGCTATACATTAAACATTGCGCATTAAATGTTTATTGATTTGCATATATTCATACAGAACCAGCTTACTAGGTAAAAGGCCATATACAGAATATAGATTTGAGCAAGTGCTGCTTTTCTTGTCATGTGTGGAAATTTACAGGAGGAGTGACTTTGTTTGGGAAACTGATAAAAGCTGAGTGCTGTTATGTCTAGTTAGTGCACTCTGCAGACATTGAAGATGGCTGTATGACTGTGACTCATTTCTTGCAAGAAATTAAATCTTTATAAAGACAATTGGGCAGGTTTTGTCTCTTATTCAGTAATGCGGCGTTAGTTGAAATTTTGCCACGACAGCCTATATAGATATTTTATGACAAAGTCATCCAAAGATATATATCACATACACTCACCTAAAGGATTATTAGGAACACCATACTAATACTGTGTTTGACCCCCTTTCACCTTCAGAACTGCCTTATTTCTACGTGGCATTGATTCAACAAGGTGCTGAAAGCATTCTTTAGAAATGTTGGCCCATATTGATAGGATAGCATCTTGCAGTTGATGGAGATTTGTGGGATGCACATCCAGGGCACGAAGCTCCCGTTCCACCACATCCCAAAGATGTGTACATTTTAGTACAGTGAACTCATTGTCATGTTCAAGAAACCAATTTGAAATGATTCGAGCTTTGTGACATGGTGCATTATCCTACTGGAAGTAGCCATCAGAGGATGGGTACATGGTGGTCAAAAAGGGATGGACATGGTCAGAAACAATGCTCAGGTAGGCCGTGGCATTTAAACGATGCCCAATTGGCACTAAGGGGCCTAAAGTGTGCCAAGAAAACATCCCCCACACCATTACACCACCACCACCAGCCTGCACAGTGGTAACAAGGCATGATGGATCCATGTTCTCGTTCTGTTTACGCCAAATTCTGACTCTACCATCTGAATGTCTCAACAGAAATCGAGACTCATCAAACCAGGCAACATTTTTCCAGTCTTCAACTGTCCAATTTTGGTGAGCTCGTGCAAATTGTAGCCTCTTTTTCCTATTTGTAGTGGAGATGAGTGGTACCCGGTGGGGTCTTCTGCTGTTGTAGCCCATGTGCCTCAAGGTTGTGCGTGTTGTGGCTTCACAAATGCTTTGCTGCATACCTCGGTTGTAAGGAGTGGTTACATGTAAAAGCAGAGTGTCCAGCCATCAAGGACACCACGCCATTGTCTCCAGCTATCAAGGACACCACACCATTGTCTCCAGCCATCAGGGACGCCACGCCAGAGTATCCAGCTGTCATGGACGCCACGCCATAGTCTCCAGCCATCAAGTACGCCACGCCAGAGTCTCCAGCCTTCATGGATGCCATGCCAGATTCTCCAGCCATCAGGGACGCCAAGCCAGAGTCTCCAGCCATCAGGGACGCCACGCCAGAGTATCCAGCTGTCATGGAGGCCACGCCATAGTCTCCAGCCCTCAAGTACGCCACGCCAGAGTCTCCAGCCTTCATGGATGCCATGCCAGAGTCTCCAGCCATCATGGATGCCACAGTCTCCAGCCGTCATGGATGCCAGAGTCTCCCACCATCAAGGATGCCAAATCAGCATCTCCAGCCATCCTAATGGATGCCACGCCAGAGTCTCAAGCTGTCATGGATGCCATGCCAAAGTCTCCGGCCATCAGGGACACCAAGCCAGAGTCTCCAGCCATCATGGACACCACACCATAGTCTCCAGCCATCCAAATGGATGCCATGCCAGAGTATCCAGCTGTCATGGACGCCACAGCAGAGTGTCCAGCCATCAAGGACACCACGCCATTGTCTCCAGCCATCAAGGACACCACGCTATTGTCTCCAGCCATCATGGACGCCACGCCAGAGTATCCAGCTGTCATGGACGCCACAGCAGAGTGTCCAGCCATCATGGACGCCATGCCAGAGTATCCAGCCATCATGGACGCCATGCCAGAGTATCCAGCCATCATGGACGCCACAGCAGAGTGTCCAGCCATCAAGGACACCACGCCATTGTCTCCAGCCATCAAGGACACCACGCCATTGTCTCCAGCCATCATGGACGCCACGCCAGAGTATCCAGCTGTCATTAACGCCACAGCAGAGTGTCCAGCCATCAAGGACACCATGCCATTGTCTCCAGCCATCATGGATGCCACGCCGGAGTATCCAGCTGTCATGGACGTCACAGCAGAGTGTCCAGCCATCATGGACGCCATGCCAGAGTATCCAGCCATCATGTACGCCATGCCAGAGTATCCAGTCATCATGGACGCCATGCCAGAGTATCCAGCTTTCATCATGGACACCACAGCAGAGTGTCCAGCCATCAAGGACACCACGCCATTGTCTCCAGCCATCAAGGACACCACGCCATTGTCTCCAGCCATCATGGACGCCACGCCAGAGTATCCAGCTGTCATGGACGCCACAGCAGAGTGTCCAGCCATCATGGATGCCATGCCAGAGTGTCCAGCCATCATGGACGCCACAGCAGAGTGTCCAGCCATCAAGGACACCACGCCATTGTCTCCATTCATCATGGACGCCACGCCAGAGTGTCCAGCCATCATGGACGCCATGCCAGATTATCCAGCCATCATGGACGCCATGCCAGAGTATCAAGGCATCATGGACACCACAGCAGAGTCTCCAGCCATCAAGGACACCACGCCATTGTCTCCAGCCATCATGGACGCCACGCCAGAGTATCCAGCTGTCATGGACGCCACAGCAGAGTGTCCAGCCATCAAGGACACCACGCCATTGTCTCCAGCCATCATGGACGCCACGCCAGAGTATCCAGCTGTCATGGACGCCACAGCAGAGTGTCCAGCCATCATGGACGCCATGCCAGAGTATCCAGCCATCATGGACGCCATGCCAGAGTATCCAGCCATCATGCACGCCACGCCAGAGTATCCAGCTGTCATGGACGCCACAGCAGAGTGTCCAGCCATCAAGGACACCACGCCATTGTCTCCAGCCATCAAGGACACCACGCCATTGTCTCCAGCCATCATGGACGCCACGCCAGAGTATCCAGCTGTCATTAACGCCACAGCAGAGTGTCCAGCCATCAAGGACACCACGCCATTGTCTCCAGCCATCATGGACGCCACGCCAGAGTGTCCAGCCATCATGGACGCCATGCCAGAGTATCCAGCCATCATGGACGCCATGCCAGAGTATCCAGCCATCATGGACGCCACAGCAGAGTCTCCAGCCATCAAGGACACCACGCCATTGTCTCCTGCCATCAAGGACGCCACGTCAGAGTATCCAGCTGTCATGGACGCCACAGCAGAGTGTCCAGCCATCATGGACGCCATGCCAGAGTGTCCAGCCATCATGGACGCTACAGTCTCCAGCCATCATGGACGCTACAGTCTCCAGCCACCATGGACGTTCCACCTGAAGCTACCAAAGCAGTCCTTAGGTGTTTGAGACTGGCTTCCAGTTTCGTGGACACACCGCTGATGTCGGTGCAAGCAGCTAGCATCTTTGTGGTGGTATCAAGTCAGGGGATCTCAGAGGTTCTTCCACTATCAACTGTACTCCCTGTTGCTTGTCCTGACATGACCATGGAGGTCACCCCTAAGTTTCCTGTCTGCCTGGATGCGGCCATAGAGGCACCCCCGTGTTTCCCCGTGTAGTTCATATGTGAGAAGATCACTATTTGCGGACTTTGAATAAAACACATACAGTTTTACTAACATTACTAACATCATGTAAACATGAATTTATTAACCAATTAGAGATACTGACCACTGCAACTCTTCTGTAGCTTGATTTTTGCTTTTAGCATGTAAGTATGTAACCGTATCATCAGCATGCATCTGACAATTAACAAACTGAATAACAAAGGACCCAATATTGAACCTTAAGGTACACCAACAGGATTAATGACTACTCATGAAGTCTTATGATCTACTCGAACATGCTGTTTTCTATCAGTATGTGATCCATTTATTTACCTTTGGTGAGAAATTATAATTTGATGACTTGTTAATGCATGTGGGAAAGTATCCCATAGCATTATATGCAACTGTATAAACATTTCTGGTTGTTTTAAGTTTTAATTAAAGTGTATTACAAAACTAGCAACATAAAATAATAAATATACAAGATTAAATATGTAAGAAAGGAAGTCGTGAATTAGGCAGTTTTATTTTTTGGCGGAATGTTTGTGCTTCAAACTAAATTATTTAATTTAAAAATGTTTTTACAAATTATTCAATACATAAACAACGCATTCCAGTTAAGTATTGTTTACTTAGGGGCTGTGTGTCCTCTAACTGTCTGTCCCAAACATTATAAAATACCAGGATATCCTGTTAAAATTATGAGACCCCAGTGGAGGCACTGTATAGCGATGCTGGAAACATATCCTGAATAAGCAACCAGGGATTTTTGTGTTCAAATGCCATCCATGGCCTTAAACTATGACTCTAAACTCATCAGCCCCTTCCTTCCCAGTTCAGATGCCTGAGGCCTGACCTCTTAATTTCCTCAGAACCGGCTGTTTACTTTAGCCGCTCACATGCCACAGTGATCATTACACCTTAAATGATTAATTGCAGATCATTGAGATGCAATACATGATTTCCCAGCCAAACTGGTTAGCTGCCAGACATTCATATCTCTTAGGAGTCTGTTTCTGTACATTGTGGGAGTTATGGTTAGTGCCAGTTTACAGCAGTGTCCTCTAATAAGCAGATGACATCTGCAGGCATTTTCTGTGCTGATTTTAGGGGTAAACGTACTGAAGTTTGTTGTGATACATGAAATAAATATGATGAAAATGTATTAAATTGAGTACTGAAAGCATAACCAATAAGGCAAACTATTTTAAAAATGAATTGTGGTTGTGAAAACATATTCTTGTAACTCAGTCACACATAGGCACAGATTTTTCACGAAGCCCTAATAATTAGCTGCTTAATCAACAACAGGGTTTAAATTTAGCTCTTCATCTGTAGTTCATATCCCAAGGAATAAGACATGACTCGCACGCATCCCTTAAGGTTTGAATTAAATAGCATATGCATCCTGTTCATGTAGGGGGCAGTGGTTGCACGGATATATGGATCTGTGTCCTCACAGACTGCAAAGATTAGCACTGATTACAAACCACAGACATATGCACATTATTTGTACAAAATCAGAGACCTGTGATAGGACTGACTGCCTATTCTAGTTCTAGTATATGACCTGTAAAATACATCAACTGGTCACATCAACATATTTTCTGGAAAACACGGGAAAACAAACTACTGGTGCATAAAGTCAACTCATTATAACAGGAAATAGGGATACATTCAGGCAGATTTGTACACTTTTTGCCATTGAGATGACTGCAATTATCCTTGAATTAACCACATGCAATAATAGCTTTAATTAATAAATCACTATTAATCGGTTAGAATAGCATTAGCCCTTTTTTTGTTGATACAACAAAATCCTAATAAAAACAACAGACTACTGGAGTGTATTATCTAACTGTCTTTATTTTAAATTCATACATATTTTGTTGATTATATATTTACATTTATATTTATGAAAGATGAAAAGTTTAAAGTAGGTAAGATTATATATATATATATATATATATATATATATATATATATATATATATATATATATATATATATTAGGGCTGTCAAAAGATTAATCACGATTAATCACATCCAAAATAAAAGTTTGTGTTTACATAATATATGTGTGTGAACTGTGTATAATTATTATTTATATATAAAAACACACACAAGCATGTATATCCTCCTGTCAACTCTCATGAAGATGGGCATCTCAGGAACTGCTCTCCAGTGGCTAAAGTCTTACCTCTCAGGTAGGTCCTTCAGGGTGTCATGGAGAGGTGAAGTGTCTAAGTCACATCATCTAGCCACTGGAGTTCCACAGGGCTCAGTGCTTGGACCACTTCTCTTCTCCATCTACATGTCATCACTGGGATCTGTCATTCAGAAACATGGCGTTTCCTATCACTGCTATGCCGACGACACTCAACTCTACTTCTCATTTCAACCAGATGATCCCACGGTTGGTGTTCGTATCGCCGCCTGCCTAACAGACATTTCTGCCTGGATGAAGGAACATCACCTGCAACTCAACCTTGCAAAGACAGAACTGCTTGTGGTCTCAGTCAACCCAGCACTTCAGCACAATCTCTCCATTCAGCTAGGATCATCAACCATAACTCCGTCCAGGACAGCCAGGAATCTTGGAGTTGTGATTGATGATCAGCTAAAATTCACTGACCACATTACTGCAACAACCCGGTCCTGCTGATTTGCGTTATACAACATTAGGAAGATTAGACCCTTCCTATCAGAGCATGCCACACAACTCCTGGTCCAAGCTCTTGTTCTCTCCAGACTGGACTACTGTAATGCTCTTCTAGCGGGCCTTCCGGCATGTACTGTCAAACCCTTGCAACTGATCCAGAATGCAGCGGCGAGGGTGATCTTTAACGAGCCGAAGAGAGCACACATCACGCCTCTCTTCATCAGTCTCCACTGGCTCCCAATAGCCGCTCGCATCAAATTCAAGGCACTGGTGCTCGCCTTCAAAGCAACCACTGGCTCTGCACCAAGATACCTAAACTCGCTTGTGCAGACTTACACTCCCTCCAGGAGCATACGTTCTGCCAGTGAACGACGCCTTGTGGTGCCATCCCAAAGAGGCATGAAATCACTCTCACGGACCTTTTCCTGGACCGCCCCCACCTGGTGGAATGACCTGCCTATCTCAATTCGAGCAGCCGAGTCTGTAGCCATTTTCAAAAAACGGCTAAAGACACATCTCTTCCAGCAGTACCTTACCAATCAAGATTAGCACTTAACATTCTATTCATTTTCTGTCTGTCTGTCTATTTAAAAAAAAAAAAAAAAAAAAAAACCTTCTGTCCTATGTGTTCTGTGTTAGATTAACTGAGACTTGTTACAGCACTTGCATACTGTTGCTCTTGACTGTTCTAGTTGCTTCTATTGCTCTCATTTGTAAGTCGCTTTGGATAAAAGCGTCTGCTAAATGACTAAATGTTAATGTAAATGTAAATGTATATATTTAAGAAAAATGTATTATATTTATATATAAAATATTTATATATAATATAAATTATATAAATGTATACAGTATATACATGCAAATATTTCTTAAATATATACATGAATATTTATATAAACATAATAATTATACAGAGTACACACAAATATATTATGTAAACACAAACTTTTATTTTGGATGTGATTAATCGTGATTAATCTTTTGACAGCCCTATATATATATATATATATGGTAACACTTTACAATAAGGTTCATTAGTTAACTGCATTAGTTAACATGAACTAATAATGAACTGCCCTTATAAAGCATTTTTAATCTTTGTTAATGTAATTATTTTTATTTATTTAAAAAAAAGTATTTTAAGTCTCTTACGCTCACTAAGGGTGCATTTAACTGATACAAAGCAGTAATATTGTGAAATATTACAATTTAAAATAACTGTTTCCAGCATCATTACTACAGTCTTCAGTGTCACATGATCCTTCAGAAATCAGTCTAACATGATGATTTGATGCTAAAGAAATATTTATGATTATTATCAGTGTTCAAAACAGTTGTGCTGTGATACATTGATTCTTTGATGAAATCGAAGTCAGAGAAGGAAGAGAGAGAGAGAGAGAGAGAGAGAGAGAGAGAGAGAGAGAGAGAGAGAGAGAGAGAGAGAGAGAGAGAGAGAGAGAGAGAGAGAGAGAGTGTGTGTGTGTGTGTGTGTGTTGCTCCTTTGTACCGTTTGCTTCAGTCGTCAGTCAGTCAGTCAGTGTGTCTGCAGTTCTGCAGTGTTTCTCGGCTCTCGGGACGGCGGTGAAGCGTGAAGCCTCCACCAAACGACACTTTACGGCTTTCAACAAATGGGGCCAACATTTGCCTAAACTTTTGGGGCGTCCTACTCTAGCGAACATTTAACGACAAACAAGGTACGGCGACTTTTACAGTTTCTCACTCACTATTGTTTAAGACAAAACTGCCTTCACTAAATGCATATTCATTACACTCATTACACAATGAAGAAAAAGTTGTATTTTTATTGAGAAGCGTTTTGTCTTCTTCTGTAGGTTGAGCTATATGTTGGTTTGAGGTTTATAAAGTGAAGTTCCAGAGTCATTGGATGCTGGTTTCTGGATTCTGTGAAGTGCCAGTGATTTTCCAGACCTGCTAGTTTGAGGGACAAAGGTCCTAACGCGTTGTTTTGGTTGTAATTGAAACCAGTTTTATTCTTGACTGTCAGGCTATCAAAACATCTCTGCCCTTTTGATTCATTCTGTGGTGTAATTACAATATAGTTTCAGCTGATGCTCATTCACTGCACTATGGTTTGCAAGCATTGACAGCTCAGTGGTCCAAACTTATAACTAGCTGATTTGTGTTGAGCCCATCATAATTACAGCCATACTAACTAGCAGATCACATTTCCAGAGAGAGAATAAGCAAGCACCTCTCATCAGGATCATAAAGTCCTCTGGACGCACAGATGGAAAGATCCTGCAGTGATGATGCATTCCTGTCGAGTGAGAGGTTTGAGTTAGTGACAGATATGAATCATAAAACACCCTCTGTGTCACAGACCCCCAGCGCTCCAGACGACACACACTACAAAACACAGCAACAAACGTGTGTGTGGAGGGGCCAAGCTTAGTCCGGATCCTTTCTTTTCACTCCTGTCTCTCTTTTTTCACCTCTCTCTCTCCTCTTTTTTCACCTCTCTCTCTCTCTCTCTCTCTCTCTCTCTCTCTCTCTCTCTCTCTCTCTCTCTCTCTCTCTCTCTCTCTCTCTCTCTCTCTCTCTCTCTCTCTCTCTCTCTCTCTCTCTCTCTCACTCTCTCTCTCTCTCTCATTCTCATTCTACTCCGGGAACAAAAACAGGGAAACACCCAGCAGGGACAGCATAATCTTTTTATGAAATTGGCACAGAAATCTTTGCAGTGGAGCTGAAGTCTGAGAGCTGGACGCCGTCAGGTAATTCATTCAGTAATTGTGAAATGCCTTTCAAATAGTGTTTGGATTGAGGCTCCAAGTACTTATATAAATCTGGAATACATTTCGATCTAGGCCTGCTGAGAGAAAATAGCATCATAATAACATAAGGTGACAAGATTTCTGAAATGGAAACCGGGGACATTTCCTATTTGAGTGGTCAAAATATTATTTTACTATCTTTTAATTAAAAAACAGGGACAATACATTTTTTTTGAATGAGTTTGTTGTTGTTGTTGTTGTTGTTGTGGGTCCCTATATTATTTTTAACATTAATAATTATCATAATTTAGTTTGATTATTATGCTTTTTGGTCAAAAATAAAACAGCATATGATAAATAATCATTTTATAATTGTATTTAATATTTTTATTTTCACAAGTTTATACTATATAGATTACTTTTTTTTTCTTTTTTTTACTGTTTTGTTACGTTTGTGCTTGAAAAGAACTCTTACTATCCAATTGGTCTTGTTATTTTGCATTTTAGGCTTATTTAAGCAGAAGTATGTGTATTCTGCACATGTATTTGTTGCAAGTGTAGTTGTTTAGTTAATCGCTGCTTTGTGACTGCGGAACTCTCAGAGTCCTGCACCCTGTTGAGGCTCTGTTATAAAGCACATACAAACAGTATTACTTTAATCTAACATGAATAGTTATTATACTACGGCTGATGAACGTTCTGAGGGTGCAATTATTTTCTGGGAAACGCACATCGAACGTAGTTCCAGGCTCTCTTGACCGCATTACAGTTCCATATCACTTCGCATTGTTACAGTAACTGTGATAACGGAAGATTACAGGAATAAAAAAAACAACATAACAGACTATTTTCCTAAAGTAAATTTTAATATTTACGTTGAATTAGGGGTGCACCGATCCGACTTTTTCAGTCCCGATACCTGTGCCTGGGCTTTGTGTATCTGCCGATACCTGATACCGATCCGATACTATTGTTGAATTAATAATAAACTGAATATCTTCCACCTTATACCTTCCTTGAAGAGACTAAAGGCACCAGACTTTACTAACTAAACATAACGAAGACAAAATAACAGATGTGTGTAAAGTGTTGAATTCTTATTTATTTAAAAAACAATTGTGCGTTCAAATCTAAAATAGAATGTAATCAAACTTCTTTAAATAAATAAAATGTAGCAGTGGAAACAAAAAACAGTGTATTGGTCAAACATACAATAGTAATCTGACAGTTACCAAACATTTTTTACACTACAGATCATTGTTTTGGTATATAATCATATCGATATTAAAAAGTAGCATTACAAATTATCAAATAGCCTAATTTTCTGCCATATGCAATTTAATAAAAATGATCAGCTAGCTAATAACAACTTTGTTCTGGTTTCACCTCACTCCTGTCTAAATGATTGTAGGCTAGGCCGATTTATTTTACTACACATTGTCAACAGAAATAAGCTGAAATACTGTTGATAATTAAAAATAATTCTTACCCACTCTTGCTAAATTGGGTAAGCACACTTGTGTTCTCATTTCAGATGCGTTCTGAGTAAATTAATAACCCGATTCATGAGTTCAGTGTTGGACAGATCAGTTGTTCTAACCAGTCGTTAAAATGATTCGGTTCAAAGGAGTCATTAGGTCACGAATCGGACATTAGCAGACGTGTTGTGTGCGAATCCCGTCTGTTAGAACATTGTGAAAGATGTCAACACAAAGAAAACACTTCATAACTGAATATAATTTGTCTCCCGCTTATTGAAAGTATGCTTTATGTCAGCTGGTCAGAGAAGAGTCAACATTTTTTGAGCGCAATTCACAACCAGCAATAATTCAAGGACAAAATTGTCCGAATGTGTCACGTGCAACATGGTTTCGGTCTTCCGATCTTTTGATTTGGATTAATATGTGAAATATGAGAGAGCTAACAGCTAACACTGATTATTTTGAAGACCCAGAGAGTGTGCGCGGGGGAGGAGCTCTCTGATCGTTCTCTCTGTCACTCAGCGCAGCATCTGTTCTACATCACTCGTAAATCACAATAACTCATCAAATTAGGCTTTGGCGGCCGTCAAAAAATGTTCAATGCAGGAAAAACCCTGACTTTGCAGTAATACCACCTCCCCTCGAAACATTTAATTTACTTTGCAGACATTGCAAACAGCCGACGAACTAGTTGGCGTGGCAAGCGTGAAATATCTCCTCCACACACTCGACTCTCTGGCTCGCTCCATGTTGCTTCTAGCATGCGACACACGTGAAGCTGACGAATGACGTAGGTTCTGCTGCGACGAGAAAAAAAAAACACCTGGATCGGCTTGGCGGATCTGTTCATTTTTCCGATCCCCGATCCAGCTATTTTGTCAGTATCGCGGCCGATATCCGATCCTAATATCAGATTGGTGCACCCCTACGTTGAATATAAAACACACAAGCTCTCTTTCTCTCTGTGTGTCTCTGTCGCTCTCGCTCTGACGAGAAAGAAATAGTCCTACTCACAATAGCGATTTAAGTACAAAAACCGGACGAATCCCTTTAAATATATCATCGGATCGATGTCTTGAGGTGTGGTAACCGTAGTATAAGCGGAATAATTGACTCCGGGCCGTTGAATTATTAGAAAAATAATGCACACTCCGCTTTGCGTCGTGACCACATCACCACCTCGGGTGTGCCTTATTTTATTAATAATTCAACGGCCCAGAGTCAATTATTCCTTACGTTTGTTACTACCTTGAAAGCGATAATGATGTTTCTTTTGATATTTGGCGATAATGGCGCTCTGCTCTCGGTTACGTTCTTCATGAAGTAACGTTAGTAGCGGTGCATGCACGACCAAATAGAGTCAGCGTAGCTCACAGCGCCATCTGCTGGTGTAAATACACACTTGCTCCTATAATCAGCAGCTGCTGTATGGTGATTGGGCGAAGCGTCTCGCCTGGGCTAAAGACAAAAAGGACTGGACTGCTGCTGAGTGGTCCAAAGTTACGTTCTCTGATGAAAGTAAATTTTGCATTTCCTTTGGAAATCAGGGTCAACGCAGCCGTATACCATGACGTTTTAGAGCACTAATAAAGTATAAAGTTGGTCAGCAGCAGGAAGCATGAAGTGCTCTAAAACTTCCTGGTATACGGCTGCATTGAGCTTGGACCTCAGAAAACACAGTGGACCAACACCAGCAGATGACATGGCAACCCAAACCATCACTGACTGTGGAAACTTTACACTGGACCTCAAGCAACATGGATTGTGTGCCTCTCCTCTCTTCCTCCAGACTCTGGGACCCTGATTTCCAAAGGAAATGCAAAATGTACTTTCATCAGAGATCATAACTTTGGACCACTCAGCAGCAGTCCAGTCCTTTTTGTCTTTAGCCCAGGCGAGACGCTTCTGACGCTGTCTGTTGTTCAAGAGTGGCTTGCCACAAGGAATGCGACAGCTGAAACCCATGTCTTGCACACGTCTGTGTGTAGTGGTTCTTGAAGCACTGACTCCAGCTGCAGTCCACTCTTTGTGAATCTCCCCCACATTTTTGAATGGGTTTTGTTTCACAATCCTCTCCAGGGTGCAGTTATCCCTATTGCTTGTACACTTTTTTCTACCACATCTTTTCCTTCCCTTCGCCTCTCTATTAATGTGCTTGGACACAGAGCTCTGTGAACAGCCAGCCTCTTTTGCAATGACCTTTTGTGTCTTGCCCTCCTTGTGCAAGGTGTCTATGGTCGTCTTTTGGACAACTGTCAAGTCAGCAGTCTTCCCCATGATTGTGTAGCCTACAGAACTAGACTACAGAGAGACCATTTAAAGGCCTTTGCAGGTGTTTTGAGTTAATCAGCTGATTAGAGTATGTAGAGTGATCAGGTGTCTTCAATATTGAACCATTTCACAATATTCTAATTTTCTGAGGTACTGAATTTGGGATTTTCCTTAGTTGTCAGTAATAATCATCAAAATTAAAAGAAATAAACATTTGAAATATATCAGTCTGTGTGTAATGAATGAGTATAATATACAAGTTTC
Source organism: Romanogobio albipinnatus (assembly GCA_023566225.1). Lineage (NCBI taxonomy): Eukaryota > Metazoa > Chordata > Actinopteri > Cypriniformes > Gobionidae > Romanogobio > Romanogobio albipinnatus. The sequence continues at coordinate 52,176,504 of CM042243.1, forward strand.
ACTTTTTGAATGGAATTAGTGAAATAAATTATATTATAATTATATGACCAGCACCTGGATTGCAAAAAAGCACCCAATCACCATACAGCAGCTGCTGATTATAGGAGCAAGTGTGTATTTTCACCAGCAGATGGCGCTGTGAGCTACGCTGACTCTACTTGGTCGCGCATGCTCCGCTACTAACGTTACTTCATGAAGAACGTAACCGAGAGAAGAGCGCCATTATCGCCAAATATCAAAAGAAACATCATTATCGCTTTCAAGGTTGTAACATACTAACTATTCATGTTAGATTAAAGTAATACTGTTTGTATGTGCTTTATAACAGAGCCTCAACAGGGTGCAGGACTCTGAGAGTTCCGCAGTCACAAAGCAGCGATTAACTAAACAACTACACTTGCAACAAATACATGTGCAGAAAACACATACTTCTGCTTAAATAAGCCTAAAATGCAAAATAACAAGACCAATTGGATAGTAAGAGTTCTTTTCAAGCACAAACGTAACAAGAGGGGATGATTCAGACAGTGCACTATATAGGGGATGATTCAGACAGTGCACTATATAGGGGATAGGGGATGATTCAGACAGTGCACTATATAGCGGATAGGGGATGAATCAGACAGTGCACTATATAGCGGATAGGGGATGATTCAGACAGTGCACTATATAGGGGATAGGGAGTGATTCAGACAGTGCACTATATAGGGGATAGGGAACAGTCAGACAGTGCACTCTATAGAGGATAGGGAACAGTCAGACAGTGCACTCTATAGGGGATAGGGAACCGTTAAACAGTGCACTATATAGGGGATAGGGGATGATTCAGACAGTGCACTATATAGGGGATAGGGGATGATTCAGACAGTGCACTATATAGCGGATAGGGGATGATTCAGACAGTGCACTATATAGGGGATGGGGATAGGGGATGATTCAGACAGTGCACTATATAGCGGATAGGGGATGATTCAGACAGTGCACTATATAGGGGATAGGGAGTGAATCAGCAGTGCACTATATAGGGGATAGGGAGTGATTCAGACAGTGCACTATATAGGGGATAGGGGATGATTAATACAGTGCACTATATAGGGGATAGGGAGCGAATCAGGCAGTACACTATATAGGGGATAGGGGATGATTCAGACAGTGCACTATATAAGGGATAGGGGATGATTCAGACAGAGCTCTATATAGGGGATAGGGGATGATTCAGACAGTGCACTATATAGGGGATAGGGAGTGATTCAGACAGTGCACTATATAGGGGATAGGGAGCGAATCAGGCAGTACACTATATAGGGGATATGGAACAGTCAGACAGTGCACTATATAGGGGATAGGGAGTGAATCAGACAGTACACTATATAGGGGATAGGGGATGATTCAGACAGTGCACTATATAGGGGATAGGGGATGATTCAGACAGTGCAATATATAGGGGATAGGGGATGATTCAGACAGTACACTATATAGGGGATAGGGGATGATTCAGACAGTACACTATATAGGGGATAGGGGAGGATTCAGACAGTGCACTATATAGGGGATAGGGAGTGAATCAGACAGTACACTATATAGGGGATGATTCAGACAGTGCACTATATAGGGGATAGGGAGTGATTCAGACAGTGCACTATATAGGGGATAGGGAGTGAATCAGACAGTACACTATATAGGGGATAGGGGATGATTCAGACAGTACACTATATAGGGGATAGGGGAGGATTCAGACAGTGCACTATATAGGGGATAGGGAGTGAATCAGACATTACACTATATAGGGGATAGGGGATGATTCAGACAGTGCACTATATAGGGGATAGGGAGTGATTCAGACAGTGCACTATATAGGGGATAGGGAGTGAATCAGACAGTACACTATATAGGGGATAGGGGATGATTCAGACAGTACACTATATAGGGGATAGGGGAGGATTCAGACAGTGCACTATATAGGGGATAGGGAGTGAATCAGACATTACACTATATAGGGGATAGGGGATGATTCAGACAGTGCACTATATAGGGGATAGGGAGTGATTCAGACAGTGCACTATATAGGGGATAGGGAACGATCAGACAATGAACTATATAGGGGATATGGAACAGTCAGACAGTGCACTATATAGGGGATAGGGAGCGAATCAGGCAGTACACTATATAGGGGATAGGGGATGATTCAGACAGTGCACTATATAGGGGATAGGGGATGATTCAGACAGTGCTCTATATAGGGGATAGGGGGTGATTCAGACAGTACACTATATAGGGGATGATTCAGACAGTGCTCTAAATAGGGGATAGGGGATGATTCAGACAGTGCTCTATATAGGGGATAGGGGATGATTCAGACAGTACACTATATAGGGGACGGGATGATTCCGACAGTTCTCTATATAGGGGATAGGGGATGATTCAAACAGTGCTCTATATAGGGGATAGGGGATGATTCAGACAGTGCACTATATTGGGGATAGGGAGTGATTCAGACAGTGCACTATATAGGGGATAGGGAGTGATTCAGACAGTGCACTATATAGGGGATAGGGAACAGTCAGACAGTGCACTCTATAGAGGATAGGGAACAGTCAGACAGTGCACTCTATAGGGGATAGGGAACCGTTAAACAGTGCACTATATAGGGGATAGGGAGCGATTTTGAAATATGCTTTCTATTGGGGCGAATGAAGTCTGATTTCACATTAGTGTCACGTGAACCGCGCAGCTTCGGTCCAGAGACACGATAGAAGAGCTCAAGACTCAGAAGCAAGTTTGCTTTTTTATGTCACATTTGCTTTTGTTAACACTCTCATTAGCCCTGTTTACATTTACCCAGTGTTGGGCATGTTACTTTAAAAAAGTAATTAGTTATAGTTACTAGTTACTTCTTACAAATAGTAACTGAGTTGCATCATTATAAACGTAACCGATTACCAGGGAAAGTAACTACTGTGTTACTTTTTTTTTCTCAAATGTTCAAATATGTCAAATAACTTGGATGGCCCCAATATTAAATATGTTAAATTAATGAATTGCACACTAAATAGAATAAATTATTATTATAAAACATTGTACTTTAATGTACACTATTGTAATGTTGCTGTGGGACAATGTGAGAGACACCTATCAAATTCAATACATTATTGTAAGTATTATCTGTAGACCTACTATAGTGTAAATATTGTGTAAATATTATCAGTACTATACTACTCCTTTGGTAGTGGAGCTCACGTTATCACCTGGGTTTTTAGCCACTCATTTGGGGTGGCATGTGATGATGTGAGGAGCTTCATTAGATTAGAATTACTGGCCACAGACTTGTAGAGACTTTCTTCCTGGGCATAAGTTGCACGTTACATAAACACTTACCTTTCACCTCAACGAGGGAAAAGTAGCGCTTATACTTCCAGTTTGCGAAAGCTACCTTTGAAGTTGTTGGACTTGCCATCGCTCCTGACTCCTCCTGGTCGTGTGTGACTTTGCATATGCGTGTGTGTGTGTGTGTGTGTGTGTGTGAACTCAACCTCAACCTTGTCTCCCACCCACCAATCATCATCAGTTATGTGTACCAAAACACGCAAGGCATGGCATGCACGCACGCCCGCACGCACGCACGCACACACACACACACACACACACACACACACACGTTGCAGGCCCGACTGACAGAGAGCCTGTTCGGATGAAAACCGCTTCAGTGAGCTCAATTATAGTAACGCCGCATTTTATTCTCGGTAACGCTAACGGCGTTGTAACGGGAGAAACAGTCATTTGTTTGATTACTCGTTACTGAAAAAAATAATTCCATTAGTAACGCCGTTTATCTATAACGCCGTTATTCCCAACACTGCATTTACCGTAGTGTAAATGCTCATTATTTCATCCATTACATCGCAATATCTGAAAAGCCCATACATTTACCCACCCATAGACCCTCCACCCAAAGAATCAGGAAAGAAGGGGTTTAGTGTAGGTAGTACAGTTCATTTTTTTTCGAACACGAGAGCATTAAGATTTCCCCAGACATTTAATTTGTATGAAACCTTGTCAGATTAGTGTTCATCAGTCTTCAGCACCACTCGGCGGACGTTTCTCGCAACACAATATTATTTTGCTGAAGCATGTTTTTCCTATGGGTCTGGGTTTTCTGTTTGCTTGAACATCCCAAGCAGCCTTACACAGCAACATTGGATCAACCAATGGTGTGAGATGGGGCGTGGCTATCTGCTTGACTGACCAATGGCAGATTGGGGAGTGTTCTGAGGAAAAACATTTGATAATTTTTGCAATTTCACCTGGTGGCACCGAAATTACATCACCTTTAAACAATTCATTAAAATCTCAAACAATAGATATAAAGAGATTTGTAATTGTTCTTTCCCATTTTGTCTCCAGGATGTTGACACAAGAAGACATGGACTACGAAAACGACACTTACGAATACATGGAGTATGGCTATGTAGAGGAGGCCAAGGCTGACGGCTACACTCAGAGAGAGGCTCTCCACATCATCTCGGTGATCATCTACAGCCTGGCGTTTATTCTGGGTGTAATTGGGAATGGCATGGTGATCTGGGTGACTGCGTTCAAAAGCAAAAGGACGGTGAACAGCGTTTGGCTGCAGAATCTGGCCATTGCCGACTTTGTGTTTGTGCTTTCCCTTCCGTTCTCCATCGACTACGTGCTGCGAGACTTCCACTGGCTCTTTGGGAAGACCATGTGCAAGCTGAACTCCTTCGTGTGCACCATGAACATGTACGCCAGCGTGCTGTTTCTCACCGTCCTGAGTTTGGATCGCTACATCTCGCTGATCCACCTGAGCTGGTCGGAAAGGTTTCGAAACGTCCGGCGGGCCTGGTGGGTGTGCGCGCTGATTTGGTTCACGTCCTGCTGTTTGAGCTGTCCGGCCCTGATATTCCGTGACGTGATCCAACATAATGGGAAGATTGTGTGTTTTAACAACTTTCACGATGAGAGCAGGCACATGGTAGCGGTGAGGCACATTGCGTTGGTGTCTCTGCGCACCACCGTGGGCTTCCTGCTTCCGCTTGCCACCATCACCGTGAGCGGCGTCCTTTTGGCTGTTAAGATGCGCCAGTCCAACTCGGTGCGCTTGACCAGCTTTTCCAGAACAGTCTCCGCTGTGATTCTTGCCTTCTTCCTGTGCTGGGTGCCGTTCCACACGTTCAGCCTGATGGAGCTGAGCATGCACCACACCACCTACCTGCACTCCGTCCTCATCGTGGGCTTCCCCCTCGCCACCAGCCTGGCCTTCTTCAACAGCTGCGTCAACCCCATTCTCTACGTACTGCTCACCAAGAAGGTGCGCAAACTGGTGTGGCGGTCGTGTTTGAGCTTCACCAAGAGCTCGCTGAGAGAGCTGAGTCAGTCTGTGTCCGCTACGGAGTTAGACTCTGCACTGGTCAGCTGCACTCCTGAAGAGCCCATGGCCAGCTCCTCCATCTGATGGGCTCGGACATCACTCCCAACTCACCTGAACTCAAGGAAGCCCGAGAGCTCCAAATGGACTGAAAGTAGATTCTGACTGATTGGTTGGGAAATACTGGCTTTTAAAGATGCAGACTAATGTTACTCGCATGTAGAGCAGAAACAGTGCAGCGTTTTCAAGTGTTTTTATTAAACAAAATATTGTATTAGGTCTAGGGGTTTAAATAGTAAAGATAATAAAGGAACAACAGTAAATAAGCAAAACAAGTTGACGGTCCAGCTCCGGAGCACAGAAGCGTTAATGCAAGTGCTTTTAGAAAATGAGCTTCACATTTCCTCCAAAATCAGGCCCCATTCACTGCCATTATAAGAGCCTCACTGTACACTCACTGTTTTTTAAGGAAAAAACAAGGGAGTAGTCAAAATAATGTTTTGTGCTGTGGTCAATGGTAATCAACATTATGGCACAAATGCTCTTGACTGGCATTGACTTGGGAATGAAATGAGAATATTCCTTTAACTATAAACTTTTGAAACTAACGTTCAGTGTAGTAGGACACTCGCATTGTTACCACATGTTTTGTGTGATGATTCATCAAAACACAGAGGATGCAGAAAACACCAACTTTAGTTGCAGAGTCAACTTTAGTTCTTTACTTGAAATGCTGTATAAAAGGCAAAAAGTAGCTGAGGAAAGTGCAAAAAGAAGAAGGAACAGAGCTGTAACTTGTAGTTTAGATTAGTAAGTAAGTACATTTTATTTATAGCACATTTAACCTCTTGAGCTCTGGGACCATTTTTGGGAAATGGTCCATTTGACCTCCCCAAATTGAAAAACTTCCCATACACACATACAGTGGTCTCTAAATACACATTTTGGTGTCATTTTCAAGGAAACCCTTTGAAGTTTCATAAACCACTGCTAAAAGTGATAAACATGTGAGTATATGTTGTCGCTATGTTGTCATTTTTGAAAGTGTGTAACTCAGGCCCTGTGAGCTCTAGCACCCTGCAGACAGTTCGGGCTGTTTCCACTAGATTCCAGAAAATACTGGAAAAAAGATTTTTGTCTGGATCATACAAATGGATCTGAAGGGAGGACCCCCCAATACCAATATACAGTGGTATAAATGCAATATCCCAGTGTCATTGAATGGTTTTTTCCAGTGTTTGCTGACACATGCTGGAAACAGCCCAAACTGTCTGCAGGGTGCTAGAGCTCACAGGGCCTGAGATATACACTTTCAACAATGAATTTATAACCAAAAAATTAAAAACGCCCCTTTTGTTGGTCTGTTTTTTGTATATTTTATATGTTTATTATATCAAACACAACATATACTATAATATTTCTCCCTTTCAGAAGTGTTTTTTCAGGGTTTTCTGTAAAAACGACACAGTAATATTGCAGGGTATGGGGGTGGAAATTACATAAAAAAGGTCATATTATTCCATTCAGATTCATTTGAATAAATCTTGCATACATGATCCAGACAAAAATCTTTTTTCCAGTATTTTCTGGAATCCCTGTACAGGGTCCGCAGAGTTTAAGTGGATTTATTAAACATAGCAGAGCTATCCAAAGTGTTGAAAGAAATAAAGTAGACAGTAAAACAGAAGTATGATCATTTTAAAATGCAAGGGAATAGAGATACGTTTTCAATTTTGATTTAAAACATGGTAATGGAAGGTGCAAGGCGGTTTGATTTGTTGGGAAACTGGCTTTTAAAGATGCAGACCAATGTTACTAGCGTGTGGAGCAGATACAGCGCAGCGTTTTCAGGCCTTCCCGCTTAGGTCCCTCCAGCACTGGAAAGCTTTTCTAATATTAACGCATGTCTTAAAGCTATTGCCTGATCATAACCCCAGTGGTATTCCTCTGAGCTTTTCACTTTTGGTATGTGTCTCAGTCTCAGCCATCAGTCTTGCTCACACTCTCTCCTCCCCATCATGATTGGACACGCCCCCTACTGCTGATTGGCTACAAGTGTGTTTTGGTGGTCGGTCCAATCCACTTTCAACAGTGTCTTCCAAAAATGTCATACTGCTCTTTTAGAACTTATGCAGTACATTACAGTAAATATGATTTTAATGCACCATCTCTTTTTTATTAAGTACTATATATACAGACGTGGACAGAATTGTTGGCATCTTGTGAAAATACATCGGCATTGTTAATCCTTCCTTAAAAAATCGAACCTTTCATTGAAGTAAAAGAATTGAAAGTGGGGGGTAAATATCATTATGAAATAACACGTTGGCCATAATTATTGGCACCCTTTTATTAAATACTTTTTGCCAAGATAACCACTCTGAGTCTTCTCCTATAATGCCTGACGAGTCTGGAGAACATCAGAGATCATTCCTCCACACAGAATCCCTCCAGATCCTTCAGATTCACAGATCATCAGACACTCATCTTCTACAGGGTTCAGGTCAGGGACTGGGACGGCCGTGGCCATTGTGTGTTGATTTTAATATTTGTTTTGGATCGTTGTCCTGACTCCTGATGGAAGATCCAACCACGGCCCATTATCAAATTTCTAGCAGAGGCCGTCAGGTTTTGATTGTCTATCTGTTGGTATTTGCTAGAATCCAGTCTGAACGAGATGTCCTGGAACTACAGCAAAAGAATAGGCCCATAGCTTTAGAGATCCAGTGGTGTATTCAACCATGGGCATGGGTACTTCTTATCCCTGTTTGCACCAAACACATCTGGTGGTTATTTTTATAGTTTCATCTGAGCACAGAATCGGGTCCCGTCGGAAGCTCCAGTCGTGTCCGACCACTGAATACACTGGAGTTTGTTTCTGGATGAGCGAGGAGGATTTTTCTTGAAACCCTCCCAAACAACATGTGGTGATATAGGGGCTGTTTGATTTTTTTTTTGTCTTTCTGACCCCAAGACTCAACTAATCTCAGTGATTCTCCATCTGTGATCTTGGCGAGTCTTTGTCCACTCAAACTCTGCATTAGGACGATACAGACACACGTCCTCTTCCAGATTCACAACATCTTTAGTTGGAGCTTCTTAATTATTGTCCTGATGGTGAAATGGGGATTTTCATTGCTTTAGCTGTTTTCCTGCAGCCACCTTTTGTTTTGTGAAGCTCCCAATCGTCTTTTGCTGCACATCAGAACTATATTCTGTGGTTTTACTCATTGTGATGAGGATTAAGGGAATTTGGCCTTTGTGTTTCCTCATATTTATACTCCTGTCGAAACAAGACGTCATAGCTGGACAATTTCATGCTCCTCGTCACCCTGGTGTGCTAAAAATATAAATGTGAATGGAATTATACTTCAGAGATATTTTACTTATAAGAATTTCTAGGGGTAATAATAATTGTGACCATATGTATTAGAGATTTTTTTTTTTTTTCATAATGTGATTTCCCCCACTTTCATTTCAATTAAAGTTTTTTTTTTTTTTTTTTTTTTTTATGATAGATCAAAAGGATTAACAATGGCAATTTATTTTCACAGACTTTTTTGGTCATTTTTACCAAGGGAACCAACAATTCTGTCCATGTCTGTGAGTGTGTGTGTATATAGATAGTTTATTCTGTAACCATCTCTTTTATATTAGGTACTATATATATATATATTATATATATATATAATAATCATATATATAGTTTCTCCTGTAACTATATGAAAGGAATAAATATACTTTTCTCTACAAAGTGTTTTTGAACATTTCTGATAGTGTGTCCCAATTTGCATACTTATGCACTATTCTGTGTCGTTTTGTAATATACATTTTTAAAAATCCCAAAAGAAACCGTGCACTTTAAATACCTGGATGATGCACTTAATTAAGCGAAAAAATAAAGTGTGTGGAATGTTGGACCCGTCATGCACTCGACTGTCACAGCTTTAATCACGTAGCGGTTGAGTATATAGTGTATAAGTGCATATAGTGTATAAGTGCATAATGTACAATGTGTCATTTGGGACGAAACTTGAGAGTGAACTCTTAGAAGAAAAGGTTCTATATAGAACGTTAAAGGGTTCCATCAGGTGCTTCATATATACAACATTTTAGGAGGTCCCATCTTGCAATAAGTTAGGCAAGGCAAGGCAAGTTTATTTGTATAGCACATTTCATACACAGGGGCAATTCAAAGTGCTTTACACAGAAATGAAGTTAAAATATTCATAAGTGAATACAATAAAAATATACATAGTATAACAGTTATAGTGGGAATAAAAAGAAAATATAAAATAAAGATGAAATCCCCTATCTGGGGTGGAAGAAAATGGAGAGTCAGGTTTACTTTAAAAAATATTTGTCAGGTAACTATGCGTTTAGAGAGTACCCTTACAGACAAATCTTCTTGGCCTAACTTGAGGGCGTTCTCTAGATGTTTTACCCGTCAGAGCAGATCTAAACGGGTCTTCCTCGCACCGGAGCGAGTACTCAAAAAATATTTGTCAGGTAACTGTGCATTTAAACATTACCCTTACAGACAAATCTTCCCGGACAGGAACACTGGGGCTATCTTTGTTCGACCGTCAGAGCGGATCTACACGGTCCTTCCTCGTACTACCAAGGCTATACTATATCCGTCAGAGCGGATCTAAACGGATCATCCTCGCACCGGAGGGATTTCGATTTAGCGCTCCCCCGTCTCTCAACCTCTTCCACCCAGTCAGCCTTAAACAAAATAAAAAATAAATGAATAAAAAGTATAATTAAAACAGAAATAAAGTTAAAATATTCATAGAATAAAAAGTAAAATTAACACAGTAAAAGCATAGGATAAGGTGCAATCAGTCGGACATACAGTAGCAAAGCTCATTCATTAAATGCACAGCTGAACAGATGTGTTTTGAGTCTGGATTTGAAAGTGGCTACTGTTGGAGCACATCTGATCTGTTCAGGAAGCTGGTTCCAGCTGCGGCTGGCATAACAGCTAAAAGCAGACTCTCCTTGCTTTGAGTGAACCCTTGGTATTTCTAATTGACTTGATCCTGATGATCTGAGTGATCTGTTGGGTTTGTATTTAATCAGCATATCTGCAATGTATTGAGGTCCTAGGTCATTGAGTGACTTATATACAAGTAATAGTACTTTAAAATCGATCCTAAATGTAACTGGAAGCCAGTGTAAAGACCTGAGAACTGGTGTGATATGGTCATATTTTCTGGTTCTGCTCAGGATCCTGGCAGCAGCGTTCTGTATGAGCTGCAGCTGTCTAATGGTCTTTTTGGGAAGGCCGGTGAGAAGACCATTACAATAGTCCACCCTGCTGGTGATAAAAGCATGAACGAGTTTCTCTAAGTCTTGCCTGGAAACAAAGCATCTAATTCTTGCAATATTTTTGAGATGATAGTAGGCTGATTTAGTTATTGCTTTGACATGACGAATTAAACTCAGGTCTGACTCCAAAATCACACCCAGATTCCAGACTTGATTTTTTGGTTTTAGACCTTTAGCCTCAAGATATGCGTTCACCTTGAGAATTTCATCTTTGTTTCCAAATGTAGTGATTTCAGTTTTGTCTTTGTTTAACTGAAGAAAGTTTTGGCACATCCAACTGTTAACTTCTTCAATGCATTTACATAGAGAGTCAATGGGGCTGTAGTCATTAGGCGATAGGGCTAAGTAGATCTGGGTGTCGTCAGCATAGCTGTGGTAAGCCATTTTGTTATTTTTCATTATTTGGCTCAGTGGGAGCATGTACAGGTTGAATAGGAGTGGTGCAAGAATTGACCCTTGTGGAACTCCGCATGTCATGGATGTCCACTCAGACTTATGGTCACCTATACTCACATAATAACCTCTCCCTTCTAAGTATGACCTGAACCATTTGAGGACCATTCCGGAAAGCCCAACCCAATTTTCTAGCCTGTCAAGAAGTATGTTGTGGTCAACAGTGTCGAATGCAGCACTGAGGTCGAGTAGTACCAGAATTGATGTTTTGCCTGTATCTGTATTGAGGCGAATATCGTTTATTATCTTTATGAGTGCTGTCTCTGTGCTGTGATGCGGTCGGAAACCAGATTGAAAATTGTCAAAGTATCCGTTTGAGTTCAAGAATTTGTTCAGCTGACTGAAAACAACTCTTTCAATGATCTTGCCTATGAAGGGGAGATTCGAGATTGGTCTGTAGTTGCTCAGTATGGAGCTATCCAGATTTCTTTTTTTCAGGAGGGGCTTAACTACTGCGGTTTTAAGGGAGTTCGGAAAAGTCCCAGAAAGAAGTGAGGCGTTTACCACTTCTAGGAGATCTGCTTCTAAACAGTTAAACACACTTTTGAAAAAAGGAGTGGGGAGTGTGTCAAGGGCGCAGGTTGATGTTTTTAGGTGCTGTACCGTTTCTTCTAAAATTTTACCATCAATTGCTATGAAATCAGTCATAGTTTGTGGTCTGATCTGACTCACCCCAGAGCAACTCAAGGATGTGCTGATCGCATTTCTGATATTATTGATTTTCTCGGAGAAGAAGAAAGCAAACTCACTACATTTGCTGTCTGAGAGCATTTCATTGGGAATGTGACTCGGGGGGTTTGTTAGTCTCTCTACAGTAGCAAAAAGAGTGCGCGTGTTTTTTATGTTTCTGTTTATAATATTTGAAAAGAAGGTCTGTCTAGCTTTGCCTAGTTCCATATTGAAAGCACGAAGACTGTCTTTATAGATGTTGTAATGGACTACAAGTTTTGTCTTTCGCCACATGTGCTCATCTTTCCTGCATTGTCTTTTCATTAATTGCACTGCTGTTGAGTTTCTCCATGGTGCTTTTTGTGTGCCACTCTTTTTTCTGACTTTCACAGGAGCAATATCATCAATTACACTCTTAACTTTTGAGTTAAAAGAGTCAAGGAGAAAATCAACAGAGTCTGCAGATATGCTTGGTGTTAGAGATATAGCCTTCATAAACAGCACACTAGTGTTCTCATTTAAGCATCTCTTTTTGACAGAGACAGTGCTAGTTTCAATGGCAGGAGAGATTGATATATCAAAGAAAATACTGTGACGAGTCCACCCAGAGGAATCAGCGTCGCCCTGGCAACAACACACCTGCACATCATCACCATGGGCTGATCGGTCACAGCTGCACCCCATCAGCTCAGAGCTACAAAAGCAGCTACGGATGAGCAGACAGACAGACTCTGGTCTCGAGCTGAATGCACTGCTGGACTAACCTCTCTTTGTTGTTCTCCCCCAGAAAGCAGCGAGTGACCGACAGCCCACTTCACTGGAGCACGTTTGGACACCCACTTTCACTAGGATTGAGCACCACCACGGGACGAGGATTCACCAGCCACCACGCACCGGCTCACGAACTGTTTTCACCTTTTTCACTCACTGTAATTAAAATCCACCCTCCGGGGCCTTTTCACTCAACCTGCCTTGTCGTGTGATTCCTCACCCCGTGACATTGGTGGAGAATGAGGGCACCGATCCCGCTACCTCTCGCACCCCAAAATCCTAATCTTCTCTGTTTGTTTTTTTTCTGCACGCCAGGACCCGGAAGTAGCGCGCTCGCTCCCCGAAGATGGAGGAAGTGCTACAGCGCCTCGCGGAGGTGAGCATCCGCCAGCAACAGATCGCGGAACATCTCGCCACCCGCCAGGGCAGGACGGAAGACGAACTCACTGCCATCCGTGCTGCCGCCGCCCAGCGCGTTCCGCTACCTGATCCGCGCGCCCAAGCCACCCGCCTACTGCCGAAGATGACGGCGGATGATGACGTGGAGGCTTTCCTACAGGTCTTCGAGACCACTGCCCGGAGCGAAGAGTGGCCAGAGGGCGATTGGGCACGCGCGCTGGCACCTTTGCTGACTGGAGAAGCCCAGCGGGCTTATTTTTCACTTCCCCGTGCGATCGCTGAGGATTATGACGATGTCAAGCGGGAAATCCTGGCGAGGTTGGGGCTCTCATCTATCTGTGCCGCCCAACAGTTTCATGAATGGGAATTCAAGCCTCGTGTGCCAGCCCGTGCCCAAGCCGCCGACCTGAAACGCATCGCGCATCACTGGCTGATGGAAGGAAGTCCCACGGCAGCTCAGGTAGCGGAACGGGTGGTGGTCGATCGCCTCCTCCGTGCTCTTCCCCGTTCCATCCGGCAGGCGGTCGGGATGAGAAACCCGGCCACCACCGCGGACCTCGTGGAGGCGATCGAGCTGGCGGATGCCATCCACCACCGTGAGGCAGGGGAGCGAGCGTTGCCGTTTCCCCGGAGGGTGGTCCAGGAGCGACGGCCGTTCGAGGGCACCTCGCGACCAGTGTGCAGGCCGACGGTTCCCCCGCCGCGAGCCGAACCCATGCCGCCTCCGCGTGCGTGGCTGGCAGGCTGCATCGTCCACCAGCGGATGCCATCGGGAGCCCCGGAAGCAGACGTGGTGATCGAGGGAAGACACTTCCGAGCCCTGCTGGACTCTGGCAGTACGGTCACCCTTCTCCAGTCACGAGTGTGTGGGCCCCGAAGAGGCGAGAAGAGTTTCCTCCCCATTACGTGTGTGCATGGAGACACTCGCCAAGTGCCAGCCCGTCGAGTCACCATCTCGTCGCCCCAAGGGACCTGGCCGGTGGAAGTCGGCCTGGTAGAGGACCTTCCGGTGGCCGTACTGCTGGGGAGAGACTGGCCGGGCTTCGATGCCCTGCTCGCCGCCGCCACTCAGCCTGTCAGCCAGGAGGGGAACCGTCGAAGACGGAGACGGCCGCGAGGACCCCGCCGCCGACCGGCGCTGCTAGCCTCCGACAGCGGGAGAGATGGTGAGTCCCCCTCCCAATCTACTAATCCGTTCTTTGATGTGTATCAGCAGGCTGCCGGAGGGGGCTCATTCGCCAAGGAACAACGGGAGGACGATCGCCTGAAGCACTGCTGGTCCCAAGTGCGGACCCTCGACGGGAAAGACGTCCTCCCACGGCCCCATCCTCTCCCGCATTTTGTCGTTGAGAAGGGCCTGCTATACTGTGTCGCACAGCGGAGGGGGGAGGAGAAAAAATTATTAGTTGTTCCTCGGACCAAGACCGAAACCATCCTGGAGTTGGCGCACTCCCATCCGATGGCAGGTCACCTCGGGGCAGCTAACACCACGCAGCGTATCCGCGACCGGTTCCACTGGCCGGGACTGGAGGCCGAGGTGAAGGGGTTCTGCCAGGCCTGTCCGACCTGCCAAGTGACGTCGCCCAGGACTCCTCCCCCCAGCCCACTCATTCCGCTGCCCATCATCGAGGTGCCCTTCGAACGGATTGGGATGGACATAGTGGGGCCGTTGCCGAAGTCTGCCCGTGGCCACGAACACATCCTGGTCATCGTCGACTATGCCACCCGGTACCCCGAAGCGATTCCCCTCCGCAAGGCCACCGCGAAGAACATCGCCCAGGAGTTGTTTCTGCTGGCCAGCCGGGTTGGCATACCAGCGGAGATACTGACTGACCAGGGTACCCCGTTCATGTCCCGGCTAATGGCGGATCTCTGCAGGCTGCTGCGGGTGAAGCAGTTGAGGACCACAGTCTACCACCCACAGACGGACGGGCTGGTAGAAAGGTTCAACCAGACCCTCAAGCAGATGCTGAGACGCGTGGCGGCGGAGGATAAGCGGGATTGGGACCTCATGATTCCTTATGTGCTCTTCGGGATCCGCGAAGTACCCCAGGCCTCAACTGGCTTCACCCCCTTCGAGCTTCTCTTCGGCCGCCAACCACGAGGGCTCCTGGACTTCGCCCGAGAAGCTTGGGAGCAGCAGCCTGCCCCTCATCGCACCCTCATCGAGCACGTCCGCCAGATGAGGGACCGGATCGACCTGGTGATGCCATTAGTCCGGGAACACCTCAGCAAGGCTCAACAGGCGCAGCAACGCCGGTACGACCGGGCAGCCCAACCACGGGAGTTCCAGCCGGGAGACCGCGTCATGGTCCTGGTCCCCAGCTCTGCCTGCAAATTCCTGGCCACCTGGAAAGGACCCTATACTGTGATTGAAAGAATTGGGCCAGTCACCTATCGTCTGAGACAGCCGGGACGGCGGCAGGCAGAGCAACTCTACCACATAAACCTCCTGAAGAAATGGGTGGGGACCCGGGACCAGGTAGCGGCATTGTGTGTCACCGATCCCGTGGTTGTAGACGTCAACCCCCATCTTTCGGCTGCCCAGAAGGCGGAGCTGCAACACCTGGTCAGTCAGTTCCAGGATGTGTTCTCGACCCAGCCCGGGCAGACCAATGTGGTACAGCACGACGTCCGAACCTCGCCAGGAGTCATCGTCCGGCAACGGCCCTACCGTGTCCCGGAGGCTCGTCGGCAGGCTATTGAGGAAGAGATCCAACAGATGCTGAAGTTGGGGGTAATCGAACCATCCCGGAGCCCGTGGTCCAGCCCCATCGTGATGGTCCCAAAGCCGGATGGCACCCTCCGCTTCTGCAACGACTTCCGACGCCTGAACGAAGTCTCCGAATTCGACGGGTACCCCATGCCTCGGGTCGACGAGCTGCTGGACCGATTGGGAAGGGCCCGGTACATCAGCACCTTGGACCTCACCAAAGGCTATTGGCAGGTACCACTCTCAGAATCCGCTAAACCCAAGACTGCTTTTTCTACCCCCAGTGGCCACTGGCAGTACCGGACCCTTCCCTTCGGCCTGCACGGGGCCCCAGCGACCTTCCAGCGGATGATGGACATCATCTTGCGGCCCCACCAGGCCTACGCGGCGGCCTACATAGATGATGTCGTCATCCACTCCGAGGCATGGGAAGACCACCTGGAACGTCTGCGGAGGGTGCTTTCGGAGCTCCGGCGGGCTGGACTCACTGCCAACCCCCGCAAATGTCACCTCGCCCTCTCCGAGGCCAAGTACCTGGGTTTCCGAGTCGGAAGGGGCCTCATCCAGCCCCAGGAGAAGAAAGTCGAGGCCATCCACTCCGCCCCAAGACCGCAGACGAAGACCCAGGTACGGGCCTTTTTGGGGTTGGCAGGGTATTACCGATGTTTTATCCCCAACTTCTCCTCTCTAGCCGCCCCCCTGACAGACCTGACCAGGAAGGGGCAGCCGGAGAAAGTCTGCTGGACCCCAGCCCTCGAAGAGGCTTTCGCCCGGGTCAAGACAGCCCTGACGTCGTCGCCGGTACTCCGCGCTCCAGACTTCGGTTGCCCCTTCCTGCTGCAGACGGATGCTTCCGACACAGGACTGGGAGCCGTCCTGTCCCAAATCCAGGAAGGCGAGGAGCATCCGATCGTCTACATCAGCAGGAAGCTGTCCCCGGCTGAGACGAGGTACGCCGCCGTCGAGAGGGAGGCCCTGGCCATCAAGTGGGCAGTCCTGGAGCTGAGGTACTATCTACTAGGCCGCAAGTTCACCCTGGTCACCGACCATGCGCCCCTACAGTGGATGGCCCGCGCCAAGGACACCAACGCCAGGGTGACTCGCTGGTTCCTAGCGCTCCAGGACTTCCACTTTGAGGTACGTCATCGGGCCGGGGCCGCCAACGCAAACGCCGACGGCCTCTCAAGGATATGGACAGCTTATGCAGGTCTGTCAGGGGTCATTCCCCACCCTCCCTTTGTTTCACCCCTACTGTCTCCATATGTTCGCAGGACCAGGACAACGCTTAGGGGGGGGGAATGTGACGAGTCCACCCAGAGGAATCAGCGTCGCCCTGGCAACAACACACCTGCACATCATCACCATGGGCTGATCGGTCACAGCTGCACCCCATCAGCTCAGAGCTACAAAAGCAGCTACGGATGAGCAGACAGACAGACTCTGGTCTCGAGCTGAATGCACTGCTGGACTAACCTCTCTTTGTTGTTCTCCCCCAGAAAGCAGCGAGTGACCGACAGCCCACTTCACTGGAGCACGTTTGGACACCCACTTTCACTAGGATTGAGCACCACCACGGGACGAGGATTCACCAGCCACCACGCACCGGCTCACAAACTGTTTTCACCTTTTTCACTCACTGTAATTAAAATCCACCCTCCGGGGCCTTTTCACTCAACCTGCCTTGTCGTGTGATTCCTCACCCCGTGACAATACAGAAATGATCAGACAGTGCCACATCCTTAATAACTATCGATGAAATGTTTAGACCATTACTGATGAGTAAATCTAGAGTGTGTCCACGATCATGTGTGGGTCCGTGTACATGTTGTGTCAAATCAAAAGTGTTAAGAACAGTCATGAGATGACCCGAAAGTAAAATGAGCACGGCCGCCCGACATTCATTCACGCACAGTGCATGTCCAGTCTGGCGTGTTTTCAGTTCATGCTTATGGAAGCTTTACTTTCATAGGAATGGGCATGACCATTCAAATATACTACCGGGTTTCTACTGACACAAAGCTTTATGCTAATCGCTGAAGTAACCCTCTAATTTCTTTGTTACCATAGCAAGGCAATGCAATGCCTAAAAACCTAAAACAACTTTCAGTTTTGTTACATTCTGGCTCAAGGAAGTGTCCAAAACTATATTAAACAAAATATTGTATTAGGTCTAGGGGTTTAAATAGTAAAGATAATAAATGAACAACAGTAAATAAGCAAAACAAGTTGACGGTCCAGCTCCAGAGCACAGAAGCGTTAATGCAAGTGCTTTTAGAAAATGAGCTTCACATTTCCTCCAAAATCAGGCCCCATTCACTGCCATTATAAGAGCCTCACTGTACACTCACCGTTTTTTAAGCCAAAAACAAGGGAGTAGTCAAAATAATGTTTTGTGGTCAATGGTAATCAACATTATGGCACAAATGGTCTTGACTGGCATTGACTTGGGAATGAAATGAGAATATTCCTTTAACTATAAACTTTTGAAACTAACGTTCAGTGTACTAGGACACTCGCATTGTTACCACATGTTTTGTGTGATGATTCATCAAAACACAGAGGATGCAGAAAACATCTGTGAGTCAACTTTAGTTCTTTACTTGAAATGCTGTATAAAAGGCAAAAAGTAGCTGAGGAAAGTGCAAAAAGAAGAAGGAACAGAGCTGTAACTTGTAGTTTAGATTAGTAAGTAAGTACATTTTATTTATAGCACATTTAACCTCTTGAGCTCTGGGACCATTTTTGGGATTTCCACCTGGATTTGACCTCCCCAAATTGAAAAACTTCCCATACACACATACAGTGGTCTCTAAATACACATTTTGGTGTCATTTTCAAGGAAACCCTTTGAACTTTCATAAACCACTACTAAAAGTGATAAACATGTGAGTATATGTTGTCGCTATGTTGTCATTTTTGAAAGTGTGTAACTCAGGCCCTGTGAGCTCTAGCACCCTGCAGACAGATCGGGCTGTTTCCACTAGATTCCGGAAAATACTGGAAAAAAGATTTTTGTCTGGATCATACAAATGGATCTGAAGGGAGGACCCCCCAATACCAATATACAGTGGTATAAATGCAATATCCCAGTGTCATTGAATGGTTTTTTCCAGTGTTTGCTGACATATGCTGGAAACAGCCCAAACTGTCTGCAGGGTGCTAGAGCTCACAGGGCCTGAGATATACACTTTCAACAATGAATTTATAACCAAAAAAAAATCAAAAACGCCTCTTTTGTTGGTCTGTTTTTTGTATATTTTATACAAAATTTGATTGGTCAGATGGCCCAGTCTGTTGTGATCACTGATCTATATAGATAACTGGATTTCTCATGACCAGTGTTGGGGAAAGTTACTTTGAAAAGTAATGCATTACAATATTGCGTTACTCCCTTAAAAAGTAACTAATTGAGTTACTTAGTTACTTTTTAAGAAAAGTAATGCGTTACGTTACTTTTGCGTTACTTTTTCTCACCTGGGCAGGGCTTGTTTTTTTGTTTTGTTTTTTAATAGCAAAAAAAGTTATATTTTTGTGAAAATGTAAAGACCTCTTCATACCAAAATTGAACTAATACGCCTCAGGCTGAGGTAAAAATGTGCTGCCATTCTGGATAATGGAAGAGTAGAACGCAGGAGCGAAAAAGTTTTACCAATAAAAACAAAAAATCTAGTAATATTTGCTCATGGTTTAACTGAATCATCGAAGGTAAGTAGCAAGACATTGGTCAATAAAGGTAGATTAAATGTATAAAAATATTTGTTATATTTAACATTTATATTTGAGGTTTGCATAGTATTCTGATTTTGCATTTGACCGATTTTATTAATTTTGAGGAGGACAGAATCTTTATTGTGCAAGTGAGATAAATAAATGCTCACATTTAGTCTAGAACTACAATAACACATTTACACACAACGCTTCTGCACTTACTCTCAATTTTTCTCAACATGAGGACAGGAGAGCTGCCAGTCAAATAAATGTGAAAATGTAACTTGAGTTACTTTTTTCAAAAAGTAACTCAGATATTTTGTTGTAAATTTGAAAAGTAATGCGTTACTTTACTAGTTACTTGAAAAAGTAATATTATTACGTAACTCAAGTTACTTGTAATGCGTTACCCCCAACACTGCTCATGACATCATAAAAAGTGAAGCCGCCGCGCCGCCATGTTGGTATTTCCTAGTAAGCTCACGTGTTCTATTGATGAATAGGACTATATATGATTTTACTGAGAAAACATTGCCTAAGGAGACACCGTTTTTATATCTGAAGTCTCCCTGTACATTCTTACAACACAAACGTCCTAAACATGTAAATGGTTATTGGTTTATAGTCAGGAATTTCCCCAGCTGATTAAAAAGTTGCGTTCATATTAAGTAGTGAACATCAGATGATGGCGGACGAGACACTTCAGCACATGTATTACAACTGTCAAAGCATGCATTTTCAAATCGGAATAAAGATTTATGCCTTGTAACCTGAAATCGCCTTGAACTGTTGCGTTTATGCATTTATGTATTTATGTTGTGCTGTAGTATTGTTTTTATTCATACAGTAGGCTAACTGCAAATGTTTCAACAATGATTTCGTTAACCTCATGCATTTTGAAGCAGTTAATTATGAAAACGATGATTAAATAAATATTTAATTCTACAACATGGCATACACAACACTTATATGGAATACTTATGCTCAAATGGAAACTGTAAACTGCACACATTTGCGCTGTTTTTAAGAGTCTGAAATAGACGTTGCTCAATCAGGAAATAAAATACACACATCATAACGCCGACTACTTTATTTCCGAGATGATGCATGGCAAACTTTGAATTGTAATACAATATAGTGCAATATAGAGGCTTGTAGAAATATTATATAAGCTATTCAAATCAATTTCTGCAGCTAAACACAGATGTTAATGTTTAATATTTCCTCCATAATTACATACATAAAGAAAAATGTTTGTGTTAGTTCAGTTACGTTAGCTGTGTCAGCAGTGTGCAGTAGACACACCCACATTAACAATTTTGATATATGACTCATCCTCTCTGAAAAGAACATAAACATTACAGATAACTATTAATTTGCATGCATACACTCACCTAAAGGATTATTAGGAACATCTGATAAATTTCTCATAATGCAATTATCTAATCAACCAATCACATGGCAGTTGCTTGTGGTCCTGGTCAAGACAATCTCCTGAACTCCAAACTGAATGTCAGAATGGGAAAGAAAGGTGATTTAAGCAATTTTGAGCGTGGCATGGTTGTTGGTGCCAGACGGGCCGGTCTGAGTATTTCACAATCTGCTCAGTTACTGGGATTTTCACGCACACCCATTTCTAGGGTTTACAAAGAATGGTGTGAAAAGGGAAAAACATCCAGTATGCAGCAGTCCTGTGGGCCAAAATGCCTTGTTGATGCTAGAGGTCAGAGGAGAATGGGCCGACTGATTCAAGCTGATAGAAGAGCAACTTTGACTGAAATAACCACTCGTTACAACCGAGGTATGCAGCAAAGCATTTGTGAAGCCACAACACGCACAACCTTGAGGCGGATGGGCTACAACAGCAGAAGACCCCACCAGGTACCACTCATCTCCACTACAAATAGGAAAAAGAGGCTACAATTTGCACAAGCTCACCAAAATTGGACAGTTGAAGACTGGAAAAATGTTGCCTGGTCTGATGAGTCTCGATTTCTGTTGAGACATTCAGATGGTAGAGTCAGAATTTGGCGTAAACAGAATGAGAACATGGATCCATCATGCCTTGTTACCACTGTGCAGGCTGCTGGTGGTGGTGTAATGGTGTGGGGGATGTTTTCTTGGCACACTTTAGGCCCCTTAGTGCCAATTGGGCATTGTTTAAATGCCACGGCCTACCTGAGCATTGTTTCTGACCATGTCCATCCCTTTATGACCACCATGTCCCCATCCTCTGATGGCTACTTCCAGCAGGATAATGCACCATGTCACAAAGCTTGAATCATTTCAAATTGGTTTCTTGAACATGACAATGAGTTCACTGTACTAAAATGGCCCCCACAGTAACCAGATCTCAACCCAATAGAGCATCTTTGGGATGTGGTGGAACGGGAGCTTCGTGCCCTGGATGTGCATCCCACAAATTTCCATCAACTGCAAGATGCTATCCTATCAATATGGGCCAACATTTCTAAAGAATGCTTTCAGCACCTTGTTGAATCAATGCCACGTAGAATTAAGGCAGTTCTGAAGGCGAAAGGGGGTCAAACACAGTATTAGTATGGTGTTCCTAATAATCCTTTAGGTGAGTGTATATCGTAAAACTAATCCTGTGAGACTGAGATGCTGCAAATAGTGTGATTTTAGCTCAATGTTTTGGCTGTACGTCAATGATGCCCTCTGCTGGTAGGGTATAGTAAGACGGCCGCTCGAGCACTTCCGGTGGCTTCACCGGAACGCGATGAGCAATCCAGTCATTTAAAGATCAGTTGTTGTGATTGGTCTACTCTACTCTGATTGGTCAGATGGCCCAGACTGCTGTGACTGATTTACACTCATATTGGCGGTTCAGAGTTGATTCTTTTCGTTTGGGAGACAATAACTTTATTAATGGTTCACTTTCGACTTTACAACTTTGCAGAATGTTTACATTCACAAACAGATATTACACATTGCATGAAAGGGAATATTAAAAAAAAACATAATATGGTTTAGCTCAGTTTAGTCCTGTCAGGAATGTTGGTTTTATTTGAAAACACACACATTTAGTGAGTATCCACACAGGGCACAGTGGGTTACTGTGGGCTTCCTCTTTGTGTGTTGCTATGGTGTTACTCAATCATTCAATGTTAGCCCAATTTAATAGTGTGGAAGCAGTGGACTTACTGTTAAGCAACCAGGAACAAAATACACTACATACAAAAAGTGCATTCACAGAGACTCTACCCCATACATAACATACACAAACTAAACTCAACCAGCAACTGTGTTTTTCATTCTACAGAATGGCTCACTAAAGAACACAAGTCTATCTGATGAGCAATACGTGTTAGCATCACATATGGTGACAAGATTAACATCTGTGTAGAATTTGCACTTCGTCACGCAAAATGTGTGTGTGTGTAGGTCAACGAGAGAACTTGTTTGTTTTCATCTTTAACCCCTTAAACCCAGAGTGTAACGCCCACCTCCAGCCCCCAATCAAATTACTAATTTAGTATAGCAATTTCTCACGCTTTACAAATAGTTGGAAACATTTGGGATATTGTAAGTACTCAACTAAACAAAATATATAACACTGGCCTAGTGTTTTTTGGATATTTTACTGCAAAAATCTTACATATTGCACCTTTAAGATAAAGTGTAATTTCTTAAAGGGATAGTTCACCCAAAAACAAAATGTTTATGTTTATCTGCTTACCCCCAGGGCATCCAAGATGTAGGTGTCTTTGTTTCTTCAGTAGAACACAAATGAAGATTTTTAACTCCAACCGTTGTATTGTGATAGTCGTATAATGATGTCAATGGGGATATTTTAGAGTATGAGAGCAACGAGAGTACAAACACATAGACATACGAATCCTTATTAAACCATGCGGCTCGTGGCGACACATTGATGTCTTAAGACACGAAACGATCAGTTTCTGCGAGAAACCCAACAGTATTTATGTTATTTATTTACCTCTTATCAGACGAATGTCATCTAGTATTCCCAGCGCCATAACTTCCGGCAAATAAGGTCAAAATACTAGCGTGATCAAAGATATAATATATATATACGTAGATGCCTCATTCGACCGATCCGCGCAGGCAGAGGTTAAATTGGGCCGGAGCGCACCGGAGCGCAGCTCCGCCTCCTCAGGTCCTCAACTCACCCTGCTGGAGCTCAGCTCTGTCTCCTTCAGCACGAAATATTGTTATTAGACTTTAATTATTGTTCGTCTCCTGGCCAATACAGGCTACATGGAATTATCAGACGTCATAATGCATTAATCGCTGCGTTCCCTGGTTCAGCACCACGCCCACAGCCATCATGTAAAACCGTCACATTTACCACAGTTACCATGAAAATCCGCGAACTGCTAGAGCAGCGGTCGGGAACCTGTGGCTCGCCAGGTCTCTCACACTTTACCAACATATCTAACATTTACTAACATGATCGATAAAAAGATAAGACACACATTAACAGAGATCCGTTCTCTGAAGAAAAAAGCAGGCAATTACAATTCCCTTGTTGTACAGCCTAGAGCCTACCGAAGTTAATGACAAGTTTATGATAATAATATTCAAGTTGTGTGTTCAGTGCTGTTCGCGAGTGTCACGATTAAATAAATAATAACAGCATGATAAGTCACGAAAGACAACTGAATTACTGACAGGATGCTGTGCGCGCGCTCCGAGCGCAACAAGAACAAATGGACAAGCATAGGCTACTAGCCTTTGCCTTCGGTTGCGCGCCTAAACGGCCAAATAAACACAGAAATATATCGAAATGCCAAGTCGAGTATTCACATAAACATAGTAGATGTAAGCACTGTGGACGTTTACACACACGAAGAGGATTTATACTCATCAGTTGGTCAACCTCACAGTGAAAGCCCTGCACAATTAGTTCCATATTGCAACTTATTTATTGTTTGCTGCATAATTGTTTGTTTTTAGTTATGGACCTAATAATTACTACTGTTGACATTTTATTGAAATAATTTTATATAATTTTTTACTGTGGCTCTTTTGGAAAAATGCATTTACCAAAAATGAAAAAAAAAAAAAAAGTCTCTTTGGTCAAAAAAAGTTCTCAACCCCTTTCAGGGACACAGACGAAAATGAAAAGACTACAGTCAAAGCTCATCTTTAGGGGGGTATTGTCAAATAATCTACTGCCCACTGACATGGTTTTGAAAGCTATTTATTATTAATTTTTTGGCCTTCAAACTGATTAAAAATGCACATATGTAGATCAGAGAAATCAAACTTTTCCCCCGAACCCCCCAAACTACCTCAAATTTGGGACCTCACTGATTTAAAAAAAACCCTGCCTATGGCCCTAAGTGAACTGTAAAGTATTTATCTTTGTTTGAATAACTACTCAACCCTACCATACACATTAATACTGGAAAAAGAGCCCTTTTGGTGTAAAAACACATTAAGTCTTTTTCCGGCGCGATTTTGAATGATCATTCACCGTAAATAAGGGCTCCCCCTCCCTACAAAAGCCAGTTTAACCACTGCGCGCAGGCACTAATGAGGAATCTATGTATATATCTATGATCGCGCCAGTATTTTGCATGTATTTTGACCTTATTCGCCGGAAGTGATGGCGCGGGGAAAGACTGATGCAGAGCCATAGAATATTTTTTTATAAATGTTTAAATATGGATATTTTTCTTACACAAATGCATCGATTCGCTTCAGAAGGCCTTTATTAACACCCGGAGCTGCGTGGAGCAGTTATTTGACGGACCGATGCATTTTTTATGGACTTCAAAAACAGAGCAACTATTACTGCCATTATAAAGCTTGGATTAGCCTGGACTTTTGTAATATAACTCATATATGAAAAATGTCATATACACCTCGGATGACTTGAGGGTGAGTAAATCATGGGCTAATTTTCATTTTTGGGTGAATTAACCCTTTAATCCTCACCAAACAGGGGTGAGTTTCCAAAAAGCATCATTAGCCAACTACGGTTGCAAATGTTATTGAACTATGTTGTTAACGACGGAACTTGAGACCATATTTGCATATGGGAAACGAGCCTCAGAACAGAAAAAAGCGAGGTTTCTCAAACAGTCCCCTTGCTTACCATTGGTTGATCAAACACATAGTCCCGCCCCAAACACGTCATCAGATGAGGCAGTGTTGGTCAATCAAAATCAAATCAAATCACTTTATTGTCACACAGCTATATACACAAGTGCAACAGCAGGTGAAATTCTTGGTGCAGTTCCGAGCAACATAGCAGTCACGACATGACATGTACAACATTTAAGCAACAACAGATTACACATCTGATGCGCCCACAATTACTCACAGCACAGTAAACTCTACAATAAACAATAAATAATTTACACAATGTGAGTGTAGTTCTCACAGCTTTAGCCAATATACACATACTTACAATATACATATACTTTAAACAATATACACTAAACATACATTAAACAGTATACATTAAGCTATAATAATAATAATAATATACAATGTACAGTATACATTATTATTCACAGTAGAGATCCAATTATGTACAATAGGTGCTATATGATAAATGATAAATAATAAATGATACATAAATGTGTATATAATGTGTGTGTATCTACAGTGGGTTGTGCTGAGTGATATTCTGTCCAGTGTGTGTTATGATCCTGATGGATCAGGAGTTAAGTAGTCTGATTGCTTGTGGGAAGAAGCTGTTCTGAAGTCGGCTGGTGCGTGTTCTGATGCTGCGGTACCGTCTGCCTGATGGCAGCAGTGAGAGCAGCCCATGGTTCGGGTGGCTAGAGTCTCTGATGATCCTCTAAGCTCTCTTCACACACCGCCTGGCGTAAATGTCCTGGAGGGAGGGAAGCTCACCTCCGATGATGCAGCTGGCCGTGCGCACTACCCTTTGCAGGGCTTTGCGGCTGCGGGCGGTACTGTTGCCGTACCAGGTGGTGATGCAGCCAGTCAGCAGACTCTCTATGGTGCAGGTGTAGAAACGTGTGAGGATGTGGCGGTTCATTCCAAACCTCCTCAGCCGTCGCAGGAAGAAAAGGCGCTGATGAGCCTTCTTCACAACGGCCTCGGAGTGGACGGACCATGAGAGTTCCTCTGTGATGTGGACACCGAGGAACTTGAAGCTGCTGACTTATATTGGTATTGTATTGACTTATATTATATTGGTACTGACTTATATTGGTATTGGGCTGGTTGAAATGCTCAACACAGTAAAGGATAGCATAACTAATAAATAACTTGGAGCAATTGAGCCAGATGCTTTGGGGTAAGTTGAGCCAGTGGGCTGCTATAATTTACAATCATGTAAAAATTGTGTTTAATTCAAAACTACACATTTTGTGTTGCTTTTAAAAGCTGTAAGAAGCAAACAGTCCACCACATTTTAGACAGGCTCTGAAGAAAAAGAGATCTGGACAATGCAGACTGTCAGTGAACGTCAGCAACCAAATGCAGGAAATACCATTAGATTGGCTTGATTAGAATCTGGCAGTACAATCGAGGCTAGATTTCTGAGCAGCAAACCAAAGCAAAGTCTTCTGCTGTATTTTTCCTAACTAGGAACTAGGAAACAACAGCTGGAATGTTGAACAGTTTCACGAGAACAAATGTTGCCTCGGTGGTCTGTTCAGCCCTAGAATAGAATATTTGGCTCTTTCTATACTAAATAGGGCCTAAAGAACATGTTAATTTTCAAGAGCTGGTCAGCGAAGGAGGTGCTCAGCCTTTAGAAAATGTAGATCCTCAAGTCTGAGAGGTCAAAATGGGTTGTATCGCCAATTTTACTGTCTAATATTTACTACATTTATTACTCTGCTCTGATTGGTCTGATTGGTCTACTCTGCTCTGATGGGTCAGATGACCCAGTCTGTTGTGATTGGTTTACTCTCCTCTGATTGGTCAGATGGTCCAGTCTGTTGTGATTGGTCTGCTCTGCTCTGATTGGTCAGATGGCCCAGTCTGTTGTGATTGGTCTACTCTGCTCTGACTGGTCAGATGACCCAGTGTGTTGTGATTGGTCTAATCTGCTCTGACTGGTCAGATGGCCCAGTCTGTTGTGATTGGTCTGCTCTGATTGGTCAGATCACCCAGTCTGTTCTGATTGGTCTACTCTGTTCTGATTGGTCAGATGGCCCAGACTGTTGTTATTGGACGACCGCTTACAGCATGTGTCGGAAACCAAACGGCCATTATCATATTAAAATGTATGCTCTGGATCTTCCTCAGCTCTTGACACACAGTGATATGAACAGTAATGATGGAGTTGGTTTTACCATATCAATTTCATCAAAGTGGATTTGCTTTGTCAGCAGAAAACAGCGTCTTCTCCACATGAACAACACGAACCAAACTCTTCCAGTCTCAGATACAACTACAGTGTTTAAGGGTCAAAGTAGACATTGTTCGTCAGTGAAGACTGGAATTATGCAAATTAGTTAACAGAAAGTGAGACTGGAATTGCTAATGAGTCATTTCAGGCGGTTCAGAATCACTTCTTTCTTTTGGAGACAAAAACTCCTCTGCAGTTTGATCTTTGAAACTTTGCAGACCTTGTACATTCACAAACAGCCAGATTACACACTGCATTAAAAGGTCATAACAATCTGTAAATGGTGAGGAAAGAGTTCAAGAATGTTAACATTTTTGTATCAGGGAAAAATCATGCAGTAACAGGGTTGCACATTAAAACAGTGTTCATCAAAATATGATGTTGTATGATATTCATTGTTGGATACAATCGAGAAGATAAAGACCACCGTATTTCCCAAGTTTCCCATGATGTAAACTTCTTTTGTTTCGTCCAGGAATTCTTGTTTCTGAAAAGTCAGATTCAGATGCAATCTTATCAAATGGTTTTATTTTATTTGAATTCTGTGTTCTTTGTTTTGGCTCCTTGAAACTTTGCTCACTGTCCACAAATTACATGACCATCCATTATGTTCACAGATCTGTAAACTGTTTCAACCCTTACTAACATTACACTAATCTAGAATTTTATGACTAAACTAGCTATTCATATATTTTTAAAAGAATACATTTGGCAATTGTATCAGTAGTATAACTCATGGAGACACCTGAGAATGAGCCATTTGGTGTTGTGCAGTTCTCCTTGAAAACAGCCTAAACATTTGCCTCCAAAATTAGTTACAAAATATGAAAGATCTAAAGATATTATGAAGTTAAACTGTTTAGTTTAACAACAGTTCTTTTTTAATATTGTTATTTGAGCGTTTGCTGCATTTGTGCCACGTGGGTGGCGACCCCCAGCAATGGTAATGATTTCAACATGAGGGCATTGAAATCTGTGTTTGCATCTCTGCTGTGGGATTACCTGCAGGCTGACACTGTGATCGGAGTAAAGAGCCTTGTGATAAAGCTTTATTGCATTACAAATAAAGCATGGCATCAGTAAACTATCCTGGGGTATTTAGACACTATTATGAATACGACACCATCACATGGAAGAAGCTAGCATCACACTTTCTGTAAGGGTGCACCTTTGCATATAATTCAGTATAGGGGGAAAACGGGCTAGTTGTCACATTTTTTCCTCTAGTGAATGTCTCAGGATGGGGTTGTTTTTGATGGTTACTATAAAGACATACCATACAAAAAAAGCTATTGAACATTCAAGAAACACTGATCTTTTGTGATCTTATGCGGCATGTATCAGCATATGAGGTACGTTTTCACCAAATTAACCTGCCGTTTATTGCCTTTTCGACTTGTCCTGTCCTTGCCTTGTGTGACAACTTGCCCCAGTCTTCCCTATAATACTCTGTTCCTTCCTTAGAAAGGTGACGCATGTATCTGCCTTTGTGGTCTATCTGCTGCCTTTGACACTGTGATCATCAGATTCTTCTGTCCACCCTCTCATCACTGCACTCTAAAAAAGAAAAAAAATAGCTCTAAAAGTGGTTCTTGGCTCGTAATCATAGGGTAACCACTTTTGGTGCTATATAGCACCATATCTTAACAGGTTCTGTATATAGTAGCGGTACTATATAGCACCTCAATCATCCCAAAGAACTTGTGAAGAACTGCTGAAGAACCACTGAAGCAGCAAGATTTGGTGCTATACAGCACTTAAAGTGGTTCCCCTATGATTACTAGCCAAAGAACCACTTTTAGTGCTATATAGCACTATTGTTTTGAGAGTGTGGGCATCACAGGGATTACACTCCACTGGTCCTATATCACAGGTAGGTTTTTAAGGTTTTTAAGGCACCTTCTTTTTAAGGTTCCCTGGAGAGGGCAGGTATCCAAAGCACATCTACTGTCCACTGGGGTTCCTCAGGGCTCAGTGCTTGGACCTCTCCTCTTCTCCATTTACACTACATCACTGGGACCCATCATACAAGCACATGGCTTCTCATACCATTGCTATGCTGATGACACTCAGCTCTACCTTTCATTCCAACCAGATGATCCCACAGTAGCTGCACTACTGAATCTCCAGCTGTCTGGCAGACATCTCGGCATGGATGAAAGAACATCACCTGCAGCTCAACCTGGCAAAGACTGAGCTTCTCATCTTCCCTGCCAATCCAACTATACAACACAATTTCACCATCCAGCTAGGTTCATCCTTGATTACCCCATCAAGGCTGGTCAGAAATCTTGGAGTAACCTTTGATGTCCAGCTGTCCCTCAAATAACATATTGCAAAGACAGCTCGGTCATGCAGGTTTGCGCTGCACAACATCAGGAAAACAGGACCTTTTCTAACAGAGCACGCAACACAGCTTCTCGTCCAGGCCCTGGTCATCTCTAGGCTTGACTACTGCAATGCGCTTCTGGCTGGACTTCCATCGTGAGCGATCAAATGATCCAGAAAGCAGCAGCACGTCTTGTCTTCAACGATCCTAAAAAGGCCCACGTCACACCTCTCTTCATCTCTCTGCACTGGCTACCACTCGCTGCTCGCATCAAGTTCAAGGCGTTAATGCTTGCTTACAGATCCACCACGAGCACAGCTCCCGCATACTTCCACTCGCTCCTACGAGTCTACACCCCCACCAGAAGCCTTCGCTCAGCAAAGGAGCGACGGCTCGTGGTACCGCCATAGAGAGGCATGAAATTACCTTCCAGAACTTTTTCGATCACTGTTCCTTGCTGGTGGAGCGATCTCCACACCTCCATCCGGAAGGCAGAATCACTGACAACATTCAAAAGACAGCTGAAAACTCATCTCTTCCTCAAGCACTTAACCCCATCTTTAAAAAAAAATCCCTTCATTTTCCTCTATTCCCTCCCTATTTTAGCTTATGCTACTCTAAGCAATGTCCGAAACTTAGTACTTTGAGCACTTTTTGCGATTATGCGCCTCTTCATGACAGATAGCTTCCTGTATTCCTCAGTTGTAAGTCAGTTTGGATAAAATGAATAAATGTAGATGAACTGCACTTTAGCATACTTGGAAATAACATAGGCCTACTTTATGTGGCAGGGTAAGTGACTTCTCTTATTGGCCTGCCTGGGTATGGTTGGTAAACCAATGAGTGCAAGCAACTGTAGTTTTTAAGGACCTTTATTTTGACAGGTTCGTACAGTCCTGTTGATTCTGGGTTTGCCCTCCCACCCCCCTACTTCCTTTCCCGTTCCCGTTTGTGTACAGTATAGAGTTTGCTCAGCGCCAATAGCAGGTGTGTTAAACGCTGGCCTTTTGATTCACGGTACCTGTTGTGAGTAACCATACAGCTTTGCGTCTGGTGTTTATTCAACCAAAATCAAGGGGAATTGAACTTCAAGATATCTAATCCTTATTGCTCGCCGATGACGCTACATGTAACACCGCTGCTGTTTTGCTTAGGGTCCATTTTTATATTTTATGATTCGTGTATCCTGTTGTGTACGGCCTTGTTGAGCATGGTTGGCTCTGGCTTCTCGAGTACGAGCTTTGCATTTGACGGGCTGTTCATTACTCTCATATTTGACTGTCCATAAATGTATTTTTGTTTATTTCTTTTATTTTGTTGCCCGTCTGGATTATTTGGTTTGGAAATATCAGGTGTGGGATTTTCCTAAATTCACTCATCGTCCTGTCATTCTGGTGCCGTGTAGCCGCTGCTTTCGCTGTATGTGTCGCCAGGGAGCTGGTGCACAGTGTCTGTAAACCTTCTTTCGGTTTTTTTATTTAGTGTAATTTGTGTAAATTTTTGGTTGTGACTGTTAATGTGTGTTTCTTTTCCCTCCAGGAGCCAGGGTGGATTCGGCGTGGAATAGGGGAGGCTAGCTGCTTCATTCGGTGGTGTGTGTTTCACGGTGTGCTGACACAACTTCCCTTCCTTATGGTGTGTGCGCGTGGTGTCTGATTTGGTGTGAATTTGAGGTGGGTTTGAACGACCTCCTGAGTTGCAGCTGGCCTGCCTTGTTCCTGCGAAACTTGGCTCTGGAGAATTATCGTGATGTTGGACATGTCTCACGAGAGAGAATTTTAATGCTTTTATAATAAAGTATATTTTTGAAACGATACCCTGTCTCACTACCTATTCCTTTGCCAAAAAGAAGCGCAATAAGAGCCTGAGATCCTGAGACCGTGTACATTGCTCAGTGTAGTACAGGCTAGGGGAGGGAAGAAGAAAGAGAAAGAAGAAAGAATTTATTTTTATTTTTTATGAGGTTAAGTGCTCGCGGAAGAGCTGAGTTTTAAGGTGACTTTTGAATGATGTCAATGATTCTGCGTTTCGGATGGTGTTGGGAAGATCGTTCCACCAGCTGGGAACGTTGAATGAAAATGTTCTGGAAAGGGATTTTTTCCCCCTCTGTGATGGTACCACAAGCCGTCGTTCCTTTGCTGAGCGAAGGCTTCTGGTTGGGGTGTGGATTTGTAGAATGGGGTCAAAGTAAGTCGGAGCTGAGCGTGTGGTGGCTCTGTATGCAAGGGTCATCGCCTTAAACTTGATGCGAGCAGCAAGTGGTAGCCAGTGCAGTGAGATGAAGAGAGGTGTACACAAATAAAAAGAGTAACACAAACAAAGTACACAAACAAGGACACTGTAAAATAAAGTGTTACCAAATATGTTTTTAAGCTGTGAAGTACACTACAAGTGCACATTCAGTAGGCCTACAATTCAATCTTTTAAAGGGCGATGTCTGTACTCGCAGTCGGGTGGAGGGCACAAACCCACGCAGAGCTTTATCAGTGTTGTTGTCGTCGTCGATGACTGCTGACGGTCACCTGGTTGAGGTCTTGTTGATGGAAAATCTTGGCATGAGCCTCCTGCAGCCTCACAGGAGAATAATTCATGTTTACATTCCTCTCAGATGAGGGGGCCAGTCTTCAAAATACAGTATTGTCACATTTTGGTGTGGTCTGTAAAAAGGCAGGTCCTTTCTGCAAGTCTCATCACATCCCTGAAGCCCCAACAATTCAGAGACAGACGTTTTGAAAAACATGGTTTAATGAGTGTTTCTGCAGGACTGTTGATGTGAATTCGACTTAAATGTTCACACAGAGTACGCACATTCCCAGCTGTTAGATGAATAACACTCATCATCTTCCTCGCATTATTTCCGCTCATTTGCAGGGTCTGCTCAACACACACACCTTTTTGGCACAGGTTTTTACGTCGGATGCCCTTCCTGACACAACCCAGTACTGAGACACTGAGACACAGAGACACATTCACACTCACACAGGCTTTATATACACTGTTTAGACACTTACTGTAGATCACAATGTAGAAACATATAAATGCATTTACATTAAAGGGGTGGTTGCATGCGATTTCACTTTTTAAACTTTAGTTAGTGTGTATTGTTGCTGCTTGAGCATAAACAGTATCTGCAAAGTTACAGCGCTGAAAGTTCAATGCAAACGGAGATATTGTCTTT
This sequence comes from Romanogobio albipinnatus, assembly GCA_023566225.1. Classification (NCBI taxonomy): domain Eukaryota; kingdom Metazoa; phylum Chordata; class Actinopteri; order Cypriniformes; family Gobionidae; genus Romanogobio; species Romanogobio albipinnatus. Next base: position 52,209,770 of record CM042243.1, read on the forward strand.
TAAAGTTACGGCAGTTTATTGCCTACAAAAACAGCCGGGTTGGACTACAACAAGCTTCTTCCCGGGTTGGTGACATCATAAACCCTTGCTATTAACATAAACACTGCCCCCGCGAACACGCAACAAAGTGGGCGAGGCCACGTCGCAGTCATTATGAAAGAGAGAGAGCTGTTGCAGAACTACAAACTGTATTTGGCCATCTAACCAATCTAAGACCATTGCGTTTTTTGGAGGGATGGGCTTCATAGAAGCAAGAAGCAAATGAGCCGTTCAAAGGACAGTGGAGACAGCGGTGTGGAATAAAGGTAAAATATAAGAAAAATATGCCGTTTAAAAAAAAAAAGAGTAGTAAGACATGTTATACTGTGCCCCATAAACACAACCAAGCCTAGAAAAAAAAAACACGGAACCACCCCTTTAATAATCAAAAGCAAATGTCATCTGTGCTCAACTTTCTGCACCATTTTCATGCTCAATGTCTTTGAATGGCTCAATGGCTCCGTATGGCACATGGACTACTTTTATTGTGCCTTTTGTAACTGTCAGAGCTTGACAGCACCTTTCACTGAGTAGAAAAGATCTACATCAACATTGTGCTCAGCGGAAGGAAGAAAGTCACTCCGGTTGGAACAGCATGAGGACAGACGTGGATGATTTGGATGACATGCAGTGAATAATTTCGCTGTGCCCTGCTCGTCATGAAGGGCTTTGGCAGGATATGGACCGGCCAACACACATACACAAACACACGCACGCACGCACACGCGCACACACACACAAACACATTCAAACACACACACACACACACAGGGGCGTTTTTGTGAAATGTGGGGACATTCCATAGGCGTAATGGTTTTTATACCTTACAAACCACATGTTCTACTGCCCCTGCCCCTAAACCTACACACACACACACACAATGGGTAATGTCCTCATATTTCACCCTCTTTTTATAATACCCATGTCATTATATACATTTGTGTCCTGATTTTTCACAAAAACATTCCCACACAGACAAACTCACACATTCAAACACACACACACACACACACACACAAACTCACACATTCAAACACTCACCCGCACGCACGCACTTACACACACACACACACACAACCTCACACATTCAAACACACACACTCATTCAGACACACACACACACACACACAGACACTCACACAAACACACTCACAACACACACTCAAACACACATTCACACACAAACACGTGCGCACTCAAACAAACACTCACATACAAGCACTTACACACACAACACATTCACACACACACACACACACACACAAACTCACACATTTAAACACTCACACGCACGCACTTACACACACACACACACACACACACACACACACACACATTCAAACACTCACACGCATGCACTTACACACAAACACACAACCTCACACATTCAAACACACACTCACTCAGACACACACTCACACACACACACACACACACACACACACACACACACACACTCACACACAACCTCACACATTCAAACACACACACTCACTCAGACACACACACACACACACACACTCACAGACACTCACACAAACACACTCACACTCACAACACACACTCAAACACACATTCACACACAAACACGTGCGCACTCAAACAAACACTCACATACACACACACTCAGACACACTCTCACACACAAGCACTTACACACACAACACATTCACACACACACACACACACACCCACAAACACACACAAACTCACACATTCAAACACTCACACGCACGCACTTACACACACACACATTCAAACACTCACACGCATGCACTTACACACAAACACACAACCTCACACATTCAAACACACACACTCACTCAGACACACACACACACACACACACACACACTCACACACACACACACACTCACACAAACACACACACACACACACACACATACACACAGACACTCACAGACACTCACACAAACACACTCACAACACACACTCAAACACACATTCACACACAAACACGTGCGCACTCAAACAAACACTCACATACACACACACACACACACACACACAAGCACTTACACACACAACACATTCACACACACACCAACACAAATTCACACAAACTCACATACACACACACACACCTTCTCAAACACACACTCACGACAATGGGATGGTGAGTAAATGATGCACTTTTTTTCTAATGGGGAAAATGACTATTACTATCTCTATAAAGCCAACAGTATCATATTTACATGCACATTTGCAAGGCCTCAAAATCATAAACATCATCAAAACTTCGCTGAAGAACCTCTCACTCCATCTCCTCCAGTCCGTCTGTCTCTGATCGTTTATCCAGTGAAAGTCTGTCCAAGTGTCCTCCTTCAGCTCATGCTTCACGTGTCTTTCTGCTGTCAAATCTGCTCTGATTTCATCAAGTAAACGCAAGAATAACTTTGATATTGTCAGTAATATTTCAAGATGAACACTCACTGGACTGAAGAAACTTTATATGATAATCCATCATCATTTATTATTCGAAAAATCATGAGTATCAAATATGATCATCAGGCTTTTGAGGAAGGTCTATTTGTTCATCTCTCAATCATCATTGCATTGCATTATTTGATCATAAAACTAAGTGTAGCAGGCTACAGCTGTCTGGCCAAATGGCAATTCATTTGCAGTGCTGTGAGCCAATCGCGATGGTCGAGTCCCTATATATAAATCGGGACTTTTCGTTTGACAAGTTACGTCATCGACACGCGACTGTTGCCCTGTTTACCTGCCGGCCTATCTGTCTGATGTCTGTCTTGGTCTGCCTGGGTCATCTATTCGATCCTAGCGTTACCGGTAGGAAAAGCTCTGGTTCTTTGTTTCCACTCTTTTAACTTTATGACGGGCTTATAGGGAATGTTTTCATTTTAGAATCCCCGTTGCTGTAGTAGCCCTGTTAGCAGCTAAAGTTGTGCCCGGTTATTGGTGACCAGAGCCTGGGGCCGTGACTGGATGCTGTTTCACAAAGGTATGTGACTACGATAATCATTAGATAAATGTTACGGTGAGATGCGTTTACAAGTAGACACTTTTTGTATTTCAGGGAAGGCTTTATAGCCGGGGTGTAGCGGCCAGCGGGCGACATCAGCGCCGAACGCCTGCTGCTTTGCTTACGTTTTTATTCCGATTTGTTTACGTATATAATTGGATCATGTCAACAACTGTGGCTGCCTTTTTCACCCGGGACCTAGAATAAGTGGAACCGAGGTTTGCTTGCATTAATCGGCAGCTTCCTGGTGAGCTCGGTCTTCCTGTTATACCGTGAACTGGTTTCATTCAGCATCATATGACCAGTTTCATGGTTTAAGTGTGGAGTGTTGGATGGACTGACACCATTAACTGTTATTATTTTGGTCTATATTTTATAGGCTCAGTGTTTTGTGTGTTTATTGAAACTCTTGTAGGGAGGCTTTTTGTTTGCTGCTGATATACAAGAGTATTATTCTGATTCATTTGGGTTGATTATTGATTTGTTTTGTTTTGTCTACCCCGATCAAAGATCGTTAAGCCAGACGGCATTTTTTGCCCCATTGTGCTGGCTGGGCTATGATAGTTTGTTTGTTTAATTTGTATTTTGCTTTGTGATTCAATTGCTATCCATATCTTTAACCCTAGTACCATCTTGGGTTTAACAGTGTTTTGCAATTGTTGTGTGTGGTTGATTTTCACGTGCTTGTCTTTTGTCTAGGTGCTGAAGACCGCCAGTGGGAACAGTGCCCCTTGTGGTGGTGGGTCCCTTGGTGTGTGCAGTGGCGGTGCGTTCACCAAATGTGATCATTTCCCTTGCGGTGCGTGTGTGTGAAATTTATCACGTGTGAGTGGGGTGTTGTGTTATGGACGATCATTGCTCGGGCCACTAGCCTCCCACTGGTAAGTTTCAGCCCTAGCTTCACCTCGTGTGTGTGTGTGTGTGTGTGTGTGTGTGTGTGTACATTGTGATTAGAGTATATTGTGTTTGTTATTTGATTTGGTGTCAATTACATTCTATTCTCTGTGAAATTCGTACTATGTTTGTTGTGAAATCTTGAATGTTTGGAGTGACTCTGGAGTGTATGGCTCCATGGGTTGTACATTTTTATAAAAAGTAAAAGAAGAGAAATTAAAATATTATTTTTGTACTTGACCACTGTCTCTGGCTGATCCTTGCACGAACCTGAGTGTCTTGTTAGCGAAAAACCATTAAATCTTTGGGTGTAAGTCCCATCGTGGCGTAGTCTGCTATTTGTCTGGGTCTAAGCCCAGCTATATATATATATATTCCCCCTGCCACATTTGGCGTATAGTCGGCAGGATCGCTTGGTAAAGCCAGAGACGTGTTCCAGTTTTTTTGTTGTTGTTTGCATTGTTTTTTGTTTTCTTCTTTCTCATTATAAGCAAAGCAGCAGCTGTTCTTCGGTCAATCACTAAAGAGGCAGGTAAGACGGGGAGTGCGTTTGGTTTTTCTTTCTGCCAATTGGACTGTGTAGTACCAAAAATATGCAACAGGGGGTGGCTGAAGGGAATGAGTTACAGGAGTTGAGGGACTTGATAGCTCACCTGAAAGCTGATAATGAGCGTCTACGTCAGACCCCAGGCCCTGCTCCTGCTCCGGGCCCTGTCCTTATTCCTGCTCCTATCCCGGTACCAGAAAGGTTAGTTTTTGTCCCACGTGATAGAAAATGCCCTCTGTTTAGTGGTAGGGCAAGCCCTAAGTTGGGGGAGTGGATTGAGGAAGCGGAAGCTTGCATGAGAGCACGACATTTGACTCGTGCTGATCAGGCATTCTTTCTCTATGATCATCTAGAGGGGGAGGCTCGGGATGAATTAAAATACCGTCCTAGTGCAGATCGAGCAGACCCAGATAGGATATTTGCTGTGTTGCGTGAGGTGTATGGCTGCACTGCTTCATATGTAGCCCTGCAGGAATCCTTTTTTTTAAGAAGGCAACAGGAAGGGGAATCCCTGCAGGAGTTCTCCCTTGCCTTGCTGAGCCTTATGGCGAAAGTTAAGGAGAGTGCGCCTGAGAGTATGTCCAATGCGGAGGCACTGCTAAGGGATCAGTTTGTGGAGCATGTCCTTGATGGGGCTCTGCGTCGTGAACTCAAGCAGATGGTACGCCGGCAGCCGACCGCTACTATTTTAGAAGTAAGGAGTGAGGCTATTAGATGGGAGCGGGAGGGCTTACCGGGAGGTATGAGAGGTCGTAGCTACTCTGTTCCATCAGCATTGGGGATTCAGTATCGGGTTCAAGGCAGTTCCCAGCCGGTGGCTCTGGTGCCGGCTGCTTCTGAACTAAGTGAGATCAGGGATTTGTTGAAGTGTCAACAAGAGCAGCTGAAAAATCAACAAGATCAATTACAGAAGCTTACCCAGAGTCCGTCCCTCTTACAAAATCCTCCCCAACGCAATCGCTTCCCCCGTGATGCCGTTAAGACATGCAGGCGTTGCCAGCAGCCTGGCCACTTGGCTTGGGAGTGTGATGGGGTTCGTGTCCCTGCTCGCTTTCCACTCCCTGCTCAGGCCCCGCGGGACTTTAGTAACCAATCTCGTGCCAATCCGATGTCGGAAAACTAGTGCCCACCGAACTGCAGAGCCACCGTTCGGGTGGGGCTACTATTGGCTCAGGGTTTGGGTTACAAGAGTCGAAGGGTGCCTCAAAATTGATGTCGTCTTGCCCTCATCTTGATGTGCTATTTGGGGGAGTTAAGGTACCTTGCCTGCTTGACACTGGGTCTATGGTGTCAACTGTCACTGAAAGTTTCTTTCGTCAGAACTATGAACCATGGGGTCAAGAGCGGCTCCACTCTTGTCATTGGTTGCAGCTTAGGGCTGCCAATGGACTGGCCATCCCTTATCTTGGCTATTTGGAGTTAGATGTCGAACTTTGTGGGAAATCAATGCCCAATTGTGGGGTATTGGTAGTTCGTGATCCTCCAAACAGCCAGCCCCATCCGGTCCCTGGTGTGTTAGGGATGAACGTGATCCGCAAGTGTTATCAGGAGCTGTTTGGGGCGCATGGCACAGCTTTCCTTGACTTGCCCTTAGTGCTGGAGGCTCCATCACCCGTGTTGCAGGCGCTACAACAATGTTATAGTTGCAGCATCCAGGTACCTAGTTCTGCCCCTGGCATGGTTAGGGTCAGAGGTAGGAAGGCTTGTCGTATTCCAGGTGGAGTAATAAAGTTGGTGGCAGCCACCTGTTCCGAACAGTTTTCAGGGTCCATGGTGCTCTTTGAGCCTTTGGCCTCTGGCCTACCTGTTGGCTTATTGGCCTCTCCTGCTCTAGTCCAGGTTAATCGGGGTACAGCCTACATACCCATAGTCAATGTAAATTCTACTGACGTCTTGCTTTTTCCACGTACTATTGTAGGCACGATTGATCATGCTCGCATTGTTAGCCTGCCAGCAGGGGTCACTGAAATACCCCCCGTTATTGCTACGGTGTCATCCCAGCTTGTTAGCCCCTCTGTGCCGGACCAGATAGAGGTCTTAGATTTGTCCTCACTGCCCACTGATGATCAAGGATCAGTGAGGGAATTGTTGTACAGGTATAAGGATGTCTTTTCGGCCTATGACATGGATTTGGGCTGCACCAATTTGCTTGCTCATGATATCCCTCTTGTGGAGGATACTCCGATCCGTCAACGCTATCGTCGGATACCTCCTTCAGAGTACGAGGTAGTGAAAGAACACATTAATCAACTGCTTGAGGCAAACATCATACGAGAGAGTTGTAGTCCTTATGCGTCCCCAATTGTCCTAGTTAAAAAGAAGGATGGTAGCCTGCGCATGTGCGTAGACTACCGCCAGCTAAATAACAACACTAGGAAGGACGCATTCCCTCTTCCTCGTATTGAGGAATCGCTTGATGCATTGACCGGTGCTCGTTGGTTCTCCACTTTGGACCTGGCCAGTGGGTACAACCAGGTCCCAGTGGCAGAAGTGGATAAGCCTAAGACGGCCTTTTGTACGCCCTTTGGGCTGTTTGAGTGGAACCGGATGCCCTTCGGGCTCTGCAATGCCCCCAGCACCTTTCAGAGGTTAATGCAGCGTTTATTTGGAGATCAACAATGTCAATCGTTGCTTTTATATCTTGACGATATTGTGATCTTCTCCTCTACAGTAAAACAGCATCTGGAGAGGCTGGAAGTGGTGCTGGGGCGGCTGCAGCGAGAGGGGCTGAAGGCGAAGCTCTCCAAATGTGCCTTTTTCCAGCAACGGGTTCAATATTTGGGCCATGTGATCTCTGACCAGGGTGTAGCCACTGACCCAGGAAAGATTGAGGTGGTCGTTGGTTGGCAGGCCCCCACTACCATCTCAGAGCTCCGTTCTTTTTTGGGGTTTGCGAGCTATTATCGCCGTTTTGTGCAAGGGTTCGCAAAGTTGGCCGCCCCGTTACATCGTTTGGTGGCTGCTCAAGGGAACATCAAGTCAAAACGGAAGTCTGAGCGGGAAAATATTGGTAGGTGGAGCGACGAGTGTAGGGATAGCTTTGAAGCTCTAAAACATCAGCTGACCACAACACCAGTGCTGGTGTATGCTGACTTTTCCCTTCCATTTATTTTGGAGGTTGACGCAAGTTATGGTGGTCTGGGAGCAGTGCTCTCCCAAGAGCAACAAGGCAAGGTGCGGCCAATAGCATATGCCAGTCGGGGGTTGAAGCCTACAGAGCGTAATATGCAAAATTACAGCTCCATGAAACTGGAGTTTCTGGCCCTTAAGTGGGCCATGACAGAGAAATTTCGTGAATATTTGTTGGGTCACAAATGTATCGTCTTCACGGACAATAACCCACTTAGTCATCTAACATCGGCAAAGCTGGGTGCCACCGAACAGCGTTGGGCAGCCCAGCTTGCTGCTTTTGACTTCGAGTTAAAATACCGTTCTGGTAGGAATAATAGGAATGCAGGCGCTTTGTCTCGCCAACATCCCACGGGCCCTTTGGAAATGCAAGCGATGCTCTCTGGCACACCTTTGCCTAAACCACTCCAGCAGGTATTGTCCCTGGGAGATGTGGAGGCAGCGCAGGCGACCATCACTGCCTTGCCCTGCCGTTGGCCAGCTGAGGTCTCACTCCTCCAACAAGATGACCCTGCTATTAGAGAACTCTGGCGGTTTTGGCGACGTAAACAGCGGCCTAACTCCGAGGAACGGAAGCAGGTGTGCCCAACTGTGTTGGCTTGGCTTCGCCAGTGGGATCGGCTACTGGAAACGGGCGAGGTCTTATATCGCCAAGTACTGCGCCCTGATGGAAAAGAGGCAGTGCTTCAATTATTGATGTCCGCCTCATTAAAACAGGATGTGCTGACTCAAGTTCACCAGGAGCACGGCCATCAGGGGGTGGAGAGAACACTGGAGTTGCTGCGCCAACGGTGTTTTTGGCCGGGTATGTCCACGGAAGTGGCACAGTGGTGTCAGGCATGTGAGCGATGCCAGCTTGCCAAGGACTCTCAACCTGTGGCCCAAAGCTTCATGGGGCATTTGTTGGCCTCGCAGCCGAATGAGATTCTGGCCATTGATTACACCACCCTGGAGCCTGGTAGGACAGGGGTGGAAAACGTCTTAGTGATGACTGATGTTTTCAGCAAGTACACTTTGGCAGTTCCCACCCATGACCAGCGTGCTCCCACTGTGGCTCGTGTATTGGTGACCGAATGGTTTTCCAAGTTCGGGGTTCCTTCTAGGATTCATTCTGATCAGGGCCGTAGCTTTGAAAGTGCCCTGATCCAGCAGCTATGTGGTCTTTACGGCATTAAAAAGACTCGAACAACCCCATATCATCCGTCTGGCAATGGTCAGTGCGAGAGATTTAATAGGACCCTTCACAACTTGTTGCGGACCCTGCCTGTGTCGAGGAAGAGGGACTGGCCGTCCTGTTTACCACAGGTACTCTATTGCTATAACACTACCCCCCACCAGTCCACTGGAGAGTCTCCATTCTTTCTCTTGTTCGGGCAGGAGCCTAGATTACCAGTTGATTTTCTTTTGGGTAGGGTTCAGGATCCGGTTGGTGGTACGGTTCATGAGTGGGTGCAGGAACATCAGGCCCGATTACAGGTTGCATTTCTGGGGGCCAGAGAGCGGTTGGACATAGCGGCCCTACGCCGGAAAAGGAACTATGATCGACACGTTCGAGATGCTCCACTGGTGGAGGGTCAGCAGGTGTTTTTGCGTAACTTCAACATCCGTGGACGCCATAAGATTTGCGACCTGTGGAGCCCAGTGGTGCATCAAATCTTGAGGGCACCTAAGGGTGGTGGGTCGGTTTATACGGTGGCACCCGTAGCCGACCCTAACAGGGCTCGTCATGTGCACCGCTCTCTCCTGAAGGCTGTGGTACAGAACCCTTCCTCTGCCCCAGTCAGCCTAGGTGAACCTAGTTCCGCTAATCCCTCTTTTTCGCCCCGGCCTATTGATGATGATGCTTATTGTGACTCTGACCTGATGGCTTGGAGATATGAAGAACCTGCCGTGCTTGGCTTGCCAGACATCAGTAGACCGGTCGTCATAGCTAGTCCAGAAGTACCCCTTCAGTATTCACCTCCAGGTATATCCCTGCCAGAACCTAGTTCTTTAGCACCGTCACCTCATCCTGAATTGACGGATGATTTAACCACCTCTTTGGCAGTTCTTCCTTCGGGGTGCTTGGATACTGGGGAGGTGACCAGACGAAAAACATCCCGGTCCACGGCTGGAAAACACTCTAATATTCATCATTTGCCATAACATGTACGAGTTTCGGTTACTGAGGTCTTCCAGGCCTGTGAATCAGTGTGTATTTTCGGCTCTAAATGCTGGAGCCACCACCTAGCGTCGTAGTGTTGTAATGGGGTTTTCTTTTAATCGTTGGGGCAACGATTTAGAAAGGGGGGGCAGATTGTAGCAGGCTACAGCTGTCTGGCCAAATGGCAATTCATTTGCAGTGCTGTGAGCCAATCGCGATGGTCGAGTCCCTATATATAAATCGGGACTTTTCGTTTGACAAGTTACGTCATCGACACGCGACTGTTGCCCTGTTTACCTGCCGGCCTATCTGTCTGATGTCTGTCTTGGTCTGCCTGGGTCATCTATTCGATCCTAGCGTTACCGGTAGGAAAAGCTCTGGTTCTTTGTTTCCACTCTTTTAACTTTATGACGGGCTTATAGGGAATGTTTTCATTTTAGAATCCCCGTTGCTGTAGTAGCCCTGTTAGCAGCTAAAGTTGTGCCCGGTTATTGGTGACCAGAGCCTGGGGCCGTGACTGGATGCTGTTTCACAAAGGTATGTGACTACGATAATCATTAGATAAATGTTACGGTGAGATGCGTTTACAAGTAGACACTTTTTGTATTTCAGGGAAGGCTTTATAGCCGGGGTGTAGCGGCCAGCGGGCGACATCAGCGCCGAACGCCTGCTGCTTTGCTTACGTTTTTATTCCGATTTGTTTACGTATATAATTGGATCATGTCAACAACTGTGGCTGCCTTTTTCACCCGGGACCTAGAATAAGTGGAACCGAGGTTTGCTTGCATTAATCGGCAGCTTCCTGGTGAGCTCGGTCTTCCTGTTATACCGTGAACTGGTTTCATTCAGCATCATATGACCAGTTTCATGGTTTAAGTGTGGAGTGTTGGATGGACTGACACCATTAACTGTTATTATTTTGGTCTATATTTTATAGGCTCAGTGTTTTGTGTGTTTATTTAAACTCTTGTAGGGAGGCTTTTTGTTTGCTGCTGATATACAAGAGTATTATTCTGATTCATTTGGGTTGATTATTGATTTGTTTTGTTTTGTCTACCCCGATCAAAGATCGTTAAGCCAGACGGCATTTTTTGCCCCATTGTGCTGGCTGGGCTATGATAGTTTGTTTGTTTAATTTGTATTTTGCTTTGTGATTCAATTGCTATCCATATCTTTAACCCTAGTACCATCTTGGGTTTAACAGTGTTTTGCAATTGTTGTGTGTGGTTGATTTTCACGTGCTTGTCTTTTGTCTAGGTGCTGAAGACCGCCAGTGGGAACAGTGCCCCTTGTGGTGGTGGGTCCCTTGGTGTGTGCAGTGGCGGTGCGTTCACCAAATGTGATCATTTCCCTTGCGGTGCGTGTGTGTGAAATTTATCACGTGTGAGTGGGGTGTTGTGTTATGGACGATCATTGCTCGGGCCACTAGCCTCCCACTGGTAAGTTTCAGCCCTAGCTTCACCTCGTGTGTGTGTGTGTGTGTGTGTGTGTACATTGTGATTAGAGTATATTGTGTTTGTTATTTGATTTGGTGTCAATTACATTCTATTCTCTGTGAAATTCGTACTATTTTTGTTGTGAAATCTTGAATGTTTGGAGTGACTCTGGAGTGTATGGCTCCATGGGTTGTACATTTTTATAAAAAGTAAAAGAAGAGAAATTAAAATATTATTTTTGTACTTGACCACTGTCTCTGGCTGATCCTTGCACGAACCTGAGTGTCTTGTTAGCGAAAAACCATTAAATCTTTGGGTGTAAGTCCCATCGTGGCGTAGTCTGCTATTTGTCTGGGTCTAAGCCCAGCTATATATATATATATTCCCCCTGCCACATAAGCATTAAATATTAAGACGTTATTGTCAGATACAGAGTGATGAGTGATATTTATATGATTGTATGTCAGTATCTGCGCTACTGTTATAAAGATCTCATTGATTTACATCAGAATGCCATCCATATGAATATCTGCACTAAACTGCAGATGTTGGCTCAGGTTGAGCCTCCATATTCTCACTGTATCAGACTATACGAGCCATGAAATCTTGATTTATCAAAACATTATTTCATATATCAGGGTGTACAGGGCGAGTAGTAGTAAAACACTCACTCGTCTTCTATTTGAAATGGTCTCTCAGTCTCTTACTGATATATAATGAAGTGTGACGTATAAAAAGCACCTGGATGATTTCCCCAGCACAACAAAGGCGTTTGTTCTTCTCTCTGAAAACATTCCTGACGTTCCTCGGACTAAGCTCATTCTACCATCCCTGTGGTTTAGGACCGTCCGTGATGTTTGGCAGCACTCCGAGTTTATTCACAGGACAAAAACAAGTGTCCACTCATCAAAACCACAACGATCCGCTGTATTCAAGCACTCCATGTGAAACCAGACGTTCACGATCTTCGGCTTTCTGAAAATATGAAGCCATATCAGACTAAAGAATAACAGATTTTTTTTCATAACAGCGGGAGGAAATGCCATGCCCGTGTCACAGCAGTCTGCGAATGTTATTGACATCTGCTCAGTAGGAGCGCCCACCTCCAAACCCAATGATTTGACCTCTTGACCCCGGAAAACCAGATGCAGACATACTTCACATTTGCTCTCTCTCTTGAGAAACGTTGAGTTCTCAAGGGTATTTATACATTGTTTTCCATCACCATGTCCCTTTAGGGGCTCCGTATGGCACATGGACTACTTTTATTGTGCCTTTTGTAACTGTCAGAGCTTGACAGCACCTTTCACTGAGTAGAAAAGATCTACATCAACATTGTGCTCAGCGGAAGGAAGAAAGTCACTCTGGTTGGAACAGCATGAGGACGGACGTGGATGATTTGGATGATATGCCTCTGCTCATCATGAAGGGCTTTGGCAGGATATGGGCGAAACACATGCCTCTGTTGTTGAGTCACTTCACTTTGATTGCACTAAATGAACCCCTGAAACATGATGTCTTTAAAAGTCTTTTGGGCCTGTTCTGCACACTTTCTAAACAACGATCTCTCTACCGCTCATGTCTGAAGTTTTGCCTTGAAGACTCCAGGTCCTCAGTTAATGCTGTTATTTCAGAAGACTCTATTGGACAGGAGAGTTTCGGTTTTTATTGCAGCTGGCTAATCCCCTCGGACCGTCCTGTAGGTGTCCATGGAGGGGAATGTGGCTTGCAGGTCAGCATCATAAAGCGCTATCTTCTCAAATTACCGTCGGCCGGCCCAGACCGAACAGAGACGCCTTATGGTTCCTGTTAAGTTCAGAGTCAAAAATTCTCAGATGCAGAGAAACTTGACACACACTTTGATCTCTCACATGCATAAACATGCTCTTAGGGGTCATTTACAGACTTAAAAGGGGGAACTTTTTATGTGTTTTTGGCCTTTCATTATACACGACAACTGAGTTTTGGAGACCTGAACATGCAAACTCTACCGTTATAGTCTCTATGTAAACAAGAAAAATGTGAATCTGTGAAAACTAGAGATGCACCGATACTAAATGTACTAACTATACAACTGCCATTTATTTTCAGTTATAATAAATTACCCCCCCCCACCCCCGGAGCCGTGTGGAGCAGTTATATGATGGATAGATGCACTGGTAACCCTTTATAATAACTACACACTGTGGAGCATTAGTAAATAGTTCATTCATCATTTATAAAGCATTAATAGACATTAATAAGCAGTTTATAAATACAGCTATAAATGATGTGTTCTTGATTTATAAGCATATCTATAATGTGTTTAATAATTGCATTTTCATACTTTATAAATGAGCAATTTAACATTTCTAGATTAAGCATTACATTATTTACAAATCAGTTATGTAGGAGTTGTCAGTGGTTCATCAGATCATTTAGAAAGTGTAAGTAAAGGATTTATAAACTATTTAAATGTAAAATGTTCAAAAACATTTAGTAGTTGTCAGTAACTCTTTCTGTGAGCTCATCTAAAGTGAGGACGATTTATGCCTCATAAAGCTTTGCCTCATAAAGGAGATATAAAGGCTCAGTTCTCTTCTGAACAGAAGGCAGGAGGAATATAGCACATATAAATATTTATTTCAAAATGCAAAAATGGAGACTGTACAACTATATGACCCAAAAATATAAAATTAAAATTAAACCTCTTCAATGTCATAGAAAGTAATATTCCTGTAGACCACCAGAAAACATAACTGCAGTCAAATGAAACTAAGCCTCTGCAATCTGATATAAAAATACATTTCTGTAAAGTGTAAACATTGCTGAATAAAAATGTACCAGTGGATCACACTGGATTACAGGAGTGCCAAAACACAACAAATACAATTTAGATAAAACAATAATAATATGATAAAATATTTTGCCGTGTCAAAACAGTACTAACTTTATAACATTAGAAAACAGCAGTGCAGAAGAGAACTGAGCCTTTAAATCGCCTTTGTAAAAGCTTTATGAGGCAGAAATCGTCCTCACTTTAGATGAGCTCACAGAAAGAGTTACTGACAACTACTCAATGTTTTATAACTACCTGAATTAATCATGAATTACAGTGGAAATACATGTAAATAAAGCATTTATTAACACACTGAGTAACTATTGTGAATGAGTATAATAAGATGTATAAATGTACGTTTAAATATTTTATTAATCCTTTACTTACACTTTCTAAATGATCTGATGAACCACTGACAACTCCTACATAACTGATTTGTAAATAATGTAATACTGAATTTAGAAATGATAAATTGCTCATTTATAAAGTATGAAAATACAATTATTAAACACATTATAGATATGCTTATAAATCAAGAACAAATCATTTATAGCTGTATTTATAAACTGCCTATTAATGTCTATTAATGCTTTATAAATGATGAATGAACTATTTACTAATGCTTAACTAATGCTTCACAGTGTGCAGTTATTATAGTGTTACAGATGCACTTTTATGATGGACAGATGCACTTTTATGAAGGACAGATGCACTTTTATGAAGGATAGATGCACTTTTATTATGGATGGATGCACTTTTATTATGGACAGATGCACTTTTATGATGGACAGATGCACTTTTATGATGGATGGATGCACTTTTATGATGGACAGATGCACTTTTATGATGGACAGATGCACTTTTATGATGGATGGATGCACTTTTATGATGGACAGATGCACTTTTATGATGGACAGATGCACTTTTATGATGGATGGATGCACTTTTATGATGGACAGATGCACTTTTATGATGGATGGATGCACTTTTATGATGGACAGATGCACTTTTATGATGGATGGATGCACTTTTATGATGGACAGATGCACTTTTATGATGGACAGATGCACTTTTATGAAGGATAGATGCACTTTTATGATGGACAGATGCACTTTTATGAAGGATAGATGCACTTTTATGATGGACAGATGCACTTTTATGATGGACAGATGCACTTTTATGAAGGATAGATGCACTTTTATGATGGACAGATGCACTTTTATGATGGACAGATGCACTTTTATGAAGGATAGATGCACTTTTATGATGGACAGATGCACTTTTATGATGGATGGATGCACTTTTATGATGGACAGATGCACTTTTATGATGGATGGATGCACTTTTATGATGGACGGATGCACTTTTATGATGGATGGATGCACTTTTATGATGGACAGATGCACTTTTATGATGGATGGATGGATGCACTTTTATGATGGACAGATGCACTTTTATGATGGATGGATGCACTTTTATGATGGACAGATGCACTTTTATGATGGATGGATGCACTTTTATGATGGACAGATACACTTTTATGATGGATGGATGCACTTTTATGATGGATGGATGCACTTTTATGATGGACAGATGCACTTTTATGATGGATGGATGCACTTTTATGATGGACAGATGCACTTTTATGATGGACAGATGCACTTTTATGATGGATAGATGGATAGATGCACTTTTATGATGGATAGATGCATAGATGCACTTTTATGATGGATAGATGGATAGAGGCACTTTTATGATGGATAGATGCATAGATGCACTTTTATGATGGATAGATGCACTTTTATGATGGATAGATGCACTTTTATGATGGACAGATGCACTTTAATGATGGATAGATGCACTTTTATGATGGATAGATGCATAGATGCACTTTTATGATGGACAGATGCACTTTTATGATGGACAGATGCACTTTTATGATGGATAGATGCACTTTTATGAAGGATGGATGCACTTTTATGATGGATAGATGCACTTTTATGATGGACAGATGCACTTTTATGATGGACAGATGCACTTTTATGATGGATGGATGCACTTTTATGAAGGATGGATGCACTTTTATGATGGATAGATGCACTTTTATGATGGACAGATGCACTTTTATGATGGATGGATGCACTTTTATGATGGATGGATGCACTTTTATGATGGACAGATGCACTTTTATGATGGATGGATGCACTTTTATGATGGACAGATGCACTTTTATGATGGACAGATGCACTTTTATGATGGATAGATGGATAGATGCACTTTTATGATGGATAGATGCATAGATGCACTTTTATGATGGATAGATGGATAGATGCACTTTTATGATGGATAGATGCATAGATGCACTTTTATGATGGATAGATGCACTTTTATGATGGATAGATGCACTTTTATGATGGACAGATGCACTTTAATGATGGATAGATGCACTTTTATGATGGATAGATGCATAGATGCACTTTTATGATGGACAGATGCACTTTTATGATGGACAGATGCACTTTTATGATGGATAGATGCACTTTTATGAAGGATGGATGCACTTTTATGATGGATAGATGCACTTTTATGATGGACAGATGCACTTTTATGATGGACAGATGCACTTTTATGATGGATGGATGCACTTTTATGAAGGATGGATGCACTTTTATGATGGATAGATGCACTTTTATGATGGACAGATGCACTTTTATGATGGACAGATGCACTTTTATGATGGATAGATGCATAGATGCACTTTTATGATGGATAGATGCACTTTTATGATGGACAGATGCACTTTTATGATGGACAGATGCACTTTTATGATGGATAGATGCACTTTTATGATGGACAGATGCACTTTTATGATGGACAGATGCACTTTTATGATGGATAGATGCACTTTTATGATGGACAGATGCACTTTTATGATGGATAGATGTACTTTTATGATGGACAGATGCACTTTTATGATGGACAAATGCACTTTTATGATGGACAGATGCACTTTTATGATGGACAGATGCACTTTTATGATGGATAGATGTACTTTTATGGACTTCAAAAACTAAGCAACATTCACTGCCATTATGAAGCTGGGAAGAGCAGGACATTTTTAATATAACTCTGATTGTATTTGTCTGAAAGAAGAATGTCATATACACCTAGGATGACTTAAGGATGACTTATATATATATATATATATGGACAATCCAACGCTCTCCATTGACTTTGTATTGCGTGAGGCTGCCTCCTTGTCATTTCTGACTTATAGCAAAAAACAGAACAATGTCTAAAAGCTGATATGTGACAGGGTGTACAGCAAACAAGCTAATAAACACAGAACTACTTTTTTATAAGCTAGCTAATATTATGGATCATCAGAGAACCCTACAGACACATTGCTCAGCTTTTAATGAAAGCAGTGAACTCATTATAAGTATCGGAGTATCGGAGGCATGAGCTGTACAGGCTCCGCCCTCTTCAGGAAAGGGGGGCGGGGAGAAGCAGCTCATTTGCATTTAAAGATACATGCACGAAAACAGCATGTTTTTCCTTCCTCTCAAAAATGGGCATACAACATGGTGTAATAAATGATCTGTGGGGTATTTTGAGCTGAAACTTCGCAGACACAATCAGGGGACACCAGAGATATTACATCTTGTAAAAAGGGGCATAATAGGCGCCATTTAAAGTGTATGTTGCAATTGGAGTGCTTACCTCATCGTCATCATCATCTTCATCATCATCATCATCATCATCATCATCATCATCATCATCATCATCATCATCATCATCATAAAGGCCAATTCACAGCACACCAACAGACGCAGACCAACGCCGACAGTCACCAGATTACACCACATCACTTCTCAGACATTCTAACGCAGATTCAACATGTTCAATTGGCGAAAAAATGCTCCACACACTGATCTGACGAAACCTGACCGAGTGTCTGTCAGCGTCTGTCGTTGCGGTGTGAACTGGCGTTACGCACATACTCACACAAGAGTGTCCAAATATTTTACTGCTATAAATAAACTTGCCTGTTTTAAGTTTAGGTTCTGAATATGAATATGAAATCTATTCAAAGTGCAAACAAGTTAGCCTTTCTTAAACTAAAGGACTAATAATAGTAATTGTGCTGGGGGAGATGTGAGTCAACATGGATCACACCCCTGGATCTGGGGTGTGAGCCAGTGAAGGAGACTATGAGGAATAATCCACCCAAAAGTGCTTTTCAGCTGCCCAGGACTGCTTCATCATTTACCAATGATAGACTCAAGAAATGTTTTTGTCCTGATGGGTGAAATAGGAAAAAGTTCCTCATAATGAGAGGATTTTCCAACTGCACATTCATCTGAATTAACTTCCTACACAAATGTAACATGCACTGCCAGTGTGAGTCACCATGAAATCAAAATAGGCTATTCTTATTTAAGTTTATTTCTTAAAGGGACAGTTCACCCAAAATTGAAAATTCTATCATTGTTTACTCACCCTAAAGTTGTTCCAAACCTGTGCGAATTTCTTTCTTCTTCACAAACGAAGATATTTTAAAGAATGCGGGTAACCAAACCACTGACTTAAAAAAAAAGAATACTATGGAAGTCAATGGGGTCCATCAACTGTTTGGTTACACATATTCTTAAAGGGGTCATATATTGCCATTTTTGTACAAGTTAATATGATTCTTTAGTGTCTAAATGAAAAGTTTGTAATATACTTTAGGCCCCACTTTATATTAGGTGGCCTTAACTACTATGTACTTACATCAAAAAATAAGTACAGTGTACTTACTGTGTTCAAATTGTATTGCAAAACACCTTTGCTGATATTGAGGTGGAATACGGGTAGAGTTAGGGACAGGTGTGGGGGTGTGGGTAAGTTTAAGGGTAGGGTTAGGGACAGGTGTGGGGGTGTGGGTAAGTTTAAGGATAGGGTTAGGGACAGGTGTGGGGGTGTGGGTAAGTTTAAGGGTAGGGTTAGGGACAGGTGTGGGGGTGTGGGTCAGTTTAAGGGTAGGGTTAGGGACAGGTGTGGGGGTGTGGGTAAGTTTAAGGGTAGGGTTAGGGACAGGTGTGGGGGTGTGGGTAAGTTTAAGGGTAGGGTTAGGGACAGGTGTGGGGGTATGGGTAAGTTTAAGGGTAGGGTTAGGGACAGGTGTGGGGGTGTGGGTAAGTTTAAGGGTAGGGTTAGGGACAGGTGTGGGTCAGTTTAAGGGTAGGGTTAGGGACAGGTGTGGGGGTGTGGGTAAGTTTAAGGGTAGGATTAGGGACAGGTATGGGGGTGTGGGTAAGTTTAAGTTTAAGGGTAGGGTTAGGGACAGGTGTGGGGGTATGGGTCAGTTTAAGGGTAGGGTTAGGGACAGGTGTGGGGGTGTGGGTAAGTTTAAGGGTAGGGTTAGGGACAGGTGTGGGGGTGTGGGTAAGTTTAAGGGTAGGGTTAGGGACAGGTGTGGGGGTATGGGTCAGTTTAAGGGTAGGGTTAGGGACAGGTGTGGTGGTGTGGGTAAGTTTAAGGGTAGGGTTAGGGACAGGTGTGGGGGTATGGGTCAGTTTAAGGGTAGGGTTAGGGACAGGTGTGGGTAAGTTTAAGGGTAGGGTTAGGGACAGGTGTGGGGGTATGGGTCAGTTTAAGGGTAGGGTTAGGGACAGGTGTGGTGGTATGGGTCAGTTTAAGGGTAGGGTTAGGGACAGGTGTGGGGGTATGGGTCAGTTTAAGGGTAGGGTTAGGGACAGGTGTGGGTAAGTTTAAGGGTAGGGTTAGGGACAGGTGTGGTGGTATGGGTAAGTTTAAGGGTAGGGTTAGGGACAGGTGTGGCGGTGTGGGTAAGTTTAAGGGTAGGGTTAGGGACAGGTGTGGGTAAGTTTAAGGGTAGGGTTAGGGACAGGTGTGGCGGTGTGGGTAAGTTTAAGGGTAGGGTTAGGGACAGGAGTGGGTAAGTTTAAGGGTAGGGTTAGGGACAGGTGTGGGGGTGTGGGTAAGTTTAAGGGTAGGGTTAGGGACAGGTGTGGGGGTGTGGAGGTGTGGGTAAGTTTAAGGGTAGGGTTAGGGACAGGTGTGGGGGTATGGGTCAGTTTAAGGGTAGGGTTAGGGACAGGTGTGGTGGTGTGGGTAAGTTTAAGGGTAGGGTTAGGGACAGGTGTGGGGGTATGGGTCAGTTTAAGGGTAGGGTTAGGGACAGGTGTGGGGGTATGGGTCAGTTTAAGGGTAGGGTTAGGGACAGGTGTGGGTAAGTTTAAGGGTAGGGTTAGGGACAGGTGTGGGGGTATGGGTCAGTTTAAGGGTAGGGTTAGGGACAGGTGTGGTGGTATGGGTCAGTTTAAGGGTAGGGTTAGGGACAGGTGTGGGGGTATGGGTCAGTTTAAGGGTAGGGTTAGGGACAGGTGTGGGTAAGTTTAAGGGTAGGGTTAGGGACAGGTGTGGTGGTATGGGTAAGTTTAAGGGTAGGGTTAGGGACAGGTGTGGCGGTGTGGGTAAGTTTAAGGGTAGGGTTAGGGACAGGTGTGGGTAAGTTTAAGGGTAGGGTTAGGGACAGGTGTGGCGGTGTGGGTAAGTTTAAGGGTAGGGTTAGGGACAGGAGTGGGTAAGTTTAAGGGTAGGGTTAGGGACAGGTGTGGCGGTGTGGGTAAGTTTAACGGTAGAGTTAGGGACAGGTGTGGTGGTATGGGTAAGTTTAAGGGTAGGGTTAGGGACAGGTGTGGGGGTGTGGGTAAGTTTAAGGGTAGGGTTAGGGACAGGTGTGGGGGTATGGGTAAGTTTAAGGGTAGGGTTAGGTGTAAGGGAAGTGTCAACTGTGTAATTACAAATGTAACTACAGAAATTAATTACAGATGTATTTACATGCAGGTATTTTTCAATGCAATTTTTCAATTTCAGTACAATGTAAAAACATGTATGTACACAATAAGTGCAATGTATCAAATGATTAATTAAAATGTTAGTACATAGTAGTTAAGGCCACCTAATATAAAGTGGGTCCCTACTTTAATTAAAAATTCTCATTAGAATTGTAAGAAAACACTCATTTTACTTGGTCAAAAACAGCTCTGTTTTCAGCAAGCCATTTCAGTGCATGTGACTTTAAATGATAATGAGCTTTGCTCACCCCGCCCCTCTGTTCTGTGGGGCGTTCAACACAACACACTTGTGGAGTGTTGCCTGGACAACAGTTGAGGGTATATTTTGGATTAAGAATGGCAACGGGAGTCTCTGAGTGCAACCGTATCAATTTGAACCGAAGTCGGACCTGGAACAAAATGACGGCCCCAACGAAGTTCGACAATTAAGGTTTCTGACGTTTATAACGTTTCTGAATGGTTGGTTAAAGTAATGTCACTTTGATCTATCTTTGCAGGGTAGCGTAGTGAGATACGAATGCTATGCATTTACCGATGCATACGTTAGTTCATTGACAGATTGTAGTGTTACCATGTTAACTTTATCACTAGCGTACACAAATGTAATAACCATAACGCGTTGTTCATTATAAACGTGGGATTATGAATTATATTGAGAACGTCATACATAGAAAGCATGCCGTAATGTAACTTACCCTGTAAACTTTAGCCACATTCATTGTGAAACGTTCAAGTGATTTGCAAAGATTAATATAAACGTTAATAAAACGTTACACTCACTTCTTCAGGAGGTGCAGCAGGAACACAAATAGTCGGTAGCGATCCTTTTTTTCAGGAGCAGCTTCTTAGCAAAACCTGCTTTATACTGACCCTCGTTTATAAAGCAGTCTGCTGAGAAATGATTCACGCAAACATGAAAGCATTGACGTTGATCGGGGGGAATAATCCCTTCAAAAACAAAACTCAGCCACTGCGTCTTCAGCGGTTCGGATTTAGGAACATCAAAATGACTGCTGTGTTCGTTATTACACCCAAGAACAGAAAACCACAATCGCTTAGACGCCATTCTGCTCTAGCATATCAACAATGGCGGACTATGATGACAGCTCGCTCAGGGCGGGCCCTTGTTGAAACGCTGCTGTCATTTAACAATCGTGGGAGGGGCGTCCGGTCATGTGACGTCACACGGTCAGACGGCTCGATTTGAGACAACATTTGAGAAAACATATAAGGAGATTTAAAAATTAAAAAAAACACTGGATGGATTTTTATCATTATAGGATGGTTGTGTACAGGCCCTGCCAACACACATTTCCGTACAATCAACTTGTAAAAGTGCATGTACCAATATATAACCCCTTTAAAAAGATCTTCTTTTGTGTTCAGCAGAAGAAAGAAATTCATAGAGGTTTGGAACAACTTGAGGGTGAGTAAATGATGACAGAATTTTCTTATTTTGGTGAACTATCCCTTTAAGAAATTTTTGTTCTCTGAACATTCTAAAACTTAGCCTGACAAGCCTGACCCACATCAAGATGTTGGGTCTGGAAACACACCATTGGCAGGGCTCAATCCGAGGGGCGGGATAAACGGTTGTCTTTCAAATTCCCTCTGCATGCAATTGGATAGCGCCATGAGCGCCACAACCAGAGCGAAAAAGAAGGTGAAGCCGAGCTAGCGTTAGTTGATAGACTTTCGCAATATCCGGTTGGCAAAACTCTGAACACATCTTCTTTTCTTAAGAAGGACTTCAGTGCCGCTCTTTGTTCTTTTCTCAAAGAAAAGCTGAACTCCAAGTCTTCCAGAGTTGCGGCCAAAGCCGATTCAAAACCGCTGTTCATCAGCTTCTTTGTTTACGAGTCGCACGCAGAACCTCCGCAACTCTGCCGTGACCTGCCGTCATTATGTTAAGCCCGCCCACCGACTCTACACACGCTGTGATTGGCCTGACCAGAGTTTGGTTTTTCCAGCTCTCAGGTCTACCGAGAGTTGCTAGACTGCACTTGCGCCAAAATCAATTTTCTGCCGCTAGGGTGCATCTAGATTTCTAGAGATCTAAAAATAGTAATCTTCAAAAAATGTTACACAAACGAAACATTTCAGAATGTTCCATGAACGATGGATAAATTATTTTGTGCTTATCTGGAAGAACGTTTGTCCATAACTTTGAGAGAACCTTGCCAGAACATTAGCTGAAGTTCTGGGGCCGTATTCACAAAATCTCACCACTAAGAGTTCTCCTAAATGGCAGTAAAAGTTCTTAGTTAAGAGTTTTCTCTTAAAACCTATTCACAAAGCTGCTGAGATCAACGTTTACTAAGGAATAGAGAGAAGTCCTAACCACTTAAACTGCGGACCCTGTACAGGGTCCTGAATGACATCATCAAGTACATACTTTAAATGTTAAATGTCTGTGGAGGAGCTCTGACCTCATATGTAGTGCCATTTGAAAGCTACTTTCTGTTATATGCATCACTTTGGCATTTGTTTTATAAAAAGTAACTTATTTACACTAAATTACTCTGGTACCAGTTCCTCCTGGATTTGGCCTCCCCAAATTGAAAAGCTTTTGGAATTGATTGGATGGTTGTGGTTTGGTGGCTCTCATGTGAGTGATAGGTTTCCCTGCCCTCATCATCAGAGAAGAGATGAGATGTCGCTGAAAGAGGGCCCAGCTGACAGGGAACATTATCAGGGGCTGTATTCACAAAACATCTTAAGGCTAAAATAGCTCCTAACTGGCCGATTTAGGAGAAACGCTTAGAGCATCTGAACATCTGACTCTTAGCTTAAAGGAACACACCACTATTTTTGATAATAGGCTCATTTTCCGTCTCCCCTAGAGTTAAACAGTTGAGTTTGACCGTATTCGAATCCATTCAGCCGATATCCAGGTCTGGCGGTAGCACTTTTAGCATAGCTTAGCATAGATCATTGAATCTGATTAAACCGTTAGCATCTCGCTCCAAAAATTACCCAAGAGTTTAGATATTTTTCCTATTTAAAACTTGACTCTTCTGTAGTTACATCGTGACTAGGCGCTGTGTAATATCATTGCGCCGCTGCACTCATGGGACGACTCAAAGCTCTTGATTATTACGCAGGAATGAAAGTATAGTTCCTAGCCATATCGGCCTAGAAAATCACAACTTTCCATTTTCCGTCTGTCTTAGTACTAGAGAACTACAGAAGATTCAATGATCTATGCTAAGCTATGCTAAAAGTGCTACCACCAGACATCTTTCAGCGACATCTCATCTCTTCTCTGATGATGAGGGCGGGGAAACCTGTCACTCACATGAGATCCACCAAACCACAACCATCCAATCAAATCCCCACAGACAAAATCAAGCCCCTTCTTGTTCCAGAAGTCGCTTCACTCGGATATACGTCACTTCTGTTTCATGTGTGTTACTGTTTCACACAGAAACTTTGGCTTTAAACAGTAAGCTTGGAACACCCTTGCAACCATTATCTGGCATTGCCTACTCAACCTGCTCTAAGCATAAAGCCACACTAAATCCACCCAGAACACCTTAGCAACCTCAAACTGTCACAGTCAATTGTCGGTTGCAAATGATGTTGAAACAGGATCTAAATCTCAGCAGTTTTCAGGCTTTATTTTAACAAAACGCAAGATACATAGAACACGGGACAGAACAACCCCGTAAACACAACAATAACAGATAACTGAAGTGAACCAAACAGGGCTTAAATGCACAATGAACTAATCAAAGAAACGAGACACAGCTCATATGACTAATACACAATGAGTGATTAACAGGACAGCAGGTGAAAGGGATCAATCAATGAAACACACTGGAAAACTGGGTCAAACAGGCAAACAGAAACTTGAACACAATGAAGTCAAAACAGAACATACTTGTGACATAACTCTCCCCTCCCATGAAGGCGTGACTTTGCATGGCGAGGCCGGCAGTGCAGGAAACCAGGGTGGCGCCGGTAACTCAGCAGGCGTTCCTGGAGTTACAACATCTCGTCCACTATGATGGCATAAGCCTGTGTGTGTTTTTCCAGGCAGGTCTCAATAAAAAACACACACAGGCTTGAGTCACCATGGTGGACGAGATGTTGTAACTCTAGGAACGCCTGCGTGTGTCACTCAAGGGACTGGTTCCCCTGCAAGAGGAAGATAATTTTCACTGCTAGATCCACAGGAGAGGGTCCGTTATTCTGCCACACGCAATTGCACAAATAAATAAAACACAATGGACAACTGGATCAAACAGGTAAACAGAAACTGAACTGCCAACTTTTGATTTCAGCTTGGAGTGAGAATTATGTATTTACAAAAACAAAACAAAAAACCCTTGCATGATCACAAGAAGTACTGTGATTGTCAAAACATTGGCAACTTAACAGAATTTCATTAAGAAACTCTCTCAGAGAATTGACAGATTTCACAATTCGATTCATAAGCTTCTTGATTCAGTTCGATTCAATATCGATTCATTTGGATAAAAAAAAAGCTAATGCTGCAACTATACAGGGAACCCTGTTAGCTGATACATTTCTATAATATAAAAGGTTAAAATCAACAACTGATTTGTATACAATTATTATAAGGTGTTTTTATAATAATGTTATAAAGTTTTTTAATGATATATGAATATGTAATATAGTGCTTTGGCCTATTCCTCGTCTATGACCATAGCTTGTTATCTAGCTAGAAAACTTAACTCTAGAGAGGAGCATTTAGCTAAAGTAGTCTGATCTAGACAAACCATCGGCCATTTAAAAAAAAAAAACATTTATATACTTTTTAAACACGAATGCTCGACTTCGGTGTTGTTTTCCTTCACGGCCTGTGACGTCATCGCGTTAGAAAGGTCACATGACGTAGGTTGAAGTACTGACCCAGTGTTAACCCATTTAAGCCCACTGGTAACTATAGTTGCCGCAGTGTATAGTTGTCATTTTCCTTCTATAAGTATTTTTCTAGATATTATCCATGTTTTATATCTTAATGACACGCAAGTAAACAACCAAAGGATTTCAACCATAAAAATAATAATTTCAAGGAAAAAAAAAAAAAGGTATTAACTTCCTCCCTGTCACATGAGGCTGCCAACTTCCTACCCCTACTTCCAGGAAGCATAGCAAAGGCAAACCCTCCCAAAGAAAGGTTATTTTCATATAAGTATTTTTTGTCGACATATATATACAATCACCTAAAGGATTATTAGGAACATCTGTTCAATTTGCTCATTAATACAATTATCTAATCAACCAATCACATGGCAGTTGCTTCAATGCATTTAGGGGTGTGGTCCTGGTCAAGACAATCTCCTGAACTCCAAACTGAATGTCAGAATGGGAAAGAAATGTGATTTAAGCAATTTTGAGCGTGGCATGGTTGTTGGTGCCAGACGGGCCGGTCTGAGTATTTCACGATCTGCTCAGTTACTGGGATTTTCACGCACAACCATTTCTAGGGTTTACAAAGTGTAGCAGTATTGATTGAATCAGACAGCTGGCAGGATGTCCAAATCTTGAACTCATCATCAATATCTCTGACTCTGCTAATCAGATCATACTAAACAAAGGTTCTTTATGTTGACTGGCTATCTAAAGTTAATGAACAACGCAAGAGATTGAATAGTTTGACTTCATAGCCTCAAGGCATTCTTGTGACTCCTTGAACACACACCCTTTGTACAACAGGCACACAATACATAGACACGGGACTGTTTTGCGTGACTTCAACACGTTGAAGTTTCGAACACGCACACACACACCCATTCAGCCATGAATGGACTTTTCACCAAACGGCCTCAATAACGTTTAAATATATATATATATACAGTGTTGTGCCAGTTCACAGCTTTTCTGAACTAGTTCAAGTTCAGTTCATACATGCTCAAAGTGAACAGTTCACGTTCAAAGTTCACAATTTTAATTCTGAACTAGTTCAAAGTTCAGTTCATTTTACTTTTTTCGTGAGATATTCAAATAAATACTTTTTTTCACACTACGAGCTAGAAATCACTATACGTTCTTTGAAGCTGCTCATTGTAGACATTTGCTCATGACACTGCAAAGTAAGGTAAGATTTTTGCCGTCGGGGTCTTCGTTTGCAAGAGTGTAAAATTGTTTTAAATGTTCATAAGGAGAATCGGTGTCCGTCTCCGTGCCATCACTTCCACTAGCCATTTTTTTTAAAATTGCAGCGCTTTCTCTCACTCTCGTCTTTGGTCTGTCTCTCTCTCTCTCTCTCTCTCTCTCTCTCGCTCCTCTAGCCCTCCGCGCTCTAGTCGTTGCCTGCTACTCGGCGTTGCTATGCCTACCCCGCTCTGCTGCAATTCATCACGGGTAACGTTGTGCGGAAGCCAGTATGCTATTCAACTATTCTCAGCCGGACACTACGTTGCCCGCAATGCATTGCGCACACAATGTCCAAACCATTTCTGTCTGGTGATACATGATTTAAGCGGCACCAGCGAGAATACAGGAGGGAGGAACTTTCTCTCGTTGCGTTTCAAAAGAGAAAACAGATGTCACTCAGTTTTCAATGGAAAACAAATTCCAACGTTCATTTACAGTGATGTCTGCCGTTCATGACACATAATGTGAACTAATTCACGTTCAAGTTCTTTATTAAAAAATGTGTTGCGTTCAGTTCAACGTTCACGAAAAAATGAGCGTGTTCAATGAACGCGTTCTTTTGAACTCGTTCACGCACAACACTGTATATATATATTGTTGTGGTAATGTCTTCATACGATGGATTAGAATAGCTAGGATGTTTACTGTATGTAAAATTAATTTTGTATGCCAGTAACTGTAAAAATTCCTGTATCTCTGTATTCTCAAATCACGGAATGATAGTGTTTGGTATCTTCTTGATCGCAGAAACCCGACTGTACCGAATCTCGTTCACAAATTACCACAAGATGCATTATTAAAAAAATACCAGCTTTCCAGCTGAGACAGCTAAGAAAGAGTTTTAAAACGATCACCCCTTTTGATTAGCCAAGAGGAGGGGGGTCCCAGAAAAGGACAAAGGACAATGAAAAACCCGCGCCCTTGGTCTCTCGTGCGCGATTGGATCACTCCAGAATAAGGGAGTTAGCCATGACGTCCATAAGAACGGGGACTGACCGTTAACTCTTTGCATTTTCGCCATTGAGAGAAGAAGCCCTGGGCATTCCGCCACCACGACCCTTTTCTCCCCGCCACAGAGAAAAGACCGACAGCCTTCCTAAGCTTCAGAGAAATCCTCCTGGAACCCGAAGATCCGTACCGAACTACCCTGACGACTCGAACACAGACACTTACACACGAAAGGCCATATTAATGCAAGTATTTTTATTTCACAATCAAACTACGTGTAAAGGTTGTCTGAATTATTCCTGTTCACGGGAGTGTTAATTTCTTGAGGTCTTTTGCGAAAGGACTGCCGCTCTCTCGCTCTCTCTCTCTCTCTCCCTCGTTAACTATCTTTCCATCATTCTCTTCCCCTTAATATCATTCGTTAAGTTTGATTTTTCGTTGTTGGTACCATATTATTTGTTTTCTCCTACATGTATATGCATATTTACCCCGTGTGAATCGTAGCTTTGTATACTTTAGTTGTTTTATTAAAACCCAATAATTTCATTGAATTGAATCTGTATTGTTTTGCTCACAAGCTCGAAGTCAATGAGATGTAAGATCTTAGCTACCAACTAAGCTTGGTTTTCTTGTTACTATTTCAGTAATACAAATTGTGCAAACATAGGGAATATTATTTGTCCTGATCAAACAGATTAATGTTTCTTAAGGTTTGCAAAATTGACAATTGATGAAGAAATCAATTTGGATAAGGGTTACTTTTACATGATTAAAGGTTCCGTTATAAATTAAAATTGATCTGTACAACAAGCAAGTCATATTCATAGACTCATGAATATTTACACCATTTGAATTAATTATTCCCCGAAACTCATTGTTGTTACAAAAGAATGGTGTGAAAAGGGAAAACATCCAGTATGCGGCAGTCCTGTGGGCAAAAATGCCTTGTTGATGCTAGAGGTCAGAGGAGAATGGGCCGACTGATTCAAGCTGATAGAAGAGCAACTTTGACTGAAATAACCACTCGTTACAACCGAGGTATGCAGCAAAGCACTTGTGAAGCCACAACACGCACAACCTTGAGGCGGATGGGCTGCAACAGCAGAAGACACCACCGGGTACCACTCATCTCCACTACAAATAGGAAAAAGAGGCTACAATTTGCACAAGCACACCAAAATTGGACAGTTGAAGACTGGAAAAATGTTGCCTAGTCTGATGAGTCTCGATTTCTGTTGAGACATTCAGATGGTAGAGTCAGAATTTGGCATAAACAGAATGAGAACATGGATCCATCATGCCTTGTTACCACTGTGCAGGCTGGTGGTGGTGGTGTAATGGTGTGGGGGATGTTTTCTTGGCACACTTTAGGCCCCTTAGTGCCAATTGGGCATCGTTTAAATGCCACGGCCTACCTGAGCATTGTTTCTGACCATGTCCATCCCTTTATGACCACCATGTACCCATCCTCTGATTATCCAGCATGTCACAAAGCTCGAATCATTTCAAATTGGTTTCTTGAACATGACAATGAGTTCACTGTACTAAAATGGCCCCCACAGTCACCAGATCTCAACCCAATAGAGCATCTTTGGGATGTGGTGGAATGGGAGCTTCGTGCCCTGGATGTGCATCCCACAAATCTCCATCAACTGCAAGATGCTATCCTATCAATATGGGCCAACATTTCTAAAGAATGCTTTCAGCACCTTGTTGAATCAATGCCACGTAGAATTACGGCAGTTCTGAAGGCGAAAGGGGGTCAAACACAGTATTGGTATGGTGTTCCTAATAATCCTTTAGGTGAGTGTATATCTACATAATCATGAAGGTCTCTAGAATCATCCAAACAAAACAAATCTTACAACAGATCTACTGTTTTTAGTATACTTAGTCAAAAGTCCAAGCAAATGACTTGTAAGTACATATAATGGGGAGATGGGGTATACTGTGTTAACAGGTTAATAAATCAAGATTTTTGGTCTTGTTTAGTGCTTTTTGCTTTCATAATATCCCACCTAAAACATAACTTAAACCTTTAACTGACATCTCTACTGTACAATAGACCTTAATTTGATAGGGAAAAATATCATATTTTATGATATGTCTTGTAAAAGGCCAAAATATTGATGACCCTTCATCCAGTTTGGAATGGATGTGTTTCACTCTAATCGGTCAAGGACGCTAATTCATTTTATGACTAGTAGCTTATGATTCCATTATAATGGGTAAATTCAGACAAGTAATGACTTTATTATTATATGAATGACTTACATTTTTATCTGAAATCACCTACTACACTCAGCCATTGAATACTATGGGATTTATTTTTTGTTATTTCTTTTTTGTCATATAGATGTAATTTTTTCATCAATCTATTTATTTATTTTCATTTAACTTTTTGATACACAATGCCCTATTGGGACAACTTAATGGCTGCACTTTATTCTGCACTATGTTCCACCACTTTAAGACTTTTGTTGTTTTTTTAAGATATGTGTTGTTTGTTGTGTTTTTATATTCAACAGATTATAAGATAGATGCAGCTTTTTTTTTGAGTTTGCATCAAATGTTCTTCGACTTTTATACATAATACATTTGTTTATGAATAGAGATTGATCTGTTAAAAGCAGTTATTTTGATTTAGATGACAAATGTTCTCCTCCTATTCAAATTTGACATTGAAGGGGTGCATACAACATATTTGCGCACATTCAAATATGATTTTCAAGAAAAAAAAAAAAAAACCTAGGGAAAATAAATGCAGAACATGTTCACATAGGACACTATTAAAGGTCCCGTTCTTCGTGCTTTTTTGAAGCTTTGATTGTGTTTACAGTGTGCAATATAACATGTGTTCATGTTTCGCGTGTAAAAAGAAACAGTATTTTTCACACAATTTACTTATCTGTACACCGCTGTTTTCACTGTCCTAAAAACGGCTGATGAGTTCCTTGTTCTATGAAGTCCCTCCTTCAGAAATACGTAACGAGTTCTGATTGTGCCAGCGGTTCCTGTGTTGTGATTCGACAGCAGCTTAGCGAACGTGGCACGGTTCCTGTATTGTGATTCGACAGCAGCTTAGTACACGTAACTTGCACAGAAAGGTCACGCCTCTTAGCGGGAGATGTATGCGGCTATGCGCTCAATGATCTCTACAGTGTCCCTGGGAAAGCCAAACAAAGGTGATTTGACTCCGGGATGAAAATAACAGCGCCTCGACGACATGGCGACAAACACACTCAAACGCAGCACTTCCTTTTCTCCACGCGACACTTCCTCTTCTTCACGTGGGACAGCAACAAGACCACGCCCCCTTTTTTCACGTATTCTTGTGGGCGGAGGTTAGTCTGTTCTACTGTTCTACTGACGTCATTAATGAAGGAAGTACCAGGATGTAGTCCAAGCCGGCCGTTCGCTGTAGGCTTTGAAAGGGAACTTCTGTTAAATAAAATATCTCGCTTGGCATTGAACTTTATAATTTTACAGGTATTATTTATGCTCTAACAGCAACATTACACACTAACTAAAGTTTGAACAATGGGATCACGAAGAACGGGACCTTTAACATGACTATGAAACCATTCAGAAAAAATTGAGCACAAGTGGTTTAAAATGAACGTGCAAAGACTAAATCAAACGCCCTTTACAAAAATAAAGGTAAAACAATGATGACGGTCGGACGAGAACATGAGATTAAGTTTTTCGGCACTGGGTCGGTACTTCCACCGACTTGATGACGTCATACGTCTTGAATAATCACAACACTGAAGTCACGCATTTGTGTTTAAAAAGTATATACATTGTTATTTTTTCTTGAAAATGTCTGATGGTTTGTCTAGATCTGACCCTATTCCTCGTCTGGGATCGCTCAGAGCCTCTGAAGCCCTTCCTTTGAAACTGAACTGATTTGGACCTTCAACCTTTGGTTGCTATGGAAGTCTATGATGGGGAGAAAAATCCTGGAATGTTTGCTCAAACACTTAATTTCGACTGAAGAAAGAAAGAAAGACATGAACATCTTGGATGAGATGGGGGTGAGAAAAAGATCAGGAAATCCTTTAAAGAGAGCCAAACGGTATTTATTGTTTGAATTTTGTAATAAAATTGAAGGAAAGTGAAACTCTCGGTCTTGTTGGTTGTGTGTTGTCAGTGTCCTCTCTGCTCGAGTGTGGATGTGTAGCATGAGAGTGTGAGAACAGTGTCAGTTGCGTGAGTTGGCAGCCCTGCTCAGCAATATCCTGCCAACCACTCACAACAGCCCAGTTCCAGGTCAATGAGTTTTTAGCACAGAGACGAGAATCACTCAGAAACCCTTCTACCAGCTTAGACACACACGTCCCTCATCTTCTGAGGATGTTCAAACTGCCTCCATGCTGTGAAATGTGCTTTCTATCATTATTCTAAAAGATGTGTATTGTGTGGAAATCAGTAACAGAACTATTCTGTGAATCCCAAGTATGCTCGCTGCAGAGCATCTGGAGCTCAAGGGTGGAGCTTAACCTGTTTAATGGTTGGAGATGTAGGGTTATGGGTAGGGTGTGGTTAGGGGATGCAGCTCCACCCATCATTCCCACAGTAGGTCAAGAGAGGGGGAGCTGGAGGTAATGGCTCTGTAGTGAGCATAGCCTCTCCCCTTTTGTGTATTTCTCTCCGTCGCCCTCTAGAGTGTAAATCGGGCACTGCAGGATAAGCCCCTGAATCTCTTTCTAAAGGTCACAAAAATGCTAGTTCAATCTGTTGACAGAGAGATCCGGCCTCGGACGAACTCCGGATACAGAAATACTAGTACTATCATATGGATAATAATTGACGTCATTCCTCCAGATTCTGATAGTTTAACAGGACAGATAACTTTAGGAACATCCGAACGGGGCATTCTGTTCTTTACACAAATGAGGTCATTATCTTTGACACACGTTGTCCTAGTAAGAGACTTTAGTTAATGTCACAGTCGAGTCATAATTCCCAGAAGGACTCTTCCTCTCATCTGGGACGCTGTTGAACTCTGGAGGCTATTCCTTTGTCATGGTCGCATGCCTCTAAAAAATAATAAACAACCCCTACAGGCACGATTAGATAGAACATCTGCAATATCGCTTTCCTTCCAGGCTGAGCTTTTGTCAGGACTTCACTGGAACAGAACACGAGCACTGATGCAAACCTCTACACAAGATTCACTGTCGTAGTTTAACATAGTGGCAAATTGTGCTATGAATCCAATAAAAAGATTTACACATACTGTATGCATGTGTGTTGTGCAAATGCATTGTTGACCTTCATGATCTAATGATGCATTCAATGCTGCCTTCACGTGCTATCGGAATTTCCTAGGGGAAAAATGCACATGAACTGTTGTCG
The DNA here is from genome assembly GCA_023566225.1 of Romanogobio albipinnatus. NCBI lineage: Eukaryota > Metazoa > Chordata > Actinopteri > Cypriniformes > Gobionidae > Romanogobio > Romanogobio albipinnatus. The sequence continues at coordinate 52,243,084 of CM042243.1, forward strand.
TGTTTACCACTGGGAAGTTCGGAAATTATTTTGATACCCAAATTCCTGAGATGGGCATGCCATAAACTTAGAAGAACTACTGCTGTGACAGGTAGGCCTATGATTTATTCGTTCCCCCCTAAAAACTAAAACTAAATCAGCTAGATCGTCTTGTCCTGTCATTAATGTAGTGCACATAGGCTATTTACATATAGGGCCTAATCATTTGAAGCGTATCGTATGTTTTATACACGGCGAAAACAACCTTTGACCGAAATTATACAGAATCGGCAGAATCTGGATAGCATCGTAAATGTTTATGGTTGCCAGTGCATCTGACACTATACATATAATTTTGGTTTTAATAAGATTTTCCCAATAAATAGGCAAGAATAAACCTGGTGTCCTTCACGATTCCTGTTCATTCCGACAACAAAAGCACTTGAATTCAACAACAAGCTCGTAATCACAACATCTGAGGTGGGAAGCAGGACATTTCCGATAGCACGTGAAGGCTTCCTGGGAAGTCGTAATTAATTACACAAAAATACAGCAAGGTTTTTAAAATCTACTTCCAGAAAATGAAGAACAAGGAATGTGCATCAGGTGTGCATCAATCTTTTTTATTAATTTATGAAGCCACTGTAAATATGATATCGCTGTAAATAGAAACAATATCACTGTTAAACACCTTTAAGTATTGTGGTATTCCGCCATATTTCTCACTGACACGCCCACAACTCGTAAAGATCAGGGCTTAAAGAAAATCCCGAGCTTCCCACTGGTATTTACGACCTTATGGTGGCGTTCATCTGCATTCAACTCGTAAATGGTTCGATCTTTACGACACGACTTGAGTGCACCATTAGACACAGATGTCTCTCACAGCTATCATGAGAGGAGCAGAAGAAAATAAATAAGAATAAAGTTCAAACAGACAATTCTCCTTTAACAAAATATGATTTCCAATTCATTATATAATACAAGAGGAATTGTAAAACCACCCCCTTCAAAACTAATAACCCTGATCCCAAATATTCTTAGGCTATTTCAATAAAACAAAAAACACTTGATTTCTTGGGGTCTCATATTTCATCTCAAGCTTTTTACTGACTGCTCTCTTTCAGTGAACAAGAACAGAAAAATATAGGAGTGTGCATTTTCACACAATAATGGAGTGTGTCGTAATTACAGAAATGGCCATTGCTATGTTTCACCCGCTATCACACAAGCAAAAGTGCTGTTTTTCCCCAAATTTCAGCACGCTTGCAAATAAGATGATCACTTTAAGGTGGACAATTTAGTAGTGAATTATTTTTATTCTACTTAAGTCGAGTATATGTGCTTTATCAGTGTTTTTCTTTGGGAAAATGTTGCTTCACAACATTCCAGAGCATAATATTGAACGTTTTACTGCACTACGTTTCATATTGAATATCATTTAATACTTAATTACACTAAAAATGTAGTACTTTCTAACTTTTACTCAAGTAATAGTAATTCACTGAAAGGAAGAGTGTGTTGGATTTACATGATTTTAATGTTGTACATTGGTTCCACATAAAACATAATTTGTTCACGTCATTTCAAAATCAGAGGTCATTTTTAAGTGTCTTTTAAATATCCCAATTAAGTAGTCTATAAATTATATTAATAGGGTTCCTTAACAGATTTTTGCGTCACATGACTCATGACTAAACTATAAGACTGCGATACCATAGCTTCCAAAATATTAGCTATAGCACATTAGTATGTTAAATGCTCAGGGAAAAGCAGTAATAACAGTCTTCATAAGCAAATGCTCCACTCTTCTCCACAATGGTAATTTAAATTGTTCTAATAATTCCAACATAATTGAACATTAAACACTATTAAACACTATCAAGTCTCCACCTTTGCTCATCTTATAAAAAAAAGTTTTTACTCTCCTCGTTAAGTCCCAAGCAAAGCATGCTGGGAATTACAGTTTCAGCAAAAATAATTTTTGACTACTTCATTGGTTCACATTCGCCCTAAGAAATGTAATCTAGTACACTGCACATTTGAGAGAATTACATTCATCGAAAGCAAAGAATTCAAGTTTAGAAAAGAAACAGAAATCGCAAATAATATGATTCAGTTAATTGGACAATATGTATTTTCATTTTACATATTTTCAATATGTAATTTTTTTTCAGTGAGTTTCACTTGAGTACGAATAAGAATCGAATAAGTTGTAGTCCATAAAACAGGCAAAAGGTCATACACATGCACGGAAGTCCAAACAGGCAAACAAGGCAGGGGAGACAGGTAAAAGGGTAATCCATGGAACCAGAGACACGTACCAGGGGAAACGCTCAAAAATGCAGTTATACAACAAACAAGACTTTGCAGTGAATGACAGATTGAACATGGTTTATATAGGCTGAGGTAATGAGGTAGAGAGACACAGGTGTAAACAATGAGTGCTGATGAGTCCGGGCAAAGGATTATGGGTAATGTAGTCTTTGATGAAATGACAGTCGGGGTGGAGTGCCCTCTGGTGGTAATCACGGGCACTCTCACTGGTGATTCGTGACAGTAAGTTAATAGGCTATCAGGTGACTTATATTTTAGACACAATATTGCTCGTATCGTCATTTTTCCTCTATTTTGCAAACGAAAATAGTTCCAAACAGTAAAGCCATTGCACGTCTCAGAGCGACACAGTTTCAGTTTCGTTACTGAATGAATCTGCGTTTTTGAATGACTCAGCGACTCACTCGTGCTGCGTCCCAATTCCATCCTAAAGAGTGTTCAAAAATAGAATTAGTGCATCCCAAATCAAAGTATGTTGAAATGTGTATTCCAAAGATACCCGGATGGTCTACTTTTTTCGGTTAGAAGCCGAAGTGCAGATCCGTACACACTCTAGCGGCTGATATTGCACACAACCCATTACGCATTGGACGAGGATTCGATTAGAACTACAAACACAAATAAAAAGTGTTAAACTACAAACATGGCGGACGGCGATGGTTAAGAGGTTGAGATAAAGGGTGATTAATAATCAGTATCTAACCTGATGCAGCATCAGTCACTTCAGCTTTCTCCCTGAATGAATCAGCCGCTTTGAACGAATCGTTTGACTGAATGATTCAATGACTCACTCGTTAAGACAATGATTTGCCACCACCTACTGGCAGGTTTAGTATATTATTATTTTAGCTAAGGGACTGAAGGACGGAGATTGAACGCTGTTATTGTTTTCGGCCGTGATTGCAACAATAGTTCTGCTTAAAGAGATAGAATGTGTTCAAAAATAGACTATTAAGAGCGAAATGTGAGATAACATTGTCAACTCAAGTCAACTTTATTTATATAGTGCTTTTTGCAATGCCGATTGTTTCAAAGCAGCTTCACAGTGTTAACAGGAAAATAATGCAACAGAATTTGATTCGGCCGTACAGCCACTCTGGAGAAAACAGTGATGTCATCGTCCAGCTCAGTTCCGTTCTCATATAGTCAGTAATATACTTGAATATTTAGGGTTCCCAACTAAGAAAGCCAAAGGCGACAGAGGCGACGGTGTCAAGGAACCCAAACTCCATCAGGTGACAGAATGGAGAAATAAACCTTGGGAGAAACCAGACTCAGTCGCTCAGTTCTCCTCTGGCCAACAAACAAACAGTGCATGATCATGATTCAGGCAACTTTACAGGTCAGAAGTCATATTAGATCAGAATATTCAGATTATTTGTCCAGTTCCATCTGGTTGAAGATCGGAGTCATCACGCAGGAGACGGGTTAGTTGAGGATCAGTGCCACTGTGCCACTTGTAAATATAACAGAGGCAAAGTAATTGCATTCACATTATGTTTCTGTCTATCTTTTTTTCTCATCCGACTGTTTCTTTAAAATGGGTCTCTGAATTGCAAAGGCCGCCTCTGCATGATAACGGTTTATTAAAGGCACACTATGTCGTTTTTCGCCGCTTGAGGTCGAGAAATCATGTTAATGGTGAGATTATTAACGTTACTGTAGTATGAAGCAGAGCAGGGTGAGTGCTGTGGAGCTGGACGAGCCGCTGGAGCGATTGCTAATGAGAGACTTTTATTCTTTTTTTCTTTTTATAGCTTTTATTCTGCCACAGACGAGCGCCTCAGCTTCTTCCACTTATGCGTAATAATGAAATCTTATGTCGTTAATATATTTTCTCCTAATAAGGACAGTGGCGTAACTTTAACCTAATGACAGACCCCGGTGCAGCCACACATATCATAACTAGCCTATCTATAGGCCTACTTAAATTAAGACATATATTCAAGAAATGTATTAAAACAGAAAGACGCTATATTCTTACTAAATGGCAGAGGAAGCAACCCAGTTACGCACGTCAATCCAGTCCCGACTATATTGGTTTGCTTCTTATTTATTAAATGCAGCCAAATAGTTGATTAAATATTGATCAAAATTAAAATACAATTTATACAAAACAAAGTTAATTTTAAAGAAAGACTTTCTAGAAAACACAATTCAATGAAATGCTCAATCCATGTCCCCTGACATATGCGCATCTGATTATGTGCTTTACTCATGCTGCTCACTTTTCATAATCAACATATGAAAAAAAAAAAGAATATTATAATATTTAGACATAGCCTAACAATATGAAAACTAAGTAGGCTACATTTTCTTTAACCCTCTGTCCGACGAAGTCGTCAGCGCCTTCTGATGGATTTTTTCCTTATTCCAGCGGAAAAAACTCCCAATACTCCGTCATTTTTAGCCATTCATATCAGTGCAAGACATAATTATAAACAGTAAACTGTCTACTTTAATTTGTGTACACTCACAATAACAGCAAAGGCCGTGGACTCAGGGAACGGATTATTTTGCACTCCACTCCAAACGCTGTCTTCATTTCAAAAATATATTTTGTTTATTAAACGCAAAGTTTTTCATTTCAAAAGCATTTCTAAATTCAGTTTATATTTACAACAAACAAAATTCCAAGCCAAAATAACGAAGTGGTAAAACTTTGAGTTACCACCATGCGAATTCAAACTTTTCGCTCGTCTCTGTATGTGGCAGCAATGCGCCACAATAACCTGCTTATGTAAAAGTCGATCATTCTTTACAGATGATGGTATGTTTGGACAGAAGACGAGACAGAGTTCTATATTAAACTCATGAAAAACTATAGAATAGAAAATGCCACAATTTATCAAGAGCTTGAGAGAGAAACACACACACACACACACCTCATGTGTGCCGCTCAAGTATACCGTGCTTTCCTTGCCATCAGTGCTTGGATAACACACACGTCTCATTATTAATAATGGCGTGCGGTGGCTGGGATATACATAAACCCAACAACATACGTAGCATACTTTTTGGAATGACTTATCACGAGAGGAAAAAAATGGTTTTAGTCGCATAACATCAGTTAATGGAAACGCCGTCATTTCGCAATATTTTTTTATCGCCTTTTAGAAATTATCGCAAAAGTTTTGCGCAAATCTGTAATGGAAACGCGGCTTGTGACAGGCATTGGTTTTGGATATATATATATATATATATATATATATATATATATATATATATATATATATATATATATATATATATATATATATATATATATATATATACATGGGCGACGGAAGCAAAAAAAATGTGGGTGGGTCCTCAGAAATTTTTTTATGGAGTAGATGCCAATTACATTAAGTACAAATATACGGCTTTGCTTGCTAAACTTATAGTTTGGAAAGACAAAATTACGGAAATCGCCATATCATTGAGAGTGTCAGTAGTGTAGGGGCAGGACACACACCATTTAGTTTTGACACAAATCGACCCGCGGTTCGAGTCCGCCTTTCGCCGAACTCAATCTTCTCCCTTTTCCCATCACATATCAGATCGGAAAGGCATTTATTTTCAATAAAAATGAAGAGAATATTAGAAAAGTGGAAATAAAACGTCTAACGTGTTTAATAATAAGTGTTTATTAAACGATTAGGGGTAGGTAAACAGACATGTGCTGAATGTTAGAGACGATAAAAGTGAGTGGGTCCAATATCATTGATCGTAAAAAGTGGGTGGGTCTTGTCCCACCCACATACAATGGTTCCGACGCCCATGTATATATATATATATATATATATATATATATATATTAATAATAACTGAAATGTTAATGTTTTCTTATATACAGTGAATATTTGTATTTAGTTATTGCTATCAAAAATGTGATGTTTAACCAAAGTAAGGTGGTGGCGGTGCTTGACAGGTGTCAAAAGGTGCTACAAAACGTTTGGGAACGACTGCTATAGATCATCCTGGGTCCACATTTCATTCAGTAACATTAGGCAGTTTTGATTAATATGCTGTTTAATGTTGATGATCACGTTATTTTACACATGCATCTGCTTACATACGATCCCTTTTTATTTTGCTTCTTCTTCTTTGTCTGTGTTTTAATCAGGAGATTCAGTACTCATTCAGAAGATGCGTAATAGCGCCCCCTAGCGTCTAACAGTGAAAACAAGGAAACCCGGAAAATTCCGTGCTTGGCAGGGAAGCGTTTTCTCACAAATAACGGAAAATTCTGTTTGGCAGGGAAAGAGTTAAGCCTTAAGGTTCTGCATAATTAAGGGCGTGGTCACTTGAGTGACAGGTGGATTTCCACTATGGTCGAGCTAGGCAGACGTGGTTCCAGCAACCAGGCACCTCAGCTCCACCCACGTTCTGCCTCTTTGCCCATTTTTGGTTGTCCGGGAGTGATGCACTGTCAAGATGGCGATGGCCGTCTCTGCCCACTTTGGGTTTCAAAAATGCTCTTCAGAAACCTATGGGTGACGTCACGGACACTACGTCCATATGTTTTACAGTCTAAAGTTATAATGCTACTCTGTGCGCTCACTCAGCGAGTCGGTGGGCGGGCTTAACATAATGACGACAGAGTTGACGCGGTTCTGTGTGCTACTTGTAAACAAAGCAGCTGGCAAACAGCGGTCTTTCGAATCGGCTTTGGCCGCGATTCTGGAAGACTTGGAGTTAAGCTTTTCTTTGGGAAAAGAACAAAGAACGGCACTGAAGTCATTCTTAAGAAAGGAAGATGTTTTCGGAGTTTTGCCGACCAGATACGGCAAAAGTTTAATCTATCAACTAGCTCTGCTTCACCTTCTTCATTGCTCTGGTTGGTTGTAGAGATATCCCATTGCGTGCAGAGGGAATTTGAAAGACAACCGTTTATCCCGCCCCTCGGATTGAGCCCTGCAAATGGTGTGTTCCCAGACCCAACATCTTGATGTGGGCTTCATCTGGCTTGTCAGGCTAGGTTTCCACTTATTTCTCTGGATTTAAACAGACAATAAGTCAACACAATATATAACATTGTACTAGTGGTTTTTGGATATTTTAATCTAAAAATCTTATATTGTGCCTTTAATGTTGTAAACGACCTGTAATAAAAATATTTTATGAATTTTAATATTTTACAATATGTATTGTACAATATGTCTGGGATGAGGTTAAAGAAATACATATCTATATAAATAGCATTTGACAAGTATATGGTGTCTTGTAGTTGATCGTGGTAGTAGGACTGTAAAGGTCGATCATGGTAGTGGATCAGCGGTCGTGTCCCCGCAGTGCCGCTAGAGGTGCTGTGAGTCTGCCGAGCACTGAACTCTAAACCCCCGCAGATCTGTTCAATGAGAGCAGTAGATATCATAATATTGAAAGTGCATTAGTGGTCGCTTTAACGGTTCACCACCTCAGCAGGGAATAATATTCCGTAGCATAAGTAATTCCGATGAATATTCGGTGCAGTTGATGATCCGTGGCGTTTAAACAGTCTGTCCGGAGTGAGACCCCGTAGAGGCTGAACCCACTGAAGGTAAGCGGACTCGATTACAGATCTACCCGACGCATGAGCGCTCTGACCCTGTCACCGCTTTACTCGAACACCGAGGCTTAGTAGCTACTGTAGGCCAATGTTTACATTGATTTGGAATGTATATTCAGCCAGCCTTATTGTGTGGCGATCGCTTATCCTTAATAAAAAGACGCTGCACTAATTGTATAAAAGTTTCTGAGAGATTAATTTGCAAAGGAGTTTAGATTAAGATACTTTTAATGCTTAATCGGCTGTAGCGCCCCGCTCTTTCGGCCTGATTTAACGGGCCTCAACCGCCATTGTTTTATAGCCACTTTTACAGCGATTAATAGACCCAAACTCTACGTATTTAATAAAATCAGATAACAAAATGTGCGTTTGCATAGGTTATATTTCTATTTTTAGCGTTTTAAATGTAAAAATAGCGCAGTATCACATCAATGTTTCTGTTTTCTGGGTTTGTTTTTAGCATCGGAGCTAACGAGAGAAATATCAAAATAATGTTTGATTTTGACAGCCACAACCGCAAACTAAATTTTAAACTTATAAATAATACACATTTGCTTTAACAGTGGCACAGATGTCCAAATACTGGCTGAATGAGATGCTTTGGGAATTATTTAGCATATCGATTTGATGACAGCGATGTTTATTTAACAGAATCGATCATTTGTTAAGTATGAAATTAAAGGGAAGATGTAACAGAAGTAGACGCTTTTTAATTAATTAATTCAGTGTGTCAATAAAATCATGTACCTAGTATTTCCGTGGTTTTCTTTGCTTAATACCTTTGTTTACCATGTACATCACATGATACATTAAATATGCTAATCATTCAGTGTCATTATACATTTGTTTACACATCTAAGTACTTTGTGCCACCACATACATCATCTTCTTTTGACAACATAATACATCTGCCACATGCAATCTGAACCATCCTGTCAATCATAATACAGTTATGTCAAAACCAAGCTGAGGATATAATATTCATCACTGTTATGGCTTTGTCACATGCCTGTTTGTTTTGGTCTGTAGTTTACCTATGACCACATCAACTAGCTGTGACTCTGGGTTGACATTTAGTTCAAATATTAAACCGAGACACAAGGGCCAACTGTTATACTGTCAGTGCTTGGTCAAGATTAAAGCATATAAAGGATATTACATAACATTTACAGTCGGGCTCCGTGATGTATATGGCTTGTATTTGTGAACTGTGTGCCGTTCATGTGGTGTAATGTAGACAATCTTCTGTCTCTGATCAGCTGATGTTCTCAGGGACCAGAGTCACGTGATGTACGAAGGTAAACACATCCATTTCTCAGAGGTGGATAATAAGCCGCTGTGCTCCTACAGCCCCAAACTCTGCAAGCAGCGCAGATTGAACGGATACGCCTTCTGCATTCGTCATGTTCTGGAGGACAAAACCGCTCCGTTCAAACAGTGCGAGTATGTGGCGAAGTACAACAGTCAGCGATGCACCAACCCCATCCCCAAAGCAGAGGAGCGAAGGTAAGAGGGAATCGAGCAGAGGGTGGCGGTTTGTGAGTGTGTGCTGTGCAGAGCAGTGTTTCACAACCACACTAATGTGCATGACAGGCTGTCAGGTGTGCCATGGAAAATGATCAAATTCCAAAAAATAAGAAATCGTATCTCTGTATTTTGTCATTTTTGTTTTATGAAATTAATAGTGGTCCCTAGAGCCCTGCAAAACTTGTCCCTAGCCCAATCTACACAATCTAAACAAATAATAAAAAAAAAAACATGCTGGTTGTCTTGCCTACCTCTCCGCGAAATGAATATAAATCTGATCTTCAATTCCCGTGCTATATGCAACCGAAATGAGCATTTTATTCATCAGCAACATCAAAGACCGCATTATGAGAACGAGCGACCTAAACACTGGTAAGAGCTTTTAGTCTCATTAGTTTTAATGAAGATTGTTGTTTTTGAGCATCTAATGTGGCGTTCACACCGGACGCGATTCGCGCTGATCGTGCGAAGGTGGACGCTTGAACATTTTGAGTTTATTCGCACGTGAAATTCGCGTGTGACAACTACACAACAGACGCAAATTTGCGTCATGGGAGGGGCTTCTGCCCTATATGAGCCTATATGAGCCAGCTCGTCTCGGTCACTTGACGTCTTTTTTTATAAAAAATACTACTATTAATGTGTGACAAAACGTAGTTTAAAGACTTTTTCAGGCGATAATATAGTTGTTTAAAGCTCAAATCTGTGGTTAATTTATAAAAAGAGTGCCTATTGTACCCCTTTTCCACCAAGGCAGTGCTAGAGCTAGTTCAGAGCCAGAGCTAGTCCCAGTTCATAGTTGGTTCAACTGAGGAGCCTTCTAAGAACCGTTTGCTTTTCCACAGGCTAGAGAGCCACAACAGAGCCAGGTCTTACGTCACTGTATACGTCTCATCTTTCTCAGCAACGCTAGCGGGAAACACAAACACACCAGGCTTGTTCGAGATGCGCAGACCGATCCACGTATAATATTTAAAAAAACGCATGAGTGAATCAAAAGCATAAGGAGTCGTGTGCTCTCTCTGGACTCGTTATCATACGGCGATCGGTCTGCACAGCACCGCTGCGAACAAGCCTTCCATCAACAATGCAAACGTTGCGTTACTATTGATTCACGTGGCTTTACGATCCTACATCGGCATCAAAACACAACAAAAACACAGCGAATCCAACGCATTCATGCAGTTCGCCGTAATTTGTATAGACGGAGATTACAAGCGAGCAGCAGCTGTTAGCTCCATTAGCTGCTATTTCAACAATGGCGGATCTCAAGTTTGTGTTGGTCTTGTTGACCCCGCCCCCAGCGCCTGACGTAATCGGTTCTTACTTCTAGCCCTGTTCTAGCCCAGCAATGTTTTGGTGCTACTTAAGAACCACTTTTCCTGGCTCGGAGCTGGGGCTTTGGGTGTGGAAACACAAAGAACCGATTTGAAACTAGGCTCTGGCTCCGATCTAGCTCTAGCACTGCTTTGATGGAAAAGGGGTATTTGAGCATTTTATCTGGCTTTTTCGGAGTTGTGAGATCCAGGCGATCAGTGACATTCAGCGCTCGTTTACCCGGCGAGACCCACCTTTCCTCGGCTAGTCCTTCTCACATTTGCCGCTGGCTCTGGCTCTTTTTTTCTGCTCCAGTCTCGTTGTGAAATGGCTGACAGATTTTGTTGAGAGGGTAGCTGACTGTCCGACCTCCTCACTCACTTTCTTCCAAGCAAGATCCTTTTTACTCCTGTTCCTGTAGTGATAGGATGATGTATCATACAGCTCCGGGTATCCACATACGGCCACGATTATCTTGTCCTCCATTGTTGTTCGGATTTCTGCCTCCGCTTGTAAATGCGTCACTACTAGAGCAAGCTCGTGATTGGTTAACGCGGCGCGAAATATCCGCCAAAGTTCAGATTTTTCAACTTGGGGGATTTGCGCGTTCAAAACGCTCAATTCGCGTCATTCGCGCCGCCTCAATCGCGCGAATCTCACCGCCGAATGCCATTTCGCGTCTCTGCATTGACTTAACATGTAAATCACTCATGCGCGAATCGCGTCCGGTGTGAACGCACCATAAGACTTGGCTTATTTTCAGTTTCACATTGCGGCAGTTTGCGCGTTGGCTTGCTTTACTCATTTGCGGCGATGCGTGTTGCATAGCGCCATCCTCTAAACACAGTCTTGACAGTTGCGGACTCGCGATATCATGGTCTCATGTTGTTTCCACCAGCGCAGCATATCTCATTGTTTCTTTTAATTATTGAATGTCTAAAATATAAAATGAAGGAGAAGCCTAAAAAGGCCCGAAGCCAGGCCCGCGTTTGAGGTATAACGGGAAAATTGGGCCGAAGCCCGGCCCTAGGGGCGTAAAAAAGTGGGGCCCGTTGGGCTCGGGCAGAAATGCAAGGCTCTAGTGGTCCCAGGAGATCTCGCAAGGTTAAAAGGTGATGAGATTTCTCATTGAGTGAAAAGCGGTCTCGCGATATCTCCATGGCGAAGCGCTACGTATAAATTGCATGCCTCCACTGTCGTTTTGCTTTTTTTTATAGAAATAAAAAACATTCAATTCAGCTGGAAAATGGTCGCTTCAATTGTAAACTATTGTACACGTCTGCTCTGTGTGCAGCTTTGTCACAGTTCACTGATCACATGACGAGAGTAAGGCGAGATGATTATCAGGACCATGACGGAAGATTCGTGCGAAACAGAGCCTGATAAAGTGTCTGATAAATGTCTTATAATCTAGAATGCGTTCTCAGCACCTCCGATCCCTATACACAGAGTACGTGAGATCGCGAATGAAAGCGAAAGTAAATGGGAGCTCCTCGCCCTTCTCCCAATATCAAAGCTATCTTAGGCTGGGCTGTGTAGTTGTAACCACCTCTTAGCTCTGGTCTGTGTTTGCGCTGTGAACATTGAGAGAGTCATACATGAAAATCCCTCACTTTTCGACGATATTCATATTCAGAGTCTGGAGAAACAGGCGTACATTTATTCATTCTCAGTGTTGAGCAACATAGCCTGCATGTTACATTATTGTGCCTAATTATGTTGCATATTTATTTTGTATGAAAACTAGCGCGTTAGTTACTTATGGATTAAAAATGACCGTTGTATCAGTGCTGTGCGAGCTGTCTCTCACAAACGCGTGCGCACACAGACATAAGTTTACATTTTGTTCTTGCTTGTGTTTTTTTTTTTTCTGTCAAAATGTCAGAAAGCATTTAGTATTATCCATGCGTGTTTTTAAAATTAGTTAAATGACGGACGTTTTACTGTTAACACAGCCCTAATTACATGTCGGATTCGTCTAAATTATACTTGATATTCTTTTTAGAAGAAGTGATTCATTTTGCTATTATTGGACTCCTGTCTATTCATTGTAAACTGTTTTCTATAACTGGCTAAAATTTGTTTAGCTAATGCGTGTCCTGTTTAAAATGTAGGCCTACAATGTTCAAATTCAAAGACAGCACGTCACAAATAGAAGCCCTTTTCCCTGTGGTATTTAGCATCATATTAGGATATTGGTATAATAATTTAAGTAGCCTATCTTAAATGTACACACATTGTTCCTTTGTTTTTTACTGTTTCCTAGGGGTTTCTTCTTTTAGACTAGTTGACCAGCACACATCATATGCAACCTCTCCCCAGGTTGGCAAAAAAAGCATCTCAAAATGCATCAGATTGATGCTTTAAAATATGGAATATTTACATTTTTCTTTTGGGGGAGCATACCCCCGGACCCCCCTAGAGGGGTAATATCCTCCTCACCTTTTTCACCCCTGACCCATTTTCATGCCTGGAGAGTAATTTGATTATGGTTGCACTTGTTATTTGCATTTAATAAGACTAAGAAAGAAATGTTATTTTTGTTATGTATACCGTTTTTATTTCTATGTTCGATTAGGAGGTCACACACAGCCTCAGTCAGAAGTTCTGGGAGCTCATAATTCATGTTAGGGATGCACAATATTATCGGTACGACACTGATATGAAAAAGTTATGTCGTTATGCCTTGCTGATATGTTGATAACGTGTTAATATGCGCCTGCAGTAACTCGCATGTGCAAGGAGTGCTATAGCGATAAGATCACGTCAGCCGTGCGGCCATTCTTGAAGTAAACTTGTATGTCAACAAGCAAAATCATTGCATGTACGGTGATTTATACTGACAGTTTTTAAAGGGTAACTAAACCCCAGCTCAGAGCTTAACTCCACCCACTGGCAATTTTCAAAAAATGCTGGAAAAGTGGGCAGAGCCCGGCGGACACAGAGGGGACGAACCGAGGGCGGGGCTGAGCGGAGGGCGTGCACCTGAGACCCGCAGTGACGGATTGATTGACAGCTGACTGTCAAGTCTGACTCGCGAGTCGCAAAGATGGAGAATGACTGGAGTGACGCCAGCTTTGCAACAGAGCGGTCATTTCTCCTACCTTCACCTGAAGTGGAGGAGGGTGGATTGTCTGTAACAGACACAAACCCGGAGCCTTATCAATGCGAGCCGCTGCTCAAACTGCGTTAACTCCCGATGCCGACGATGCTAGTGAAGCAGCCGCGCAAGAGAACCGACCTAATCTATCTGCGTCCGCGGCAACCACTTGCGTGTCAGGGTTTGAAAGCGCGTCTCATGTAACATGACAGTTCATACTGGAGTGAAGCCGTTCTCATCATGTGATTGGGGGAAACATTTCTGAGGGCGTGGTGAGCTCGTGCCAGGGGCGCGGATAGTGAGCCGTTGGAGGTACCATCCTACGTCACGATGTACCACAACGTCCAATAGGAAAATTCAACTGCAGTAGCCACCGTTCAACCTTAAGAGGGCAGCACTTTGGCGGTTTTACACCATATTTTATAGAATTAAAACACTTTATACTCAAATGTCAAAACATTTACTCGAATCAATGAACAGCATTAATAAAGCCCCAGTATTACAGATCATTAACTAAAGAAAGTTGGTTTAGGGTTTAGTTACCCTTTAAATGCTGCCTTGAATTTGTGAATGCACGTACAGAAGGACGTGACCGTCAACGCAGAGTTGCCAGGTTTTCGCAACAAAACTAGCCCAAAACAAGCACAATGGCGTCTCCCCACTCTCTCTAGCGCAGCAGCAGAAGCTCCTCCAGGTCCTTGCTAGTCCCGCTAGAATGTCATATATTTATTGGGGGCGCTGTTGTTAAAATGTATATAGACATATTTGTATAACATATAAATAAAATAAAATCTAAATTAAAATATTAACAAAAACGAATAGTATCAGTGATACTAAAATAAAACCGGTGGAAAAGTTCCTGGCCTAATGACGCTTTTTCAAAAGCCTTGTATTACAACAGTATTACATGAAATAAAATGTGACCTCAGCCAGACAGAACTTTTATCCATTCATGATCTAATGATTAAAATGTCATTTTCCATGTGCTGTGGTGTGTGATTTGAGTCAAACATTGTTTTTGCTTTGGCAGATACTGTAACAGCCACCTACAGGTGCTTGGCTTCATCCCGAAGAAGGAGCGTAAGAAGAAGCAGGACGCTCTGGAGGAGGTTCGCACCCGCGCTCACGTGGAGTCTGTCGCTCTGAACATCACCGTTCCCTCTCTAGCTCTGAGAGACTCTAATGGGCTGGACGGCCTCCCCCCGTCTCCGCCCTGCTCCCGTCTGACCCCAATGCATCTCTCGGACACTGACCTCCTCGACCCCTTCGCCTTCTACGAGGAGGACACGGACGGAGAGGAGAGTGTGGCGCAGAAGAGCTCCAGCAAGTGGAAGCTGCCCGGCAGGCCGGTGATTGGCCTGAGGGTGACCGCCCGGGACCCAGAGCATCGCCAGTCGGACATCGAGCACTTTAGCGCCGTCACTGAACCCTGCATACTTCCAACCTCCCCACACTTACCACAACCACCTCCACCACCGGCTCCACCTCCGCCTCAACCCTCAGCGAGGCTTGTCCAGCCCCCTCAACACACAGACCGGCCTGCTTACGCCCAACATGGGGCAGTGCAGACTCTGCTATGCAAGCCAGCTCCACCTCAGACTGGGCCTTCTGTGTTGTCTGGTCTCCTCCCGTCAGCTGGGGTTCAGCACCAGCCTGTTAGCCGGAGACCTGTCCCTGCTGCGTCCCCTCGCCCACCTGCTGCCCCAGACTGCCCGCAGCCCCGCTCCGTGGCCATGCGCCCCACTGCCTTTACAGCACCCCCTGTCTGCCTGCTCCGGCTACAGCACCTCGTGCAGCTCTACGCTCAGAGACAGAGAGAGCACGGAGACCTGTTCCCACATCTTGGTATGACCTCGTTGCTTCATCATAACCACTGTCCTACACAATGCAAAATACATTATCTACATGTTTTGCTACAGTTGTTACGTCAGGTGGGTGTCTTGATTAATGGTGATGATACACAGGGCAACTTTTGGAGCAATGTTACTAGGCGATGTTGCCATCAACGGGTAACGAGGTAAGACACCGGGCGCATGACCGATCTAAAGTATCCAGATAGAAATTCGTTGCCCATTCCCAATGGGAAAGTGGCCAAGCAACATTGCTTTGTAACATTGCCCAGCAATATTGCTCCAAAAAATTGCCCCATGTATCATCACCTTTAGACTATAATCTGTCCTGTGTCCTGGTTTGGATAATGAATAATCAAGAATAATGATTTATTGAATGATCAAGGAACTGCTGTGCCATGGGTGCAGAGGCGCAATGATATTACACAGCGCCTGAAAATAGGCTAACTTCCGTCAACATAACCAACGTGACAACCGGCTCGCACAGAGAGCGCTGGGGACTATTTTCAGGCGCTGCGTAATATCATTGCGCCGCTGCACTCATAGTACGGTTGGCTATTGATTATTACGCAGGAATGAGAGTATAGTTCCTGCCATATCGGTCTAGAAAATCACACCTTTTCATTTTACGTCAGTCTTGGTACACGATGTAACTACAGACGAGTCAAGATTTAAATAAGAAAAATATCTAAACTCTTTGGTCATTTTTGAGTGAGATGCTAACGGTCTAATCAGATTCAATGATCTATGCTAAGCTATGCTAAAAGTGCTACCGCCAGACCCGGAGATCGGCTGAATGGATTCGAAAATGGTAAAACTCTAGGGGAGTTGGAAAATGAGCCTATTTTCAAAAATAGTGGCGTGTTCCTTTTAAGAGTCTATAATTGGATAATTATTGCAGTGATTGTTTCTAGCATCTCTTGAGCATAAACTGATGCAACTCTTGATGAAATAAATGCTGTGATGTTATTTCCATCAAGAGGTGCATCAGTTTTTGCTCCAGATCTTGTGTTGGCAATGCAAGAGTCCAGCACTCTGTAAAGTCTCCTCCAGCACATCCCAGTGATTCTTCATGCTCCCTCCCAACTAGGGCTGCACAATATATCATTTTAGCATTCATATGGCGATGTGCGCATACGTGATAGTCACATCGCAGGAGGTGCGATGTCAAGTGTAGGGATCGTAGTCGATGCGTACGGGCAGCTGCTCCCCAGCTCAGAACGCATGTGATTCGCAGATTAAATGCAATGTTTAACCATCATTGAGTAAAAGTTTATCATTTGCATGGGTTTTTAAGTCGAGTCAGGCATCAAGCGCAATAGGATTTGTGTGCTGTTTTCTGTGCACACACACACAGAGTCACCCTGACAGCACATTGACGCTGAATTCATTGTGCTCGCAGAAAACAGTGCACATGCATTTTGACTTAATTTTCTTTTGAGCTTAAACAGATACGTGCACACAAAATGCCCATCTCTGCAAGTGTCCTCGTAAACACAGTCTGTTATGTGTTGTAACAACTGAGAAAGAAAACAAATGCATGTCATTTATTTTAGGTCTTAAAGGGCCACCAGCCGAATGTACCCGCAGCTGTTTGTGTCACCAGTGGTGATCAAACAACAAGAGAGAGAGAGAAAATTATTTTTGTAGCTTTAACAAAGATAAAATGTATTAATTAATCCATATATATTAGTTGGATTTCATTTATACTGTGAAGACTGTTATTTTACATTTGATTATTCAATTTCTGTACCTGAATATTGTTAGATTCAGTATTATCTTTAGATTATCAAAATATTCAATATTATCTTTCTTCTATTGTATTTATCTATGCTTTTAATTTATTTATTATTTAGTATTTGTCTATTTAAATCCAAACAGAGACTTTGACCGGGCGTGTATGTGTCTGTGTGTATATAGACACTAGAATATGCCCTTGTTTTCGTCACAGAATAAATAATATAAATTCGAATAATGACTAAAAAAAGGCAATCTTGCAGATAAAAACTCTAAGTGGAAGTTATAAATTGTTAGATAAAAAGTCGCAATTACCTTTTTATTTATATTTATTCCATGGAGGAAACAGGCTTCCATACTAGACACTCACAAGGATGCATTAAATTGATCAAAAGAGATTTTAGAGATGTTTATAATGTTACAAAAGAGGTTCTATTTCAATAAATTGTTCTTTTGAACGTCAAAGAATCCTGAACAAAACTATATACTGAAAATATTTCTTGAGCATTAAACAATCATATTAGAATAATTTCTGAGGGATCATGTGACATCCCTCACATGAGTAATGATGCCGAAAATCTAGCTTTGCCATTACAGAAAAACTGCAATTTAAAAATATGATGAAAAAGAAAACATAACCTCTATATCTGTATTTGTGAAGGGCTAGACTGGTCTGAGGACAGTACAGATGAAGACACAGATGAGCTTGTTCCTTTATTGCCTCAGGCCTGGAGACTTCAGGAAAGAAGCCCCCATCAAAGGTGAGATGTTCCTCACTTGCTTCTCACAACTTAGTAGTAAATGCCATTTACAATGAAGTTACTTCATGAGTGCAGAAGGAAAATGGGACCCACTTTATATTAGGTGGCCTTAACTACTATGTACTAACATTTTAATTAATAATTTGATACAATGCACTTATTGTGTACATACATGTTTTTACATTGTACTTAACATTTAAAAAAAATACCTGCATGTAATTACATCTGTAATTAATTTCTGTAGTTACATTTGTAATTACACAGTTGACACTTCCCTTACACCTAACGCTACCCTTAAACTTACCCATACCCCCACACCTGTCCCTAACCCTACCCTTAAACTTACCCACACCTGTCCCTAACCCTACCCTTAAACTTACCCATACCCCCACACCTGTCCCTAACCCTACCCTTAAACTTACCTATACCCCCACACCTGTCCCTAACCCTACCCTTAAACTTACCCATACCCCCACACCTGTCCCTAACCCTACCCTTAAACTTACCCACACCTGTCCCTAACCCTACCCTTAAACTTACCCATACCCCCACACCTGTCCCTAACCCTACCCTTAAACTTACCCATACCCCCACACCTGTCCCTAACCCTACCCTTAAACTTACCCACACCACCACACCTGTCCCTAACCCTACCCTTAAACTTACCCACACCACCACACCTGTCCCTAACCCTACCCTTAAACTTACCCATACCCCCACACTTGTCCCTAACCCTACCCTTAAACTTACCCACACCCCCACACCTGTCCCTAACCCTACCCTTAAACTGACCCATACCCCCACACCTGTCCCTAACCCTACCCTTAAACTGACCCATACCCCCACACCTGTCCCTAACCCTACCCTTAAACTTACCCATACCCCCACACCTGTCCCTAACCCTACCCTTAAACTGACCCATACCCCCACACCTGTCCCTAGCCCTACCCTTAAACTTACCCATACCCCCACACCTGTCCCTAACCCTACCCTTAAACTGACCCATACCCCCACACCTGTCCCTAACCCTACCCTTAAACTTACCCATACCCCCACACCTGTCCCTAACCCTACCCTTAAACTGACCCATACCCCCACACCTGTCCCTAACCTTACCCTTAAACTGACCCATTCCCCCACACCTGTCCCTAACCCTACCCTTAAACTGACCCATACCCCCACACCTGTCCCTAGCCCTACCCTTAAACTGACCCATACCCCCACACCTGTCCCTAACCCTACCCTTAAACTTACCCATACCCCCACACCTGTCCCTAACCCTACCCTTAAACTTACCCATACCCCCACACCTGTCCCTAACCTTACCCTTAAACTGACCCATACCCCCACACCTGTCCCTAACCCTACCCTTAAACTGACCCATACCCCCACACCTGTCCCTAACCTTACCCGTATTCCACCTCAATATCAGCAAAGGTGTTTTGCAATACAATTTGAACACAGTAAGTACATTGTACTTATTTTTTGATGCAAGTACATAGTAGTTAAGGCCACTTAATATAAAGTGGGGCCGGAAAATGTGTTAGAGACGCATTTAATTGCCATTTTTAATCATTTTATTATATGTTATTATTGTTTTGGTGTGTGTGTGTGTGTGTGTGTGCCAGCTCCTCCAATGAAAAGCCGCTTTCCCGGAGGGCACGTCTGGCACAGCTGTGTACATACCTGCAGGAGAGGTATAAACACCTGTGCCGACAGGACCGGGCAGCCACCCGTCACAGCAGGTACCGATACGCCTTCCGGAAAGCTCTGCTCCATGCTGCAAGCAAAGACCCCGACTGCACTGCACAGCTCATTCAGAAACTCAGCAAGAGCTCTCAGACCTCAGCTTGGTGCGTTGAACACTCAACATGTGTAGAGCCATTTCAGAACTGTGTATGTGTGTTTTAATTTGAAAACATTTCAGTTCAAGGGCTGCAGTACCACAAAAGTATGAAAGGACAACGTGTACGGGAACCACGAAGGGTCAAAACTGCAGCAGCGTAGCGTTGCCATTTTCACGCCACTGTTTTCAACGTATCCTTAAACACGCATACTATAAGTAAAATGTTGGTGACGAAACGATGTCAGTTTGAACACGCAGTTGTCAGATGTGTCTGTTACGCTCTTGACAGCATGTCACTGCAGATATCCTACTGAATCGCTCTCAGCAGCTGTTCTCCAGTTGCACGGCACGGTTCGCTGATGGACAGCAGTGCTCCATTCCTGTGTTTGACATCACTCACCAGACACCTCTTTGTGACGAACATGCAAAGAAAATGGTGAGAAACCACACCTGGATAACATTAAAGGGATGTGTTAACAGATTTGGTTGTAAATAAATGTGTGTTGCAGGATAATTTCCTGCGTGGAGATGGCAACAGACGCAGTCAGCAGCAACAGCGGCGTCCACGTAAGAAGACCAAGCCACCCGCACTGACTAAGAAACACAAGAAGAAGAGACGACGAGGTCCGTGCAGACCGCAGAAGCCCATTCCCCCAGCTGTGCCACAGGGCAACTTGCTAATGCCCTCCCTCTCACTGCCTACCCACCACGCCCATGTCAGGTGCCCAGCTTATTTTCAAACGCATCACAGTCTTGCATTACAAGATGTCAAAACACATCACAAATTCCAGTGTTGTATTCCGGACTGGCTCGTCGAGTCCTGAGTAGGTTGAGTTCAAGTCGAGATCCAGACCAGAAGAGGGTCTGAACAGTTCAGACTGTGTTTTCCAATGGGGTGAATGAAACCTGGTGTTGCATCAGTTTTGCACAAACCTCCTCAGCGTACACACAAGGGGCTCTATTTTAACAATCTGAGCACATGGTCTGAAGCTTACGGCGTAGGTGCACTTAGGGGCGTGTCAGAATCCGCTTTTGCTAGTTTAACAATGAAAAAAACGGTCGTTGTGCGCCGGGCGCATGATCCAAAATGGTTGTCCCTCATCTCTTAATGAGTCATGGGTGTGTTTTGGGTGTAACGTGCAATAAACCAATCAGAGTCTCATCTCCCATTCCCTTTAAAAGCCAGTTGTGTTTGCGGATTCGCTGTTTACATGGAGGAATTTGCGAGGGGAAAAACGCTTCTCCAGAGAGGAATCCTTTTATCTTTACTATTTGTTGTGTGTGTGATAATCAGAGTATACGTGTATATGCAAATAATAAACAACGAATTATTGGGGAAAAAAATCCATGTACACATTTAGAGCAAGATAGTAAAATAAATTAGGGCTGGGCAAATTAACACGTTAACGCAGGCAATTCATTTTTTCAGCTTAATGCATTCAAAATATTTAATGCAAATAACGCAGCGTCCGTTTTTATATCCAAGAGTTGTGAGGAAATGAGATGCGCTGGACAGCGCGTGAGATGTGCGTCAGCGGCCGTTCTATAAGTGACAGGAGCACCGATGATGGTCATTAATGCTTATCAAAGAACAACGGGAACAGAGAAAAGTGTAGCTTTAATGATGATTTATCTATATTTCATTTATTATTTATGCAGTTAAGAAAGGTGTTTGATAACTATTACATTTATGTATATGTCTAACAGGGAAGGCCACAGGTAAAAATAACACTGATTATTTTGGGTTTATGTAAAGATTGTTTTAAGTTCACTTAAATTAAAAGTAGTTTTTTTTTAAGCCTAATAAATGTTGAAATTGGCAGCTTTCAGTTATACTGTAATGTAACGTCATTAATGTTTCATAGAGATATCAGTGATGCTGGCCTTCATTCATAAAAAGATGCCATTACAACACATATTTAAAATATGCTGTCTTTAAAGGGTTAGTTCACCCAAAATTGAAAATTCTGTCAGTAATTACTCACCCTCATGTTGTTCCAACCATGTAAGACCTTCGTTCATCTTCGGAACATAATTTAGTATATTTTTGATGAAATCTGAGAGCTGTCTCACTCCTCCATAGGCTTTCAGAGGGAATGAAACTTGATGGCCCAGAATAGTAAGTAAAAACGTCATTTAAGGAGTCCAAATGACTACAGTGGCTCTGTATTAAGTCTATCATGCGACGAAAATACTTTTTGAGCGGAAAAACAACAAAAATAACGACTTTATCCCACTATTATTGCGCATGCGTCGTGGCACTCCCGCGAACTTGCGCATGCGTCGTGGCACTCCCGCGAACTCTCGTCAGAGAGTATATAGTGGGATAAATAGTGGGATAAAGTCGTTATTTTTGTTGTTTTTCCGCTCAAAAAATTTTTCCGTCGCATGATAGACTTAATACAGAGCCACTGTAGTCATTTGGACTCCTTAAATGACGTTTTTACTTACTATTCTGGGCCATCAAGTTTCATTCCCTCTGAAAGCCTATGGAGGAGTGAGACAGCTCTCAGATTTCATCAAAAATATACTAAATTATGTTCCGAAGATGAACGAAGGTCTTACATGGTTGGAACAACATGAGGGTGAGTAATTACTGACTTTATTTTCAATTTTGGGTGAACTAACCCTTTAAATTGTTTATACATTAATTTGGAGAGTAACTGAAATTATTACAATATCAAAATATTAAAAACGTGCAATTAATTGCGATTAATTACAGATTTTTTTTTGATTAATTAGTAAAAAAGATTTAATCGATTCCCAGCACTAAAATACAGCACCTGGTTCTGCAACACAGATTTCTCCTTCAGTCTGTGGGATACATCCTCGTGGTGATCCATTTCTTGATGAGGAAGAGCCTGGGATCCATTTACTACGGCTGAAAACAGCCTTGTTTCTTTCGCTGTGAAAACACTGATTCTTGTGATCTCTGTGGCAATCGCCCTCGATGCCGCCGGTCAGTGTGGTTTGGCTTGGCTTATTATCTTTTACATGCAGATGGAGGTGACTGGAGCCTCTCACCCCGGTGATTATTAGTCTTTGGAAAGTCAAAATGCCACCACACCTCAGATTTGAATGCACGCCCAACTTCCATATGAATGAACTGTAAACATTCACTGATTTCACTCCTCTTCTTCACACCAGTGTGCACGCACAGTCTGTAACGCTAGCTAAAACTCGCTTGTTGCCTGTAGGTCACAGTATATGGTTTCAGCGTCCTTGCTGTGTGAAACGTGATTTGGGATTCGTTTAACGTCTCAACGACTCAAATCATCACACATTTCTAATGATTTTCAACCGACTCCGAATGAATCATTACATCCCTATAAAGTAATGAATGAAAAATGTTTGTGTTGCTGCATTATAGTGTTGTCATGATATTAGAATTTCTATCTTTGATGCGGTACCTTGAAAAATATAGATATTCTATGCCATGTTTGATACCATGGGAAATTGTTGTATATACTGCCATACAGAGATTTTTATTATCATCTCATACTTTTTTGATAATTTGATATAAGAAGTCTTATGTCTAAAATTAGCCATTAAAAAGTCTTAAATATTTGTATTTTTTCTTCTAAAATATAGGATTTTAGGCTGTGTAGCTCTTTAGTGATACTCAGTTTGCAATTGACTGTTACATCACACTGCACGCTTCACTAGAGATCAGTCGCTTGATGTTGGAAGTCTTTTCTACTACCAATATGAGTGTGACTAAATTGAGAGATAGCTAAAGAACGTTTTATGACACATGATGATAAGATGCACAATGTAAAAGTGTAATAAGATCAGTAGGTTTACGATACAAGCTGGTTTCGAGACTTGATTACGAACGCATTCTTGGTTAAAAATTCAATGATAAACTTCAGTGCACTGCAACTATCATTAACCAGTCTATGAAACTAACAACTGAGACTCAGTTGGTCATCACATTAAAAATAACATTCAAATTGGGTAATATCATTGTCAGTATTGTCACAAGGATACTATAACAGCCAATAGATTAGGACAACTACTCTCATGAAAGAGTATCTGACTGAGGACATTAAAGTAAGACATTCTGTAACTGCATTAATTGCTAGCTACCTGAATAATAACTTGTACGGTTTAAGGACAATCATGAAGAGAACTCTTTGAGATCTGAGGGTTGTTACCGCCACAGCATCAACACGAGCATGTTTCTGACTTGATTCAACAAAAAATTTACTCTCTTTATTCTTTGCTTGCATTCACTCTCCGCTGTCGCTCTTGCAGGAGTCCGTCGACCCCTGAACTCAGTGCAGATGAGCTTCCTGATGACATCACAAATGAAATGCCTGACATTCCCAATGATCTTGAGCTGAATCAGGAAGATTTCTCCGACGTGCTGCCCAGACTACCCGATGATCTTCAGGATTTCGACCTTTTTGAGGGTATGGTCACATGCGATTATATGACAACATAATATCGTAGAGACTTGAGGGTGGCCTCTTTTGACTTGGGCCAGCAAGCAATCACACAGACTACCCTAGCATTGTGGCAGTTTTGCACAGTTTGTCAATCACATGTTTTCTTCAGAAAATGTAAAAATCTTCTTGTTATTTGGCTTGTTTGCACTTTGTCTGAGTTGTCTTTGTGGATCCAGGTAAGAATGGAGAGTTGTTACCCACCACAGAGGAGGCAGAGGAGCTAGTCAGAGCCCTGCAGGCGATGGGGTCGTATCCCGACTCTCTGGTGTGTTTGTCCTCAATGGGTGAACTGACCCCAGCGGACGGGGTAGACCACCGCACCATGGCCGTGTTCTCGGGATCAGGCGTCACAGCGACTGGCATTGGAGACCTTCTGAACAGCCGATTGACTTCTGAGACTTTTCATAATCTAGAGTTGGAGGGGAACCTCCTCCATGCCCCAACAGACCATCATTTCCCAACATCACCTCCTCCCCAGCCAACCCAGAGCAGTACCGCCGCACCATCTACTAGTTCCAATGGGGGATTAACAGAACGAACGTTTTCCCGAGCTCCCAAACCCGACTCCTCCCCACCAGGTAGTCATTACAGCAGCGAGCATGTGCCATCGCCCTACAGGGATCACATCTCACCCCCACATGGTGCCTCTTATCACAACGACTCGCCTCTCTTGTTGGAGGTGCCTTTGAGTGGAGCGCCGGGGCCTCCCCGTACCTCCTGGAATAACCTCCCTCTCTCGCTCACAGACCCGGCACAGTTCGGTAACCTCCTCACTGCTGAAACTCACCTGCTCTCCACCGCTCTGTCCACCCCGCCCTCCACGTCCCACTCCACAATCCTGCAGCCCACCGCTGCTCTCTCCGCTCTTCCCCAAACGGGCCTGACCGGCCTCACCTCACCGTCATCCTCACCCTCATCACGTGACCTCCTCACCCACACCCAACCTAAACTACAGCTCCCACAATTTAGTGCAGCTTTTGGCCACCAATTGGCTTCCCACAGTGGGATCCCCAAAGACCTGCAGCCCAGCCATAGCTCGACAGCGCCACCTACAGGCTTTACCATCACTAGTGCCACTGCTGCCACTCCCCCATTCCCTCAGAGCAACTGAGTTTGGGTAGAGAGACCATTCCATCTCACATTGTTAAGAAATAGGTCACACAAAATGGAAACTTTGTCATCATTTACTCACCTAAATGACTTTCGTTCGTCTGTGGAACAAAGACATTTTGAACCATGTTCACTCTTTGCTCTTTTCCATGAAATTAAAAATTAAATAGTGACCAAGGTCCGTCAAGCTCCAAAAAAGCAATTTCTGCACATTCAAACGGCAAGTTATAACGTGACAACCGAGGGCGTTTGGAAAACATGTTTCCACTTCCAACTCGTTACATGTTGACACTTGGTCAGGACCAAGTGTGCCACACGAGTCCTGAAAAGTGAAGCCAAAGCGTTTCGATCGCCCCCAGGTGGCTGGATGCAGTATATCTCATAAACCCCGCCCTCTCTGTTATGGGACATAGACAAACTAAACAATCAAATTACACTTCAAATACATTTTTTCCAAAGATTTTTATCACGCTGATGTAAGTTCAAGTCTTCGTTCTTTAAATAAGTTTGGTTTTAGTTAGATATTTGTTGCTATAAAAACAGGGGTGGGACGTTATGATTGACGGCTTTTGAGCGATGTAGCTACTGAGGCACCAGTGGACATTTTTTTGGGAACTTAGGAGATTGGAGCTTTAACTTTAATTTCTACATTTCCATAACCTTGATAACGCGGCTCCAAGTTGCTACTGCGCAGACTAAAGACCCAAGATGTCAGCGCCATATTTGGACACTGGCGGCATGGTCTATGGTCAGGACCTTTTCAGCTTAATTTTTCAAGGAACCAGGTAATCCATTGCTTTCAGTTGTTTGCCTTGTTTTCAGATTTAATTCTTTGCATTTGTAAAAGTAGAAATACCCACTTCTCAACAATATAAAACAAGTAACAGCCAAATAAAAGTGCAGTATTTATAATATTATACAAGGTATTTATTGCAAGAAACTGACCAAAAACAGTATGAAAGTATTACCCAAACAACTTGTGTTGTCTTCTGAAGCCATACGATATCTTTATATGAAGAACAGAGTGGAACTCAAGGTTTTAATAACTGAAGATGATCCTGCTCTGTGAACACACGCAGTCATATCCCATTCAAAAGATACACCCAAACTTTAGCATGAACCAATCACTCACGAGAGCCAATGCCGTTTCCGGCAATATTTTAATGTGCACAGGATCTGATCTTGATGGCGATGGTGATCGCTTTTGTGTCCGTTCCCCACACACCTCAATCGTTCGGTCTCTGAACACTTGGAATATTTGTACCTTTTGAATAAATTGTGATTTGTAGTTGTGTTTTAAATTAAATAATATTCAAATAGGTGTAGGGATATGGTTACAGTTCAAACATGACTAAATAGTGTAATTAAAAAAGTAAGATGCATGTAAATAAAATGATGCTGGCTGGTTAAATTGAAAACGACGCCCCAACATATCTCAATGGCCTAATTACTCCCCGATATATAATTTCATCATGATGATACAATTCCTATGCACATCATGTGTGTATTGATGTCACTGAAAGCAATGGAGTTCCCTGCTTGTCGGAAAATTACGCTGTGTGTTAAGAAGTGATGCCATGGGTCATGACCAAGTGTCAATATACGTAAACCTACCAACCTCCATGGTGGTAAATGGACTGCATTTATATAGCGCTTTCAACAGACCCATGGCCACCCAAAGCGCTTTACATATTGCCTCACATTCACATTCAGGTGATTTTTGGAATGACTTATCGCGAGAGGAGAAACATTCTGTTTTAGTCACATAACATCAGTTAATGGAAGCACCGTCATTTCACGATGGCTTTTCGATCGACATTTAGAAAATATCGCAAAGGTTTTGCACAAATCTGTAATGGAAACCAGGCTACTGAATTGCACAGGAACCAGATCTCTTGTATCAGAAAGGAAAAGTGGGTCTTCCCAGACAAATTGTTCTGCAAATCAAATTCACCCTTAATGACTTAAATTCCCAACACAAAGCTTTCATATGACTTCAGAAGACTTGGATCTTCATATGGATCACTTTTACGATACATTTGCATTTTTGGAGCTTGAATGGCCCAGCTTCCATTTACTTGAATTGCATGGAGAAGAGCAGCGTGAACATTCTTGAAAACATCTTTTGTATTCGACAAAAGAAAGTCAGTCACATGGGCTTCTGGGTTTCTCTTTTGGGTGAACTAACTCTTATGCCCTGTCACCAACAGCTCTGTGACTGGCACCATAGACCAGCAGCAGATTTGAGTCTTTCTGGACGCGTATATCTCTGCTTGGTCAGTCAACAGTGCCCATCCTATGTTTATTGTTGTACTGACTTAAGGATTGTGTTCTGCCCTCACATACCCCCTTTTCACCAAATGGTGCTAGTGCTGGAGCCGGTGCTCAGTTGGGTGACCCGCGGAGCCGGCCCATATTTCTACTAACTTGAGAGCAAAACGATGATCTAACTGACAACATTACCTGCTCATGTGCATTGGTGTCTTAGTTTACTCCTTGTTTTGAGAACTTATTTTCACATCCAGAGTCATAGGAACACAGGAATGGGAGTCTTGCCTTCCAGTGGCACTCCACAGGCTCATAATGTTATTCGTTTTTCAAACGAGACCAGCAGGTGTAGGAGCTAAGGACCAAAACCACCTTTTTTCAGTGGAAACATGCAAAATGGTGCCGTGCACCAGCACTGTGTCGGTGGAAAAGGGGTGATGGTCTGTCATACTAAGGCTAGTGATTCATATTCTATCATTACTGATTCCATTAGTTATTTCTCAAATGAGAGTAGCAGGTGTCCTGTAGAGTCCTTGTGTTACGGCCCAGGTATACTTTTGTTTTCCACATTCTGCTCCGTCTCACGCACAGTCGAGAGCGCGAGCCTTTCAAAGTATACTCCTTTGGCCTTGTGCGTTAAAAGACACGTTCAGTGCATGTGCACTATCTAGTGGGCTTATTTTTTTTTAAGTGCTCAAGTCACTCGCGCCTACACTGTTGTACGTGTACCATCCGCGCTGTCAGAAAAAAGGGGCTGTGCGCGGACACCCACCTGATGATCATAATTGCGTCACACGGACAGTGCGCGGACGGCCGAAGTATACTTTGGGCTTTAGGAAGGTGCTTGTGTGTGTTGGCTGGAGAAAAAGCAGGGCAAGACTCTAGTTTGTACTTGGTATTAGCATCTGTCTCAGGTGATCTGATCACAAGTACTCAGCTAAGGAATTCTCTTTTACACATTAGCATGCATCTCTTGTGACGGGTATGGTCATTTTAATGAAGCGAAAGATTGGCACACTCAAGCTGCGTTCACACTAGCAGCAACAAAGCGACACGATCCATTCATTTCGATGGAGAGCTGGTGATTTCCTGTGACAGTGACTGTTGGTGACAGGATGTAGGCGTGTCCAGCGATGCAACAATGTTGAGATATATCAACTTCATGCAAATGAACAGCGACTTTCAGGAGCGACAACCAATAGTAGTGAAGTCAGTGGAGTGCACGTGATCTGTCGCTCTTCAGTGTCGAGGCGAGATTAAGCTCATTTTAGCAGTCAGTAACTGTCCTATAATATATGATATGTCTCTGTGTACATACGGTGGGACTCGCCATGCTGACCCCAGATAGAGCGGCATTTGCCCTTTTGCTGCAGATAAATAGCCGCAATGGCAAAGGGCACTCGCTGTTTCTCGTTCATCTTTAATAGAAGGCATTTTATGTACTGATTCCATTTATATTTAGACTTTTCCATCCAAAATGTTTGTTTGTAGAGGCAAGAAAACTGATTTGTTGTCTACAACATGGAGTAACATCCGTGAATGTCACCTAGATGTTACCAGTCGTGGGAACGCCCACCGCCAGCCACTGGCGACATGCTAGTGTGAACGCAGTTTAATGCTCTCAAATGTGCTTGAATGTTGATATAAGACAGAAGAAATTTTTTTTTGAGTGTAAGCTTTTCCAAATGTTTCAGTCACCATGTAATCAAAACATTCATGGAATGTTTATTATAAATGGTTTATCCATGCACATCATTTTTATCAATAATTTAATATAAGAATGTAAACTTTTCCCCCTTGCATACATCAGTTCTTCTCCGGTGATGTGTGCAATGGTGAGAAGGCAGGGCAATCTGTCACTCGCATAAGATCGCAGCAATCAAACACGACAACTACACGAAAAAAAAAAAAAAAGGTTCTTTATGGCACCAAAATTGGTTCTTGGCTCGTAATCATAGGGGAACCTTTTTTAGTGCTATATACCCCTTTTCCACCAAAGCAGTGCTAGAGCTAGATCGGAGCCAGAGCCTAGTTTCAAATCGGTTCTTTGTGTTTCCACACGCAAAGCCCCAGCTCCGAGCCAGGAAAAGTGGTTCTTAAGTAGCACCAAAACATTGCTGGGCTAGAACAGGGCTAGAAGTAAGTGCTGATTACGTCAGGCGCTGGAGGCGGGGTCAACAAGACCAACACAAACTTGAGATCCGCCATTGTTGAAATAGCAGCTAATGGAGCTAACAGCTGCTGCTCGTTTGTAATCTCCGTCTATACAAATTACGGCGAACTGCATGAATGCGTTGGATTCGCTGTGTTTTCATTGTGTTTTGATGCCGATGTAGGATCGTAAAGTGAATCAATAGTAACGCAACGTTTGCATTGTTGATGGAAGGCTTGTTGGCAGCGGTGCTGTGCAGACCGATCGCCGTATGATAACGAGTCCAGCGAGAGCATATGACTCCTTATGCTTTTGATTCACTCGTGCGTTTTAATATTATACGTGGATCGGTCTGCGCAGCGCCGCTGCATCTCAAACAAGCCTGGTGTGTTTGTGTTTCCCGCTAGCGTTGCTGAGAAAGATGAGACGTATACAGTGACGTAAGACCTGGCTCTGTTGTGGCTCTCTAGCCTGTGGAAAAGCAAACGGTTCTTTGCAGGCTCCTCAGTGAAACCAACTATGAACTGGGACAAGCTCTGGCTCCGATCTAGCTCTAGCACTGCCTTGGTGGAAAAGGAGTAATAGTGGTTCTTCAGAGGTTCTTCACCGGTTCTTTGACTAAGGTGCTATATAGCACCTCTGAAGAACCACTGGATTAATTCCCAATGGACAAAATCAAGTTCCGCCCCTTCATTTTTTTACTCCCTTGAAAAAGTCATTTCACTCCGATATACGTCACAGAATAATGGTCTTAATTTTGGTTAAAGCCGAACATTTTGTCCCAGTGAATAAGCATTGCATGAGGAGGTGCTTCTTCTTTGTTGTCCAGGATGGATTAGTGTAATTCGATTTTTGCGTTTCTGAAAGTGTGTTTGGGTCACCCAAGATGAATACCAGGTATAAAAAAGACAAAGCCTAAATGAGCACAGTAACACTGTCATTGTACAACCATCAGCCAGATTTCAGACAGTAGAATGAACAGCCAACAAACCTCCTGTCTCTCAGATATCAGGGCCGGTCTAAGCTTGATGATGTGGTCTCAAGAGAATCTACCATACGACTTGTAATCAGGACACAAATCTGTATGATTCGTTCATGGGTTTTTGCACACGCTCAGCCGACCGGGCCTGGACTGCTCACATCACAAGGCTAACTGAAGCAATAATCTCCTCAGCAGAGCCGCCCACGCCAGTCTTCAGGTGTGGCTCACTCCCAGCAGCCTCTGCCCTCGGTGACCAACAGCTGGATCTCATTCTCCTCCAACGGTTTCATTCATGTTTGATGAAAAGCGAAGGTCTCAACCTCTGACATGGAACTCAATCAAAGAGTAAACGGAATAATGACACTTTGAGGTAATTTTTTGCCAAATATATGGGTTACAACGTTAGTTCTTCTTCATGGTGCTTAATCAGTTTAGAGCCTCGTTTGGTCTTTCTAACACAAGAGCCCTTGGTGGCCTGGTTTCAGAGTACAGTAGAGGTGGCGGGAGGGTGGATGGATGTCAACTGAAATGATCCTGCGTTTGTTTTGCGGACATTTGGTGCAATTTCACTGGAGAATGGCTTGTGCGACCTGATGCTTCTTCTCCAGGCTTCCACAGATGTGTCAGGTTCAAACTCAGCCGCTGTCAGTCAGCCTTACGCCACGTGGGACCAATGCTCCCTGCAGATTTCAAGTTATGACCGCAAAAACCAAGGTTTTTGGTCGATTTTAGACACTGAACGATGATCTCGTATATTCTTAAGTATTTAAATCTATTTATAGAATAGAAACCTCTCTAGATTGGGTTTTATTGGTTTATGAGTGGCGAAAGGAGATAGAAAAAAAAAAAAAAGAAAATTTTTGGTGGAACTGAAGCATTTAGTGGCATAATGTTTGGTAGTTTTAATGGCTATCAAAACTCTTGTGATGAATCATTTTTATTGGTTGTTGTTGTGTATCTGTGTCATTTATTCGGACGGAGAGACTTGTGCAACAGTATTTTTGATAGCTATTAAAAAGTAACAGTGAGTGGTCTCTGGAGGACGTAAAACCATGGCCCTTTTTCACACTTACTTTGATCCAATCTCACTAGTCCAAAAGCTAATGGGTCTCATTCATGAAAAACCAGCAGAATGAAATGAAACCAATGTGACCAATTACGCGAGAACGCTTCATTGAAGAGAACGGTTCCATACATCAAATTCATTTGCAAAACCAGGATAAACTCAAACGGTTTTCTGAAGGTTCTCCACTCATTCGCTCCGCTGGCGTTTGATGAATGAAATCTGTTGAATCTCAAGATTGGTCTGCAGTGACATGGTTCATTTTCTTGGTCCTCATCGCCCCCTCAAACTTCCTGTGTTCAGATGCACTTTCACTTGTTTGTTCCACAGGCTCTCGATTACTTTTCAGTCACTTGTGCAAAAGCCTGATACTTGTGAACAAGAGTCGTCTTTGGTTATCCTCCCCACCTTTTCGTGTGTGTGTGTGTGTGTGTGTGCGTGCAGTCCATGTTTTTTTTACTGTGTTACTACTGTGTGTCCTGTGCGGGTCGGCCGCACAGAGAAACCCCCCTGACAGAAACCGCTTGCACTCTGCGTTAGGATGGCTGACTGATTCCTGTACTCACTGAATGTACTGTAGAACCAATTTTACAACTCATAGGATAGTCTAGTCACCTTTTGTTATTGGTCTTTAATTTGTCTAAGGTATTTTTTTGTATACAAAAGTTTACATTTTTATGTATATTTTTCTTGTGTAAAAATGATGTAATAAGTGTATAAACATTGTATGTAATATCTGTATATAGAGTGACAAATTTTGATCTTGTTTTTTTGATGTAAGAATTAAAATTGTGTGAATTTGCTCAGTTTGGATTGGTTCCGCTGTTCTCCAACGGAAGAAGCTTCCTCAAACGATGCTAATAAGAGTGATCATAGCAGTTGTGTGTTAGTGTGATTTGAACGTTAGCTCAGATTTATAGTCCTATAATCCCATAGGACTTTGTTACGTCATTATCATCACTCAGGTGCGATCAGAAGTGCTGAACCGTTGGAGATACAGAAAGGAATCCTGTGCCCAGATGATCCAGCCCACATCTGGATTCCACGTGTACCGGATCTGGGCCGACACTGTTGCTGTCTGTTGGGATTGTTTACTTCTAAATGAAGCTTCTAATGGGAATGGACGTGAGGGACCTTTTAAATGGTAAATAACACACACATACACACACACAGTGTCTCATGTTAATCTTGAGTATCTATAGAGTAGTGTTGATCCTTGATATCTCAGAAGAGTCTTTATTTTGATCAGATTTATAAAAGACAGATACACTACCGATTATTTCCAGAAACAGCCGAGCTCGTGGAGGCGTGCAGTGGGCAGAGCTAGAGTCACAAACACACACACAATATATTATGGCATTATCCCTGGATGATTCTCTATATGTTGATGTTAGGGTTGTCACCTTCAGTGTGGCAAAATAAAGGATACCCATTCATGACACCCGCCCGCCCAACCCCCCCTAAAAACCAATTGCATAAAGGACAGAAATAAAGAATGATTATTTCAACATTTACAATTTAACAGCTTACTAAGAAAACATGAGATCAATTATGTGAACTTGCAACAGAACACATTTTATATTATTTTATATTTTATTATTTTATTTATTCCAAAAGAACTCTAGTAGCCTATTTGGTGCACTTTAAAGGGATAGTTCACCCAAAATGAAAATTCTGTCATCATTTACTCGCCCTCATTATGTTCCAAACCTGTATAAGTTCTGCTGAACACAAAAGAAGATATTTTGAAGAAAGTTTGTACACTTAAAAAAAAAAAAAAAAAAAGGTTCTATATGGCACCAAAAATGGTTCTTCATCGTAATCATAGGGGAACCTTTTTTGGTGCTATATAGCACCATATCTTAGCATGTTCTGTATATGGTAGCGGTGCTATATAGCACCTTCGTCAAAGAACCGGTGAAGAACCACTGAAGCACCAAAATTGGTGAAAAAAAGGTTCCCCTATGATTACGAGCCAATAACCATTTTTGGTGCCATATAGAACCTTTTTTTTTTTTTTTTTTTTGAGTGTACCCAGGCTGCTTTAGGGGCACCATTGACTTCCATAGTAATCTTCCTATGTGTTCAACATAACAAAGAAATGTATGTTTGGAACAACTTTGAGTAAATAATGACTGAATTTTCATTTTTAGGTGACCTGTCCCTTTAAGCAGTCATTCTGAACCAGTAATCACTTTTTTGAATTTCAAAAATGTTTTATTTTTATTTTTATTAATTTACTTAAATTATGACTTCTCATGTAATTATTTGTCCCATTTTTATCTAAATATTTTTTTAAATGTCAAACTTTATATGACAGGATTATTTATTATGTATGATTAATATAGCCTAGCTGAATTATAAATTAATAATAACATTTATTAGGCTATAATCTATTAATTAACCTGTCTAAAAAAATAATTTTGTCTGCCAAGCTCTGATAATATATGGAATATTATATTAATATATTATCTATAAAAAAAAAAAACTATAGGCCTACCTTTAGAAGCACAGATGTGTCTGTCACATAGACCGGTCTGTTAGCGCTGCTGCTTTAAGTCAGACAGTCTGAGCAACTCAAATGCTTCTCATAAAGTTGGCCTGAGGTTCATCATGAGTTACTGGACAGACCCATTGATACCTTTTTTCTATTCAGCCCTATATCTGGAGATCCTCTTGTGTTCAAATGGTGGAGGTGACGCGAGCTCTATGTTTTTAAAAAACCGCGCAAGTTTACAGGCACTGCATGTTCTCGAGACAAAGCCGGTACAACTCAATCACGTACTAATGAGCTCATGTACTACTTATTGTGAAATTAATTAATTTATATTTGCTATCAGTATTCTCCACACTGCAAAATCTGTATGTGTTTATTGAACTATGTGTGGACCTATGTAAAATACGCAGTGATGGGAATAACGGTATTATAGATAAACGGCGTTACTAACGGAATTATTTTTTTCAGTAACGAGTAATCAAACTAATGACTGTTTCTCCCGTTACAACGCCGTTAGCGTTACCGAGAATAAAATGCGGCGTTACTATAACTGAGCTCACTGAATCGCTTTTCATCCGAACAGGCTCTCTGTCAGTCGGGCCTGCAACGTGTGTGTGCGCGTATGGCAGGCGTGCGTGCATGCCATGCCATGCGTGTTTTGGTACACATAAACTGATGATGATTGGTGGGTGGGAGACAAGGTTGAGGTTGATAGGTTGAGTTCACACATGCATATGCAAAGTCACACACAACCAGGAGGAGTCAGAGCGATGGCAAGTCCAACGACTTCAAAGGTAGCTTTCGCAAACTGGAAGTATAAGCGCTACTTTTCCCTCGTGGAGGTGAAAGGTAAGAATGTTTATGTAACGTGCAACTTATGCCCAGGAAGAAAGTGTCTCTCCACGTCGGTGGCCAGAATCAGGGTCCGCGAATAGAAGACCCAACACTTCATTGCGGGTAAGCTTTATTGATGCCATTAGATAATAATAATAATCTAATGTAAATACTCGCTGACGTTGACAATATTGCTCTGATAAAATGGCTCACCCGCGTTTGTTCACACGCACTGATTCAATGCGCTCTTGCTCGAAGATTTTGTATAGAAGCATGACGTTTTTTTGAGTCTGGGATGAAGTATGACATGTCTGCCATCTAGTGGAGAGGAGGTCGAACGAAATTGGACAAAATCGGCCGTTTTATTCAGTGCCGCATCTTGTCGAGTAAACTCGACCGTGGCGCCTAGAGGGTTAAACTCTGCGCACGCGGCTTCCGCACTGCACTCCCTGGTATTCATCTTGTGAATCTCCAATCCCTTCCTAACAAAACGGATTTCTTCTCCTCACAGAAATGCATTAACAAAGATGTTTCAAACTCTGCTGCACTGTGCTTCACTGAAACCTGGCTTTGTGAAGCCATCCCGGACAACGCACTATATCTGCACTACAGCTTCCAGCTGTTCCGAGCGGATCGCGGAACTAACAGGCAAAACGAGTGGTGGTGGATTGTTTCTACATTAACGAAAGTAACAACGCTGAAGAAAATTTGCTCTCCTAATCTAGAGGCGCACTTCATAAACTGTAAACCCTTCTACTCGCCGCGGGAGTTTTCCTCGTTCATTCTCGTGAATGTGTACATCCCTCCAGACGCGTGTGTGAGTGCGGCGCTACAACAGCTGGCTGAACAAATAGCTGAAACTGAACAAAGGTTTCAACAAAGGTACCCAGACTCTCTTTTTTAATAATTCTTGGGGATTTTAATAAAGCAAATCTCTCCCGTGAACTGCCAAAATACAGACAGCACATTACATGTCCCACCAGAGACAGTAATATACTGGACCACTGTTACACCACAATAAAGAATGCATATCACTCCGTCCCCCGGGCAG
The DNA here is from genome assembly GCA_023566225.1 of Romanogobio albipinnatus. Classification (NCBI taxonomy): domain Eukaryota; kingdom Metazoa; phylum Chordata; class Actinopteri; order Cypriniformes; family Gobionidae; genus Romanogobio; species Romanogobio albipinnatus. The sequence continues at coordinate 52,279,479 of CM042243.1, forward strand.
CTTTGGGGCTCTCTGATCACTGTGTGGTTCATCTTATACCGACCTACAGGCAGAAACTGAAATCAGCTAAACCTGTAATAAAGACTGTAAAAAAGATGGACAAATGAAGCAGAGCTGGACTTACAAGCCTGCTTCGATTGCACTAATTGGACTGTTTTTGAAGCTGCTACCACCGATCTGGATGAGCTCACAGAGACCGTAACCTCATACATCAGTTTCTGTGAGGATACATGCATTCCTACCAGGACATTCTTATCATTCACTAATGATAAACCATGGTTTACTGGGAAACTCAAACAGCTTGTCATGCCAAAGAGAATGCTTACAGAAGTGGGGATAAGGTCTTGTATAACCAGGCCAGAAACAGACTGGAGATCAGAGTTGCTAAAAGAAGCTACTCAGAAAAGCTGAGAAACTAGTTTTCTTCCAACGACCCAGCTTCAGTTTGGACAGGCTTGAAGAATATCACCAATTACAAGTCACCATCCCCCCGATCTGCTGAGAGTCAACAACTGGCCGATGAGCTGAATGCTTTTTACTTCAGATTTGAAAAGCCCAGTCTCACACCACACACCCGCTCTGATCTGCAATTCACACGTCCCCCTCTCCTCCCCCCTCCTGTCATCCAACCCGAGCTTAAGGTCTGTGTCGAGGATGTGAGCCGAGTCTTCAAAAAACAGAAGACTAGGAAAGCTTCAGGCCCAGACGGCATTTCATCTGCCTGTTTGAAAGCCTGCGCTGACCAACTGGCCCCAGTCTTCACGCAGATCTTCAACAGATTATTGGAGCAGTGTGAAGTTCCCTGCTGCTTCAAACGGTCCACTATCATTCCCGTCCCAAAAAAACCCCAAGTCACTCTCACGTCTGTGGTCATGAAGTCGTTTGAAAGACTGGTTCTGGCCCACCTGAAGGACATCACTGGACCCTTGCTGGATCCTCTTCAATTTGCCTACAGAGCAAACAGGTCTGTGGATGATGCAGTCAACATGGGACTGCATTATATCCTGCAACATCTCCACAGACCTGGGACTTATGCAAGGATCTTATTCGTGGACTTCAGTTCGGTCTTCAATACCATCATGCCTGATCTTCTCTCAGCTAAACTGACCCAGCTCTCCATGCCATCCTCAATCTGTCAGTGGATCTCCAGCTTCCTGATAGACCAGGAGCAGTGAGTGAAGGCCAATTTATACTTCTGCGTCGAGTGTACGCCGTAGTGTACGCGCGTAGCCGACGCCGTCGTGAGCATTTATACTTCTGCGCTGTTGTCTGCGTCAATGTGCAGTTACACATGCAGACGCTAGTAGGCGCTGTCCTCGGGCATGTTGGTGTAATCAAGAGAACAGCGAAGAAGAAGCAGCTTCGTGTGGAGAATCTGTACATTCATGTCGGAGTATCAGCAGCAGTGAGAGAGCGGCTTTTCTTGCAGCTTGAGTTGTTGTATCTAAAGCAAATTAAGCATCTCTAGTTGATTAGTAGAGTTAAATAAGGCGATCTGGCGCTGGAATGTGTTTGTGAAATCAGGCGGAGCTCGTGGCCGCTGTTTTCAGCAGCGATGTCTCGAGCAATCGATTGCTGTTGCGGAGACTTCATTCACGAAATATACCCTAATGTGTCCCTGTTCTTGATATACAATTACTGATTCACATCTTTGGTTTTAATGAGAAAATAAATAAACTATACTCAGCGGATCTATGTATTTATTTACTACCATAAAGAATCGCTGGACTGCAAAATATTGTGTTATAGCAGACGTAAGGAACTATCATCCAATTTCTGGACACACACACACACACTCCTATCGCAGATTTTTTATTTATATATTGACCTGAGGGAAGGGTTCTGGCAGACCAATCACAGCGCTTGCGGTCCGCGTAGAATTGACGCGTTGTTACATTTTTGGAGAGGTGCGCGTCAGGGTACGGCGTAGGGTACGGCGTATCCAACGCGTCTATGCGTAGGGTACGCCGTACCCTCTGCGTGCACTCGACGCAGAAATATAAATTGGCCTTGAGACTGGGGAAACTCACATCCAGGACTCTCACTACCAGCACTGGTGCCCCCCTGGGGTGTGTTCTCTCCCCACTGCTCTTCTCCCTGTACACCAATGACTGCACTTCTAAAGACCCCTCTGTGAAGCTCCTGAAATTTGCAGACAATACCGCTGTCATCGGCCTCATCCAAAATGGTGACGAGTCTGCTTACAGACTGGAGGTTGAACAGCTGACTGTCTGGTGCAGTAATAACAACCTTGAGCTCAACACGCTCAAAACGGTGGAGATGATAGTGGACTTCAGGAGGAACAGCCCAGCTCTCCCCCCACTCACCATCATGAACAGCACTGTGGAAGCAGTGGAGTCATTCAGGTTCCTGGGCACTACCATCTCTCAGGACCTGAAGTGGGACAATCACATTGACTCCATTGTGAAAAAGGCCCATAGAGACTGTACTTCCTTCGTCCGCTGAGGAAGTTCAACCTCCCACAGGAGCTGCTGATTCAGTTCTACTCGGCTGTCAATGAGTCTGTTTTTTGCACTTCCATCACTGTCTGGTTTGGTTCAGCTACCAAATCTGACATCAAGAGACTACAACGCACAATCCGGACTGCGGAGAGGATTATTGGTGCTCCCCTGCCAACCCTCCAGGACCTGTACTCTTCCAGAGTGAGGAAGAGAGCAGGGAAAATCATCAGACTCCACTCACCCTAGACACATCCTGTTTGAACTGTTACCATCAGGACGGCGACTCCGATCACTGGCCACTAGAACATCTAGGCACAGGAACAGTTTTTTCCCTCTTGAACAGTTAAACAGTTGAATTTTGTATTGTGACAGTCAATAGTGCAAAATGATCAACGTCGGGAAAAGGATCTGATCCTTCTGATCAGAATATACGCAATGAAAAAATGGATTCCACCTGCTTAGTTGAAAGCACTACCAGAATCTTCCATTTGCATTTCCCTCAAGTCACTGTGGTTCGGATTGAGTAGGCTCGCCATCTCGATGTCAAAGGGTTCATCCAATCGCACTAAAAAAACCTGACCAAATCCGGGGGTATTATAGGTTTTACACCCGCATGGATTTACAGGGGTTCTCATCAGCAGTCATCAGTGGTAATATCAACAATCTCATTCTTGGATTGATCTTGCTTTTCTCTCTCGCTCGCAATCAGCAAATGCGTTCGCCTCTCACTGCTTCCGTGTCTCGTCTCTATGACGTCACGCGCAGACGCAGTTTAAACTGAATATATCATTTCAGCATTGTCATTTTATTATATTATTATATTAAACTGCAATGACTTTAAGCAACATTCTATTTAATATTGTAGCATTTTGTTAGACATAAAAAAATTATAATTATTTAGATTCTCATACAGCAGGATTCTAACCTGTGTTTTAAAAGTCGTACACGAATAACGTAAAATAAAAGGTATAACAGCTTCTCTTGCCTTATGCGCCATTTTTTTTCTCCTCAAATAAGCAGGAGTAAGCACTTTTGGTGATAGAAATGATTGTAAATGAGCATAAGCTCCATACGGTCCGCCATGCTTTGTTTAGCTACCACAATTCCTTGCGCTCGGGTAGTTTGCCGTGACTTTGCCTGGAACACTACAAAGTCGTGAGTCGTGGTTTTAAGTCGTAATTTACGGGCTCAAAAACCTGCCTGGAACCTAAGTCAGAATGCATGAAATAGCATTATTGGACACCCCCTTTAAAAAACATCCAACATATTTTACAATAATAATTCAATCATATATATTTATATGTGTGATTCTGATTGCTTGTGGTTTACACACAACACATTTTAAAATACAATTTGTTTCTGTACAAAAATTAACATAAGTTAAGCCTTCCTGTCACAAAAATCTTAAACACATAAAACTATAAAAATGAAGATTATGGTTTCTGACCCTAACAATCCGTCTACAGTCTTACATATGTTAGCATTTTGCTAAGATATTGACACACGAACAAGCATGAACTTTTAGGATATTTAAAATAAACTCAAGACCAGCAACAGCATAGAAATCAGTTTTGTACAGGAACAAAGGAAATTACAATTTAATGGAATACAAATCTGTTTATATGTCGTTTTTAATATTATAGTCAACAATTGTTTCATTATTGCACCATTACAGCTCTGTAAAAAAAAAAAACAGTAGATATAGACACAAACCCCTTGAGAACAAAATGTGTAGTTTTTAGTTCATGTCTCTGAACATGAACCAGTACTTTGACAATTTTATTTTTAACAGGTAAATAAAATTAAATATTTACACTCTTCCAGGAAATAGTGATAGATGTTCACTGGATATGGCCACTCATTTCGTGTGCATCTAGTTTAGTCCAATCAAATTGTCTTTAGAATGAGAAGCCCCTCCCCCTGACATCACCTGACTAGCAATAACAAGTAGCTTGAGTCGCGGCTTTGATGTAAAAGGCTAAAAAGTTGCTGCCTTAAATTTTTAAGTGCTATCAACTTGGATGTTAAAGTCATTTAAACTAAAATTACATTAAACTGACTAAAAAAAATAGTTGAATCTTGTGGCTTTTTAAATAAAAATGACAATTTTATATATCCCAACCCAAAATCGAGGTTACCTGCTTAATTGTGGTGATGTTGAAGTCATGTGATCATGCTGTACCTTGTTTATAGCCTGCATTTAGTTTTTTACTTCTGTATTTAGACTTCGAAATTCATAAAAGTTGTGTTCATTTGTGAAGATTATCATGATGAACAAAATGAGTAAGAATCATGAACTTTTGTTTGTCGCAGAGCTTATTTTCTGTAATAATCCAACAGCCAATGGGGTTTTTGTCAAGGGAACCAGGATGAATTTACAGGTAGACCAACAAAAACACGCCATCACTGCAGCACTCTATAGGAAATATCACCAAACTTAGGTTAAACAAATCCAGTCCACATTCTTCACTCCTGTACAGCAAGTACCTGAGGCTCTGTTTACAGCTGGTTTGGTCGATCGGATCACGAGTAGACGAGGGAGGCACATTCCCGTTTTCACCTGGTGTTTTAATCCTTTTGTCCACTTTCAACCACTTCTGTCCTGATTTCTTCGAGGGGAGGGTCTATGAGCGGGGAAATATATGGGCTTTAATCTAATTGATAAAATAAGCTCACAATTTACATATGAACACGACTGGAGACGATGGAAAAACACAGAGCATCAGCTTTAGCTTCTGCTCTGACAGTAGGGCTGGGCGATAATACGATAACGATATCAATAAAAAATGCGTTCGATAAAACGTTCGGTAATTGTTTTTCTTCGTCGGAAGAAACCAGAGTTTGCAAAGCAGGTTTGGTTGCATGAACAAAGGCACTCGCTCTCTGGTAACCAAGTGACGTAGGGAGTGACAGGCTAACAGCCAATCATGTAACGTTAACCGTGTCAAGTCTGGTTGCGCCATATCGTTGTCTCGTGTTGGATTCATTCTTCAGTATACAAAACCGGCGTGGAGTGAAAAGTGGAAAATGAGGGCCGCAGCAACTGAGGAAATTGTTAATAAAACAGGAAAACAAGTCAGCTCGCCAGTATGGCAGTTTTTTGGATTGTATAAGTCTGACCGTAGTCAGACCAATATACTTTCGTCTGGCTCCGCAGCGCGGCCTCCGCTGACAGCGCGTGCGCGCCTCGTTCGTTTGGGGATGTGACGCGCTCGCCGTTGTGCTATTCTTGACTTTGGTTGAATCCGAAATCGCCCCCTAAACCCTCAATCACTATTCCCTATTAGTCCACTAATACAGTTCACTTGAAGGAGTGAATGAAAACGAGTGAGTGAATTCGGACAGCCGCTGTGTGTACATCTACTGTACACTCGTTATTGTGCAAAGTGGAATAGAATGAGTGCACTCAATAACATCCACTATGGTTTCGGACACCACTATGGCTGTCCCCTCAAATAGTGCCCTATGTAGGGTATAGGGGGCGATTTCGGATTGAGCCTTTGAAACTACATGGAGAGGTAATGTTACTCTGCATCAGTGCTTTATGACAAAGCATCTAAATGGTAACAGTTGCAAAGAAATAACGGAGGCACTGCACCTTAATGTTAAGAGATAATTGAAATTAGAAATTGTAGACTTGTTTATGTTTTAATTATTTGAGTGTTTTCCATGTGTTGACATTTCTGCCTTTATATCTGAGGGGATTATAATCAGAGGAAGGTTAAGTTTAAAATAAAAATGTTTAAATGTAAAATATTTTTCTCCTTGTCCTTATTTTAAATAGATCATAAAACATATCAATAATTATCGATACCGACTGATATGAAACCCTTATATCGTGATACAGTTTTCAGCCATATCACCCAGCCCTATCTGACAGACATAAGACCAGCCGAACGCTGTGAGTGTGTGTTAGAAATCAGGAATGGTGAGAGAACATTGTGCTTGGGACGTTTTTCATCTTCAAACCAAACTTGGGTCTCCAGCCGACAAAGTTTAAATCCCGTCTGGCTAGCGCGCGTCCCATAATGTTAGCGTTAGGACAAGTCTTTTGAAAACAATCCGGTTAAATGTGTTTTCAACTACTTCTGGAAATGGTCGAAAGTGGACAATCTCAAAATGTTTTAAACCACGTTTACACCTGTATTTAGCGTCGCCCACTTGTGATCCAATCGACTAAAACACATCTTAATACCTAAACACATAATACACACACTATGCTACAACATCATTATAGAGAAACACACAACATTCAGTGTCAAATGTCACACCCACAGAGAAAGAGTCTTCATGCAGAGTCAATGATGAAAGGAAAACCTGTCAGGCAGAAAACACACATCAGACAACTCACCCCAAATCACACGTGATGGGCAGTGCGGGCAGGGTGCTGTGAATACCTCTTTAACCTCTGAACCACCTCCGTCACCATAGAGTCAGTGATCCCGGGACACGTCTCTTCCGCCAGGAGCATGGCCCGCCTCAGCTCCTCTAACACCGCTGGCTTATAAACACCTCGCTTCAGCTGACAGAACAAACACATTCATCCTGTGACCCACACAGCAACATAATGTCGGCCCACATCTGGTACACTTGAAATCCACATGTACCAGATGTGGGCCGGATCTGGGCTGACATTATGTTTGATATGTGTTATTGATACAACATTGCACTGATCGCTATGCACTGATATTCATTTGCTTTATGATTTAAATCTAACCCTAACTCCCACTACATTTTCTACATATAAGCCAGCCAATGACGAAAACAAAGTTGGAGCGTTCATCAAAATCAAATTCTTACCTCTGCAAACAAAGGGGACATAATGGAGGACATGCTCTTGGACGGAGACCTCTTTGGACTGTCTGGAACCTAAACAATGACAGTGAGTGAGTGAGTGAGTGAGTGAGTGAGTGAGTGAGTGAGTGAGTGAGTGAGTGAGTGAGTGAGTGAGTGAGTGAGTGAGTGAGTGAGTGAGTGAGTGAGTGAGTGAGTGAGTGAGTGAGTGAGTGAGTGAGTGAGTGAGTGAGTGAGTGAGTGAGTGAGAGAGAGAGAGAGAGAGAGAAAGATCTGTGTGTACTATGGATGCAGGAGATTTTCTTTTCACTAACTTGACTTTTGTTCATAGTTTCTGCTCATAAATCAGCAGTTTTTTTCCCCCGCTATTTTTAGAGACGTCGGTTCTCTAGTTCACACAGGTGCCCTAGCACACCAACCACTGGTCCACTAACATCTGACAACCACAAACACTATGGCCCGGTTTCACAGAGAGGGCTTAAGGCCCTGTTATACTCGCGCCTGGCTCCGCAGCGCGAGCTCCGCAAACTGAGCGCGCTCCTCCCCCAAACGGATGAGGCGTTTATAGTCGACGCGCGCGCCGTTGTAGTATTCTGTGAAACGACAGGGGGCGACTTGGAGTAATTGTTCTTAAATCCGTCGAAAGCAGGAGCGAAGAAGTAGTTTACCGGAACAACAACCCAGGTGAACATGGAGTCAAGAAAACACTGTTCACTCTTCCAAATAAATTCTAATTTTAAATACACTTACATGCAAACAAATCTTCACACACAATAAAAAAAAGTATTTAAAATGTCTTGGGCCAAAGATGCTAGAAAAGGTCTATGAATCATCCCTCAGTGCTTCAAAAAGCACTTGATTCAGCTTGCACTTTACTTCAAGCTTCTTCTTTGGGTCCACTTTTGCCAGCATGTCAGCCATAACCACAGCCGGAATATTCTTGCTTCCACCTGGATCACCGCCTCTTCCGTGAACTTTTTTTTTTGCTTTAACAAATTTGTCTCATGTTTTTCCAGGTTTTCCTACAAATAGATTCTTCCTTCCCCAAAGTTGTTGCAATTTCTTTCCATGAGTTCTGTGCCATCTGGCTGTCGTGATGATCCCTCATGGAAGGGTCATAAATGTGCTGGTACTGACGCACAAGCTCGGACAAAGTCGCCTCAAAGTCGTACATCTTCGGACGCGGAGGTGCGCGCGGAGTTACAAAAAATGCGCTGCGCACCGCCAGGCGAAATGGGGTCTTGCGGAGCCAACGCGCGAGACCGCCCCCTTCGCGTTGACGTAATTTTTGCCGCGCGCACCCTCACGCTCTTGCGGCCGCGGCGAGTATAAACAAGGCTTTAGACTAAGCCAGGATTAGGCCTTAGTTCAATTAGGACATTTAAGCAGCTTTTATAAATGTGTCCTAGAAAAAAAATAATTTCTGGTGTGCATCTTGAGACAAAACAATGGAGTTGCTTTCAGTTAAAACAGCTCAAACATGCATTTTAGTCGAGGACTAGACTTAAGGTTTGTCTGTGAAACCTGGGGTATCTTTTATCATTTCAAAACCCAACAAACATCTTTTGCTTGATAAGTGTACTTGATGTCTTTAAAACAACTCCTGCTTTGGTATTTTGTATCAAATGCAAAGACCCTGGCACATCTGATTCCTCACCTCTTTGTGGTTGAGTTCTTCATTATTTATGACTTCATTAGGTTTCCGTTGGGGTTTTTTGTCTGTGATAGTGTCGAAGATCCAGTCGTCATTCACAGATTCTCCAGATGCTTCACCATCATCTCTGAGAATATGTACACACAATATTTTCTCAGTGAATAAATAATGATAATATTATAACTGAATGTGCCGATGTTTGTTTCATGCTTACGAGTCTGAATCTGAGCTGGACTCATCACGGGCCTGTTTTACTTTCCATCTCTTGTAATTGTCTATGAGATCTGCCAGGTATGATGGCTTCTTGGCATATCGAATAAATTTGTGTTTCAAAAGCTCTTTAGCTGTTGGCCTCTGGCAGAGACAACACAAACATTGTCTTTTGATTAAACATGACTATAGGGTTGGGCTTCTCTGGCCCTCAAGGGTAACTGTCCTGCAGAGTTTAGCTCCAATCCTAATCAAACACACCTAAAAAGAAATCGTAGGCCCAGATTTACTTCAGGACTACTTGACATTTATAGGCAGATGTGTTTGATTAGGGTTGGAGCCCAACTCGGCAGGACAGTGGCCCTCATGGGACACAGTTTCCCACCCCTTCTACAGATGCAGAAATCCAGAGACTATATAGCAGGTTACTAAAATCTGGCCCTATTGGGCCACTGTTCTGCAGAGTTTAGCTCCAACCCTAATCAAAGACACTTGAGCAAGCTAATCAAGGTCTTCAGAGTTATGCCTGGGATACACTAGACGATTTTCAAATCTAAACCAATTTTAAATCTGTGAGAGACCACAGACATAAGGGCACCAATTTTTATCATTATAATTCTCCGAATGCACACACTAGAAGATTCGTCCAGTCTGCGAGACCACACTCCTGTAACATTTCCACAGTGAGACGAGATCTCACAGAGACTCGCAAGATCAAACGTGACTTGAAAGACAATTGGAGGACAATCGATGTGATCAGCTGATTCTCCTGGGGTGAATCTTGTTTTACAGGAAGAAAAACAAAGAAAAGAATAATATGGGTGACTTCTTCCTCAATACGCCACTTTTGTGGCATGTTTGTGGCTGATAAGTTTCAGCTATAGAAGCACACAACATCCGGTAAGTGAAGCGTGCTCGCTCTCATTGGCTATCTCGGGTATCACGTCAGAGGCAGCCCGATCAAGATTTGGGATCATGCGGGCTCAGGCGCGATCAAGAGCAGTGAAATGATCATAATGACACCACACAACTGAGGATTTTTTGGACAAAAGTAGGTTGCGAGAAGCCTCAAATTGGGCCACACCCCCCAGATCACTGGGAGTTGCAAATCGGGCTTAAAATCTTCAAGTGTGTGGCCAGCCTTACTAGAACATTACAGGTAGGAGAGATTGATCATGGTTTTAGCTAAACTCTGCAGAGCAGTAGCCCTCCAGTGCAGGATTTGAAGAACCCTTCTATATCAGGTTCTTGCTCCAATCTTGCTCCTGGAGGGCCTCCTTCCAGCAGAGTTTAGGTTCAAATACACTTGAATCAGCTAGTCCCTGGAAAAATCCAGGCAGGTCTGTTGGAGCAGGTCGGAGCTAAACTCTGCAGAGAAACAGAAACAGTACTGGATTACCCTTGTGATAAATTATTTGGCACTACTTACAAAGTTGGGGTCTTTATTGAGACAGACATCTACAAACTCTTTGAGAGCTTTATTGTAGTTTCCTTCCAGTGTGGGTGAATTTTCCTTAGGGATGAGAAATAGCACCTTCATGGGATGAAGATCAGAGTGGGGTGGCTCTCCTTTTGCCAGCTCAATTGCAGTTATGCCCAATGACCAGATATCTGCCTGCAAAACACACACACACACCTGAATTAACTATACATTACATGTGCCTGACTATGCTACATGTCATTCTCTTATTATCTAAGGGGGCGGTTCTGGGACAGAATAAGCTACAAATGAGGCTTATAACTGGAAATCATGAACTCTTAATATCATTAACAATAATAGAAATAGTGCAGCATTTCTGGGGCATGGACCAGATACACAATGGTACACAAATTGTGAACACAAATGTCATTGCTCTTGTTGAGAACTGATGATCAACGAACAGGCTGATGCTGCGTCCCAATTCGCCCACTTATACTACGACCTAAAAGTATGTACTCTTTTTGTGAGGGAAAAGTACATACTTTTGAGTGTGTAGCAGAAGAGTATGCAAGCTTTGGGACATACTACTTCGGCATCTTTAAAGGACGTCACTGTTTAAACTGCCCTGTCAATCATCGTCACAGTTCAAATCCTCCACATTCAATTTAATTTATTACCGTATCGGAGAGAAGTGTAGTAGCACGTTGATCTGCCATTCGTGGGTCTTTAATGCTGAGACTTCTCTCATGTGTTTGCAAAGTTAATGGACAAACGTATCATTACAAAAGTTCACAATGCTGCTGCAGGTGAAATATAATGTGTGTAACGGAGGCCAGCTAGTAGTTGCTGTGCGAGTAAACCTCACTCCTCTAATCTCAAGAGACGCTCTAGCGACTGACGCTAGGGGTTGCAGCCTTTAGCCTCCTTGTTAGAGCGTCCGACTCTCATGCCGGCGGACCCGGGTTCGAGTCCCGCTTGGAGCGGGGCGGTTCGAACAGGAGGGGTTACATTGGTGCCGTGACCCGGATGGGAGTGAGGTTTAGGGGGGTGAGTGTAACGGAGGCCAGCTAGTAGTTGCTGTGCGAGTAAACCTCACTCCTCTAATCTCAAGAGACGCTCTAGCGACTGACGCTAGGGGTTGCAGCCTTTAGCCTCCTTGTTAGAGCGTCCGACTCTCATGCCGGCGGACCCGGGTTCGAGTCCCGCTTGGAGCGGGGCGGTTCGAACAGGAGGGGTTACATGTGGCTAACACTAAATAAATATATTTTCATCAGGTTAAATACTGATAATTGCTCATTCAAACCCCTTTATCTAAACCTCTCTGTCGGACTCGCATGACCGTCATGTTTGTAGTTTTTTTTAACACTTTTAATCCGCGTTTGTAGTTCTAATCGAATCCTCGTCCATCGCGCAATGGGTTGTGGGCAATATCAGCCGTTAGAGTGCGCATCGATCTGCACTTCGGATTCTGGCCGGAAATAGTAGACCATCCGTGAATCTTTGGAATACTATTTTCAACATACTACAATTTGGGACATACTAATTATTTTTTCGAATACTATTTAGTACGGATAGTATGCGAATTGGGACGCAGCAAGAGTTTAGCCTCAACCCCAATCAAACACACCTGAACCAACCAATCAAGGTGTTCAGTACTACTAGGAAATTAAAGGTAGGTGTGTTGGAGCTGGGTTGAACTGAAGTCTGCAGGAAGGTAGTCCCTCCAGGAGCAGGGTTGGCTACCTCTGGTCTAAAGGGGCTTTTGGCCACTCTTGTTGTTGTGACTTTTATTTTGACAGCGCTTAGAACACCAGTGCCTGAGCTCACAGCGCTCCCATTCTCCATCTTCATTAGATTACGATCTGTTTAACAGTTCTGTCTAAAACGTGATTAGGTGGAACTGTTATTCAAAGAAAGTAGACAGTATATGAAACATTTGGCATGTGTTTGAAGTCCAATGTTGCTAGCTGAGCAGAAATACATAATCATGTTTCGCTTAGCTATAATCTGTGTGTGTACACAGCTTTTAAAAAAATGGCGGGTGCTGGTGTTTTGTGTGCATTCGGCCAATCAGCGTACACTTACATCACTGGTAGTACCTATAGTGATGGGTTAGACCCTGATGTAGGAGCTCTTTTAGTCCCCCAAAAGAAGTTCCTATAAAGAAAATCATTCCCAGTTCCTGTGGTGCGAACACACCAAAAAGTGGGTACTTCCGGAACTATGAAAAGGTTCCTCCGGTGTGAAAGCCCCTTAAATGCTAGCCCAAATCTGGCTATGACCAAAACTTTGGGACATGCATTACATGGTGATTGGATCTGACCTTTGAGTCATACTCTGACTGTTTAATGACCTCTGGTGCCATCCAGAACGGAGTGCCCACAAATGTGTTCCTCTTGATCTGTGTGTCTGTGAGCTGCCCAGCCACACCAAAATCAGCTAGCTTCACTTCACCCTGCTCTGACAACAGGACGTTAGCAGCTAGAGGAACACACAAACACACATCAGCCTTGTTAATTTGAGCTTTCAGAACAGAAGTTCCATCTTGGACTTCAATAGTAGAAAACTGTGCATGATCATTCACAGGTACCTTTAATATCTCTGTGAATTTTCTTCTCTGAGTGTAGGTAATCCAGACCCTTCAGGATCTCTCGGAGGATGGTGGCAATGTGAGACTCATCAAGAGCTCCAGGTCCCAGCTGTAGATCAAAGAACCTGTTAGAGAATCTTAATAAACATGTGTAGGACTCTAAACCAACCTCTGGACAAACACAACTTTAAGCCCTAGACTAATTGCTAGGGGTAGCCAACCCTGCTGCTCCAGAGTTTACTTCCAATTTCAATTAAAACACCTCAAGCAGCTAATTAAGATATTCAGGATTAATAACTAATAACATGCAGGTGTGTTGGAGCAGGGTTGAATTGAAGACTGCAGGAAGGTAGTCTTTCAGGAGTAGGGTAAGCTAAACCTGTCATAGTGCATTATAAAAAAGTAACCATCCCAATTTGTCATCTGAACTAGAATCTGCTAAAATTGAAACAAGTCCTAAAACTCAAAATATGTTCTTTAGAGCAGTACCTTTCAAACCTCCCCTGGGGAGCCCCAACAACCGCACATGTTGGATGTCTCCCTTATCGGACACACCCATTTCGGGTCTTGCAGTATCTATAATGAGCTGATGAGTTGAATCAGGTGTGTTAGATGAGTGGGACATCCAAAATGTGCAATGGTAGAGGACAGGTTTGAAAAAAGCACTAATTTAGGCCCTGTCCACACGAAGCCAGAGCTTTCCCTATCCAATCTTTTTTTTTCCTCGTTTCAAGAAATATCCACGTACACATGAGAGCACTGAAACCGATTAAAAACTGAGTACTACTTACCAGATGTGTTTTATCAACGCCTACACCTACCCCAACCCTAATCCTACCCTTACAATAATGCAAATACAGTAATTAAATGATGCAATATTGATGTGTGCATGCCCAGCGGCCGTAGTTGTATCCCTTTCTATCCTTTCCCGCGCGAGACGTGGTCTGATGACATCACCGTTTCACAAAATATACGGATTGGCTGTACACACGAAAACGCTGTGAGCCTAAACTTGATATAAACAGTAAACTTGTCCCTCAAATCTGATTGATTAATTGGAATTTTAGTTTGAAAGATGTTGATCCAGGAATATGTTGTACTTAGTGAAATCACAGTTTCCCAAACTTGTCCAGACTTGATTGCAGAATAACTACACATTTTTGATGTCTACCTCTTCCAACAGACCTGTTTCAACTCATCAGCTCATTAGTAAAGACTGAATGAATTAGGTGTGTCCGATAGGCGTTAACAGCAAAAATATAAAACAAATTTTATATTTCTGGTTTTAAATATCAAGGTGACTGCATGAACCCTTGTTAAGTTAAGGAAATTAAAATTCTTACCAAATCCAGAGCTGAGCCCCCTCCTAAATATTCCATGATGATCCATAGTTTTGTGTCCTGGAAGAGACATCATATATTTCCATTTGAACGGACTTATTACTTGAGAGTCTTATTACTTGAGAGTCAGACTTATTACTTGAGAGTTAAATTACAATCCTGTAATTTAAAATGTTATGAAATGTCTCTCATCCGTCCAAATATTCCCATTAGCTGTAAAGGGTATCAGACCACAAAAAGGGAATTCAGGAATAATGGGATCCCTGGCATATGGAAGAGCCTCATGAACTATTTACATTGACTGATTGAATAAAAGGAAAATATCACTGCCCAAAGTTAGAATCACCGCTTATCCGTCACGGGAGGCTGGAGCCTATCCCATCATCTTGGGCCGCAGGTAGGGACATCACAGGTCTCACACACCAGACACACTCACATTCATACTCTCACTCATGCTACGGGCAATTTTTGTCTCTCCAATTCACCTATCTTGCATGTCTTTGGACTGTGGGGGACACCAGATTACCCATGTTGACACAGCGAGAACATTCAAAGCCCACACAAAATCAAATCGGGGACCTTCTAGCTTTGAGGCAACAGTGCTAGCCACTGAGCCACTGTACTGCTCTCATAGGGAACTTAGTTTTGCGTGGGGGAGGACATTTATAGCCATTTTGCAGATACACGTTTATGTGCAAATACCATTGAAGAGCAGTTCAAATCACCTTCAACACGCATGAAGTGATCATCTGCTTGGTCACATAACAACATTACAACGCTAGCAGTGCATGGGACTCACCTTCAGATAAGAGCCATAGTATTTAGTAATGAAGGTACTGTCACACTGGCTGAGGACTGTAATCTCCTGTTGGATGTCCTCCACTTCATCTTCAGCCTCCTCCAGGTCGATGATCTTTATAGCAACCACCTGTTGCGTGTGATTGTTAATGCCTTTGAAGACCTCTCCAAACGATCCCTTCCCGATCCGCTCAAGTTTGGTGAACAGCTTCTCCGGGTCAATATTCTACAGAAGAAAGGAAAACAAGTGGGTAGTTTTGTAGTTGAAAACTATTTATAGAATCACAAATGCTGCACTTTTCCACAAACAGGAAAATAGTAAACCCCAAATTGTGTATTAAGCTTCCTGTCTTTTTACAATAGAGAAAGTCCAACATACAAAAAGCTAAAACTCAACAAAAACAAGTGTCTACACATATCCATACAACATACACTGTATTGCCAAAAGTTTTGGTACGCCTGCCTTTACATGCACATAAACTTCAATACCATCCCATTCTTAATCCGTAGGGTTTAATATGGAGTTGGCCCTCCCTTTGCATCTCTAACAGCTTCAGCTCTTCTGGGAAGGCTTTCCACAAGGTTTAGGAGTGTGTTTATGGGAATTTTTGAGCATTCTTCTAGAAGTGCATTTTTTGAGGTCAGGCACTGATGTTGGACGAGAAGGCCTGGCTCTCAGTCTCCGCTCTAATTCATCCCAAAGGTGTTCAATCGGGTTGAGGTCAGGACTCATGTGCAGGCCAGTCCTGGAAGGGAAGGGCCCATCCCCAAACTGTTCCCACAAAGTTGGGAGCATGAAATTGTCCAAAATGTCTTGGTATGATGAAGCATTAAGAGTTCCTTTCACTGGAACTAAGGGGCCAAGCCAAGTCACTCCAGAGAACACGTCTCCACTGCTCTAGAGTCCAGTGGCGGCATATTTTACCCCACTGCATCCCACGCTTTGCATTGCACTTGGTTATGTAAGGCTTGGATGAGCTGCTCGGCCATGGAAACCCATTCCACGAAGCTCTACACACGGTTCTTGAGCTAATTTGAAGGCCACACAAAGTTTGGAGGTCTGGAGCTCTTGACTCTGCAGAAAGTTGCCGACTTCTGCACACTGTGCGCCTCAGATTTGGAGTGGTGTCCCGATACTTTTGGCAATTTAGCGTATCTTTAAACAAACAGTTGGCAAAGATAAGGAAACAGCATTGCTAGTTAACTCAACCTGCTTGACTTCAAAACCTCAAAAGTTCTCATCTTCATCACACAGTTCTCATGTCCATCTCTGGCAATACAACTGAAGAATAATCTCTTGGTATGTCTGATTTTTGCCCTTGTTTTACTGACTGCCTGAAGAATTCTGAAAACGTTATTATTTATATATCTATTAGATATTGAGAAATGCACAGGGCCAATGAAACAAAGGTTCGGCATGAGAGAGGCATTCAAACACTGATACAGTTATCAGATGTTCATTTTAAGAGTCAGAATTAATCACAATGTCATCCAAGTAAGCCTCACGAATCACATGAAGTGCTGGAACATGGCAGGTGCATTCTGCATTCCCAAAGGCATTATTGCACACTGGAAAAAAGTTTAATGGAGTTTCAAACATTTTTGTGGCTCAAGTGGTGAAACGTTTCACAAGTTTGGCAGCATCTAGCCTGATATAGTTTTCCATAAGGGGCAAAGGGATCACTCTCTAATGGAGGCAGTAGTTGTTAAATTAATGTTTTGACAAAAAGGAATCTTAGCACAGGCCAAGGACAAGCACATTATGACTCCATAAATGTTAATGCAGCTTTTGCTAAATCAGGACACATACATAGCTAATCTAATCTCACACACGTCATTTACAATGACCACAGTCACTGCCTTTCCAATAACAGTGGCACTTTGACCATCAGATGTTATGTGACTCTGGGAAGAAAAAGGCACACATTTGGGTGGGACTGACATTATAGAGGAACAAACCTTTACAGCAGTAACACTCAAATTAATTTACTTATATAACATTTCTGCAGGTTCAGTGTTCTGTAATCAATGCCTATGCAATACCTAAACAATGTTTTACAACAACTTTCCCAAATACTAACCTCACACACTTCAAGAGTCTTCCTACAACTGCTTTTTTAAAATCTCCCATTCGTCTGACATCAGGACTATGCTGTCAACAACTAACAACAATCAGAAAACTCTCTTTCACACACAAACACACAGTACCTTTAGTCCTTTCACTTCCATGACTGTGGCTGCTGCTTCCTGAATGCTGTTCACACACATGTGTTAGTCAGTCCATCAGGACTCTTTATCATATGGGTGTAGCGGGGCGGTAACACAGCCGCCCTCTGCTGCCATAACAGGGTCAAAGAGCAGGTTTCCTCCTATAATGTTTAGGAATAAAGTCTAAATACAATTAGTTCCACAAAACTATACAATAAATAGAAGCTATAAGCCTGCAAAAAGTGATTTCCATCAGAAGAAATCTACCCAATTTTCACCCAAAAGTCATCATTTACTCAATCTTGTGTTGTTCAAAACCTGTATTACTTTCCATATTCAGCTTCAAGCTCTAAATAGGACAAATAAATACACCATACATTTGTTATTCACTGACAATCGTTTGTCCTTGGTGAAGCTTGGTGAATTGTGGTGTATAAGAACATCATTAATAAAAATGGGGAAATTTGGGCCACAATGCCAAGGTTGTATTACAATTCCACTCTTTAGGGCTTTTCACACTTGAAATAGTCAAAACTGGGTCATTGTAAACTCAGGCTTAACAGAATCCTAGGTTATCCAGTTTCACGATTCACTCGGCTAACTTGATCCCGGGGTTAACAATTAATCCTGGGCATTCATAAACTGACGCTTCAAACTAGGGCACTTAACCCCAGGTTATCGTCGTTCTAAACCTTGCTTTTAACCCCAGGCAAAGGAACGTTTATAACGTTTATATTACACTTATAATTTAGAAGTTTTTACTTCAAGTGTGAAAAGCCCTACGCTCCTACACCCAGGGTTAATGCCTTTTTTGCTGTTACTTTTTCAACAGCTGTGGTTTCAGAAGATTGTTCCCCATTTATTTTCTCCTTAGGGCTTTCAATAAATTGCTCAATAAGGTTTTTAAGCCATGAACCAAACTAACCAGTTCTAAGGTGAATCACAAACCCAATTACACCTTTAAAATATTTTATAAATAAAATAAAACAGGATAACGGTTAAAAAAAAGACTTGTGATTGTCATTGATTATAAGTATAAACAGTTTATTACAAAGTATGGTTACACTTCATTTTAAGGAGACATAGTTACATTCTACTTACTCAAATAAGTACTAATAAGTAATATTAATTAACTACATGCACTTACTATAGAGTTACGGTTAGGGTTAGGCTTTGCTTTAGGGTTGGTTACTTGTAATTATTCATAATTCACTGTTATTTATATGGTAAGTGCATGAAGTAACATGTAACTACGTCACCTTAAAATAAAGTGTTACCCAAAGTATTTATATATATATATATTAAAAGTGAAGGGAGACCAACTCGAATACATCATTCACAGGTGTGGGAGGTTGATGTAGATTGGGAATTTGGCCCAAATCACACTTTATTTATGTAGCATCTTTTAAAAAAACGTATGTTTATTTTTATTTTTTAAAGTGCTTTACAGAAGAGACATGTGTGCAATCATAGAAATAAAATAAAAAAAACATTTGTACACACATCATAGAAAGATTTTAAGGTAATAAAATTCAATGCAATAAAATTAATACATAACAAATAACAATAAAATAAAATCAAGGAAGGCCCTAGTTAACAAATGCATTCAGTAGGGCAACAAATTATGGATTCTGGAAAAGCATAGTATATATATATATATATATATATATATATATATATATATATATATATATATATATATATATATATATATATATATATATATATATATCATCACTTAACAATCAATGATCTCATGGTAGGTCTGTATTGAAATTTCTTTGTTAAAATTAATTAATTTGGTTAATTATGGAGAAAAAGGAAAGAATCTTTACTTTCAGAACTGACTGTTATGCTTTGATCAATTTCTCAAGTCATGTCACCTTTATTTATATAGAACTATAAACTCCCAAACTCCACCAGGCAACAGAAATGGAGAAAACCTTGGTATGAAACAGGCTCAGTCGGGAGGCCAGTTCTCCTCTGGACAAACAAACTAACATGGTGTGGTTATGAATCCTGGCTCAGATTGTAGATTGATATCATTCAAAATATTTCATCCAGGTCCTTCTGCTTGAAAACTGGGATATAGCACGCCATCATATGGTTGGGAGGAGTTGAAGATGGCCATAGGGGTCTGTGCAGAGGACTTGTCTGGGTCTTGTCTGATTGGGCGCTAAATAGTAAAAGGATCTACCTGCATTCGATTTCTGATAGTGTATTATAAATTGGACAGAATTTTGAGACTGCAATAAATGGTCTATAATGCAATAGGAGCTCGCTCAAGTACTGAGAAGCTAAACCATTTAGAACTTTGTAAGTAATCAGCAGAATTTTTAAAATGTATACAATGTTTAATAGGTCTGGTGTTTGTTTATTAAGCGAGTAGGGAAACCACCCAGTAGAGCATTACAATAATCTAGCCTTAAGGTCATGAACGCACATAGTAACTGTTATGCCTTTGTCATTGAGAGCATATGTCGTAATTTTGATATATTTTTAATGCAGTTCAACAGATGCTATAAATGTGGCTTTCAAATGAAAGATCGGTATCAAATAGCACACCCACGATCCTAATTGATGACGAAGACTTGAACGAACATCCATCAAGTGTTAGGCAGTATTCTAGGTTATTACGTGCAGAGGCATTCGGTCCAATAATTAAAACCTCTGGGGTTTTTTTCAGAATTTGGTAATAGGAAATTACTAGTCATCCGATATTTTATATTGACTATACATTCTGTTATGTTTTGTGAATTGGTATGTTATCGCTAGGCCGCAAAGAAATATAAAGCTGAGTATCATCAGGGTGCAAACTAACGCCATAGTTTATAATGATAGCGGGTAGCATGAACAGGGTAAAAAGCAACAGTCCTAGTACTGAGCCTTGCGGTACTCCATACATTGAACTTGTGATTGACATATCTCATAATTTAAAGCTACAAATTAATAATGGTCAGATAAGTATGATTTGAACCATGCCAATGCAATTCCACTAATGCCAACATAATTTTAGAGTCTATTCAAAAGAATGTTGTGGTCGATAGTATCAAATGAGATACTATCACTTATACCCCCGGTTTCACAGACAACGCTTAAGCTAGTCCTAGACTAAAATGCATGTTTGTGCTGTTTTAACTGAAAGAATCTTGCACTGACAAAGCTTAAAATATGTCAGTGGCATTGTTTTGTCTCAAGATGCACACCAGTAATGTTTTTTTCTTGGGCACGTTTATAAAAGTTACATATACCCCTTTTCCACCAAGGCAGTGCTAGAGCTAGATCGGAGCCAGAGCTAGTCCCAGTTCATAGTTGGTTCAACTGAGGAGCCTGCTAAGAACCGTTTGCGTTTCCACAGGCTAGTAGAGCCACAACAGAGCCAGGTCTTACGTCACTGTATACGTCTCATCTTTCTCAGCAACGCTAGCGGGAAACACACACACACCAGGCTTGTTTGAGATGCATCGGCGCTGCGCAGACCGATCCACGTATAATATTTAAAAAAAACGCATGAGTGAATCAAAAGCATAAGGAGTCGTGTGCTCTCGCTGGACTCGTTATCATACAGCGATCGGTCTCTGCACAGCACCGCTGCGAACAAGCCTTCCATCAACAATGCAAACGTTGCGTTACTATTGATTCACATGGCTTTACGATCCTACATCGGCATCAAAACACAGCGAATCCAACGCATTCGTGCAGTTCACCGTAATTAGCATAGACGGAGATTACAAACGAGCAGCAGCTGTTAGCGCCATTAGCTGCTATTTCAACAATGGCGGATCTCAAGTCTGTGTTCGTCTTGTTGACCCCGCCCCCAGCGCCTGATGTAATCGGTTCTTACTTCTAGCCCTGTTCTAGCCCAGCAATGTTTTGGTGCTACTTAAGAACCACTTTTCCTGGCTCGGAGCTGGAGATTTGGGTGTGGAAACACAAAGAACCGATTTGGAACTAGGCTCTGGCTCCAATCTAGCTCTGGCTCTGCTTTGGTGGAAAAGGGGTATTATATGTCCTAATTGAACTAAGGCCTAATCCTGGCTTAGTCTAAGCCCTGTCTGTGAAACCGGGCCATAGAGTTCAATAGAGAGATACAACCACGATCAGATGATAAGAGCAAATCATTTGTAACTCTGATGAGAGCAGTCTCAGTACTATGATACGGTCTAAATCCTGACTGGAAATCCTCACAGATACCATTTCTTTCTAAAAAGGAGCATAGTTGTGAGGATACTGCCTTTTCTAGTATTGTTGACAGAAAAGGGAGATTTGAGATAGATCTGTAGTTAACTAATTCTCTAGGATCAAGTAGTGTTTTTTTTAATGAGAGGCTTAACTGCCAGCTTGAATGTTTTTGAGACGTATCCTAATGACAAGGATGAATTAATAATATTAGGAAGATTATCTACGCTCCATTTTCCTTTACCCTCTGGGCAAATTTTGGCTAGGATGCCGGGGTTACACCCCTGCTCTTTATCGAAGTACATTCTGGGATTTTTAATGACCACAGAGAGTCAGGACCACTAAACTGGAGCGTTAGGAGCCACAAAGACCATAGGGTGAGCGCCCCCTGCTAGGCTCACTAACACCTCTTCCAGCAGAAACCTAGTTTCCAGGAGGTGTCCCATCCAGGTACTGACCAGGCTGCTTAGCTTAGGGAAACAAGTCTTTGGCTACAGGGTGATATGGCTGCTGCTGACTAAAGAAAGACAGACCATTGTTTCATAGTTCCTTGTTTATTAGCTTAAAAAATCTTCACAAAACACAAATGATCACGCACAAAAACACTAACCAGAGTCCATCTGCATGTCTAAAAATATTGTGACAGAAGGTTTTTACACATTACATTTTTGTGATGCATTTGATTGTTCACTCAGTAGGGTCTTATCAATACAGCCAATGGTAACACTGAATTTGACAACAATGGATGCAAATAACATCAACATGTACGCTCACAGTCATTTTATTTGAATAAATATGGAACTAAAGGGGAGATCATAGCATATTAGCATATAACAATCCAGTCTTCACAAATTCTCCGTAGTATCTTAAATCTTGGTTTGTTTGACCTCCTGCTCATTCTTCTGGTCTTTATCTTTGTCCTCCATTTCTAGTGTCTCTTTCTTCGTCTCCTCTGGCTCAAGGTCTTGTTCCCTCCTGATCTGGGCCTCGATCTCTGCTGGGTCAATGTAGGTGTAGAAATAAGCCATGATGGAGAAGATGATGCTCACAGCCACGAGCAGTGACGCAAACAACAAATACTCTGCCCACTGTGTGAGAAAACACAGAAATGGAATAATTCACCAACAAATGAAGATTCAGTCATTTTTTTCAAACCCGTACACTGTTATTTTTGTCAGTATTATATAAAATAGTATTCATACAGCCCGGCTGAATGTGTGTCTTAGGTCATGAGGTCGTATGCATCACCTGTTTTGGAAGCTTTCCCAGCTCTGCCACAATCAGCACAATAATGTTTCCCACGGCATTAGTGCACAACCAGCCGGCCTGCAACACTGACTTCATGTTTTTAGGAGCCTAATGAAATGGAAGTACAGCTGTTGAGAGGGAAGTACTCACAGATTTTGATTGGAGAATGATCTTTGCAGTCTATAGGATATCATATGCCAAATAAAGCCTTCTATTGACGTACATATTCCAGTTAAAAACACACTTTTAAAGGGTTAGTTCACCCAGAAGTTAAAATCCTGTCATCATTTACTCACCCTCATGTCGCTCCAAAACTGTGTGACTTTCTTTTTGTGGCTGAACACAAAAGAAGATATTTTGAAGAATGTTGATAACCCAACAGTTGGTTTCCATTGACTTCCATTGTGCTGTATGTACAAAAACATTCTTCAAAATATCTTTTGTGCTGAAGAAAGAAATAGGGGTGAGTAAATGATGACAGAATTAAAATTTTTAGGTGGACTATCCCTTTAATACCACATAATATTTGCATAAACTTTCATTTTTTAAACTTTTCTCTGGTGACATGCTGGACTTGTCTAATCATTTAAACCCCGTCCCTTTCTCACAGTCAAATGCAAGCCTCCATATAAATCAATAACCAATGGATTGGTAGTCTAGATTTTTTCTTTTTCAATAATCTGTTTCACTTGGATCTACACTCACCTAAAGGATTATTAGGAACACCTGTTCAATTTCTCATTAATGCAATTATCGAATCAACCAATCACATGGCAGTTCCTTCAATGCATTTAGGGGTGTGGTCCTGGTCAAGACAATCTCCTGAACTCCAAACTGAATGTCAGAATGGGAAAGAAAGGTGATTTAAGCAATTTTGAGAGTGGCATGGTTGTTGGTGCCAGACGGGCCGGTCTGAGTATTTCACAATCTGCTCAGTTACTGGGATTTTCACGCACAACCATTTCTAGGGTTTACAAAGAATTGTGTGAAAAGGGAAAAACATCCAGTATGCAGCAGTCCTGTGGGTGAAAATGCCTTGTTGATGCTAGAGGTCAGAGGAGAATGGGCCGACTGATTCAAGCTGATAGAAGAGCAACTTTGACTGAAATAACCACTCGTTACAACCGAGGTATGCAGCAAAGCATTTGTGAAGCCACAACACGCACAACCTTGAGGCGGATGGGCTACAACAGCAGAAGACCCCACCGGGTACCACTCATCTCCACTACAAATAAGAAAAAGAGGCTACAATTTGCACAAGCACACCAAAATTGGACAGTTGAAGACTGGAAAAATGTTGCCTGGTCTGTTGAGTCTCGGTTTCTGTTGAGACATTCAGATGGTAGAGTCAGAATTTGGCGTAAACAGAACGAGAACATGGATCCATCATGCCTTGTTACCACTGTGCAGGCTGCTGGTGGTGGTGTAATGGTGTGGGGGATGTTTTCTTGGCACACTTTGGCCCCTTAGTGCCAATTGGGCATCGTTTAAATGCCACGGCCTACCTGAGCATTGTTTCTGACCATGTCCATCCCTTTATGACCACCATGTACCCATCCTCTGATGGCTACTTCCAGCAGGATAATGCACCATGTCACAAAGCTCGAATCATTTCAAATTGGTTTCTTGAACATGACAATGAGTTCACTGTACTAAAATGGCCCCCACAGTCACCAGATCTCAACCCAATAGAGCATCTTTGGGATGTGGTGGAACGGGAGCTTCGTGCCCTGGATGTGCATCCCACAAATCTCCATCAACTGCAAGATGCTATCCTATCAATATGGGCCAACATTTCTAAAGAATGCTTTCAGCACCTTGTTGAATCAATGCCACGTAGAATTAAGGCAGTTCTGAAGGCGAAAGGGGGTCAAACACAGTATTAGTATGGTGCTCCTAATAATCCTTTAGGTGAGTGTATGTCACAATACAGAAGAAAGATCTGTCACTACTTACACAACATCTCAACTTTAAATATTTTCTAAGACAAATACTGTTCTCTACCTGACACCATTTACAGAGCATAAGAGGTCACTGGGCACATGTGGCAAGTAGACGATGTATTTGAGCAAAAAACTGGGTTAAGAGGATGTATTTTGAAAAATTTACATACTGTACTTTTAAAGAACTGACAGAACATTTAATATCTTTCTACTGTCCAATTGGTAACAGCTGATACTCTATTGGTTTCAGAAGATATTGAGTGATGACTGTTCAAACAGTGTACCCACACATGAAGGGACGTTTTCACGACCTTGCGCAACATTCCCTAAACGTTCTTTAAAGGTGTCGAAAATCCTTTATAAAACATTAGGAACATTCCTAAAACGTCCTCTTTTGGTTATGAAAGTGCTGCAGTTCAAGGTTCCCTATATGACTCCTATATCCCTATATAGGGGGACGTTCCATTTTGGTTATTCAATGGTCACATAGCAAAGTTACAAAGAGGATATTTGGGACATTAAAAGTACTTTCCCACACGGTTCCCTGTTAGTCAGATGGGGACGTTTCATTCGGGACTGCGCTGCAACATAACTAGTTCAGTGCTCAGTCTCCACACTACATTCCCATTACGTTTGCAGGACCTTTAGAGAACCAACTTAGAATGTTCTTTGTTGGTCCTACTGTATTTAGATCCGTCCATCACGTTTACTGAATGTTTTCAGAACATGTTTGAGGGAATCAATGTACTCTGGGCTGCTTTGCAAATGAGTGTGAGAAAAATGCAGGATTTGAACAAAAGTTGCTTCTCAAAGATGGATCAACACCAACTGTTTGTCCAACTTCATATCCAGAACATGAACCTTTTTTGGATATGAAGTTGGATCATGAAGGGTTAGTGTTGCCTCATCTTTGAGAAGCAACTTTTCTGCAAATCCTGTGTTTTACTGACCCTCATTTGCAAAACAGCCCAGTGTACATTGATTCACTCAAACATGTTCTGAAAACATTCAGTAAACGTGATGGACGGACCTAAATAGAACCAAAAAATAACATTCTAGATACATGTAGTCTAGAGGGAACGTCTTATAGTAATGGTCCCCTAAACGTTTCCAGAACGTCCTGAATGTTCTGTGAAGGTCCGCCAAATAGCGTCCCCAACCCTGAAGAGAACTCCACATCATGACTGTCTCGGAACGTTTTGGGAATGTTACCAGGCGACACCCTTGACACCAGCGGGGACGTTCTGAGAATGTAACATTTCTAGCGGGGTATTTAGTAAATTAATCTCATTAAAATGGAAACTTATAACTGTTAATTTTTTTCTTTGGAGTCCTCAACGCTGCTGACATGAGCAGTGAAGTGATCCGCTGTCCTACCTGTGAGTATGAGAACTGCAGGCCGGTGACTGAGAACATGACCTCTCCTGTAGTGATGAGGAAGTACTGAGGAATCTGCAGAGCCATGTGGACCGAGTTGGCCTGCATGTCCTCAACTGCCTTTATAGACTCACACTGCACACACACAAGAACACAAATGTGCATATAAACCAAAAGACCAAATACAGGGACTTCTGCTAAATTACACATAAAGGTCTGTGAGACATGCTGAGGGAGGTTACACACATCAGTCGAGAACAGCGTGCTGGGGATGAGGTAGGTGTATGATGAACCAAATCCAAACTTCTGAGAAAACTCACACGACTGCCTACCATTGGTGAGCACGAACGTCCGCCTTAGAAGATAAACCAACAGAACAAGCCCATTTTAATCCTGAATGTGGCAGGTTACATGTTACATAACCCTCAACCTTATCCTTAAGTTGATTAATATGGCTCAGTATTTATTTGTATAATTACACTGTAACAACATAACCTTAAAGGTCCCATGGCATGAAATGTTCATTTTATGAGGTTTTTCAACATTAATATGAGTTCCCCTAGTCTGAATATTGTCCCCAAGTGGATAGAAATGTTGATCGGTGTAAACCCGAGTTCTGGCTGTCTCTCTCTGCCTTTGAGAAAATGACAGGCCAGACGAGCCAATCCTGAAGTCTCCTGGTTTGACGTCCAAGCAGGAACGGTTACCTCCCTTTCCTCCGCCCAGAGAATCTGCCACGCCCATGCAAACACTCGAGATCATTAACGTTACTTGTGAACGAGTGAATGCTGGCAGTTTCTCGGTGTTTGGATGTACACATGAAAACAGAAGTCTTTTTTCAGTTCCTTCTGATCTGTGATCAGTAATTTCTGATGTGTAGCTAATTATTTATTATTCGTGCACACAATGCGGCTTCTCTCTCTCCAGACAGAACGGTGTTTTCGTGTTTTCTATCTTGTGAGTCAGTGTTTTTGTACGTCCTCGTCGCGTCTACCGGTTCTAAAATGTGCATACAGTCATGAGTTTCTGCTCAACATCGGCCTCACACACGCCGAAGCTCGGGCTGCACTGGCCGTTGGCCTTCAATATCCCCGACCCCCAGTACTGCATCTGGCCCACAGCGGACTGGAGGCACCAAACGCGGCGTGAGATTAAGCAGAAGGGGGGTAAGCGTGAGCATATTCGGGCTAGCCAGCCTAGCCCCACAATAAACTGGATTACATTCGATTACAGCTGTTGTGTCTTTGTTTGCGCTGTGTACTCAACGCTTTTATTTTATTTAAAAAATAATGCTATTATCAACACTTACTTTTAACTCGTTCATCTCGACAGCTGTAATGGTACTTTGCATGTGTTACAAAGTTGGTAATAATGATGAAGACGGACTCGGTGTGACTGGGACTCGTGTTTATTCAGAACTCTCAGATACAAACACAATAAACTTGCGCTGACTGACAGTGCTCTCATAACTCAGTAGGTACTATAAATAACTTTGTTAGCGATCGCTGAGCTCCGTCTCTGGTACGTTAGTGATGTCCGGTTCGCGAACGATCTTTCTTTTGAACCTGTTCTTTTTAGTGAACCGAATCAGTTCACCAAATCGGACTGAATCGTTCTAAACGGTTCGCGTCTCCAGTCAGCGCTGATCCATAATTTACTAAAGTTACTAACTTTCTGACATGAGTGACAGTCCCTCCGACTAGAAATAGACTAATAACCTGAAGTATATGCTGTAACCACAACAGTTCAGACATGCTGAGAACTGATGTGAAGTGAACTCAGGTCCATCCGTCTCTCTGGCAGCAGCTCGTGCCTGCTCGTGCCTCGTAGACCAAGTTAAACCACGCCCCCTCCGCTCATTTAAAATACAAAGATGTCAGCCAATCACAACAGTGGGCGTTTTTACTGAAGTCTCACAGCAGACACGCCTCTTGAAGCAGGGCATTCAGCCACAGGGCAAACAGCAGTATTGAAAAAATGCCTTTTATTTCTAAATTATGACATTTTATGATGTAAAAATCATACTAACAATATAAGTACACCTCAGGAAACATTATAAAATAATAGAAAAATGCCATGCCATGGGACCTTTAAAATAAAGTTTAACCTAAAACTGAATAAAACTCCTTCAGGAATGGATTTTATTGTGAAAAGTGCCAGACTAGGAGGTCTAATGATTAGTCACATGACATGTACAGATCAGGTGACTGGCTTACAAAAAAATGTGTCAAAGTTGGTTTTGGCCTGATTCTGTTCGAAATTACATCACAGTTCGTTCTTCGATTTAGCTTGAAGTAAATCGGGGCCTTAACAATATGTACCTGGAATGTTTGGGGTTTGCATGGGCCACTCAAACTAAGGAAGATTATGTCTGTCCTTATAAAAGAAAGGGTAGATATTACTTTGCTGCAAGAAACACATTCTTTCATCATTTACAACCAGTAGTAGAGGGGTTGCCATTATTATTAATACAAATATTCCCTTTAAACTTTTAAAGAGTGATAAAGACTGATTTAGTAGATAGTTAATATTAGTGGGGTCCTTTATGGAGAAGAGTTCTCTTTATTAAATGTTTACTTTCCACCAAACTTCCCAGATTTTCTTATTTCAACCCTCTAAGTTTTCTGCATTCCCTTCAGAAATACTCATAATCGGGAGTGATTTTAACTATTTGACGGACCCTTTGATGGACAAAAGGCCTATTAGAAATATAACTTCTACTAAACAGTCAAAGGCTCTAATAGCCATCTCTGAAGATTTGGAATATTTGTATGTTCGGCAAAGAGACTTGAAGGTTTTTTTTGGTTTCATATGCTGCCGTATATTTAGATATTTTAGCCCAATGAGTAATGCAAGAGATGAAAAAGTGGCACTTTGACAAATACTTTACTCAAGGATACAGCTTGTTTTGTTTAATTGTATTGTACTAATATAACTTTGATTAAAGCCATTCACAAATTGTGTTAAAGCATGTTAGCATTCATAATACTTTATTAAACATCAATGAAAAATCTAAAGAACTGACTTACGTCCCCTGAGAAACCAGTGTGTAGTTTGAAGTGACTGATGGCTGAAGAGAGTCCAAGTTAGTGATGTTCAGATCTGCTGTCCAGCCATTCGCAAACCTATGAGACATCAAACGTCATTCAAGGAAAGTTCAGTTCCCTTTGAGGGAACTCTACGCTGTGTCCGAGTGATGGTGCTATGGGAACGCTCCTGTGTGATTGTGTCTGAATCACGTGTCCAACAAACTCCAATTTCATTGGTGCAACGTCGTGTGACAGTGTACCATGGAAGCTATAAGAGGACAGCCTGAACACAACAGCGTCGGCTGTAAATCAATTCATAAAGATACAGTGTAAGGCTCATCACCTTCCAATGTCAATTGCGCTCGCCCCTGTTGCGTGTCCTCAAACTGGCAACCCGCGCGAGTGTCGAGCCTCAGGAGGAGAGGGCGGGGGAAACAACACTCCCCAATATTTTGAATTTGAACTGCAGTACCAATTTCAACCACTAGCTGTCAATATTACATATTGCACCTTTAAGAGACTGATACCTCTTTCAGGCAAAAAAACATTAAAAATCCTGATGCCTCATGGCTCAGGACTTCGAGGGCGTAAGACTTTGGTTCACCCAGGTGAGGTTCTTCAGCTTCCAAGCACCGAATAAGCAAATATATTGTTGAGCCTAAATCTCTACGGCCTACGAGGTGCATGACCTTCCTTCGTCTCTGGTAGTGAGAACCCACTTTACTAGAAGTATGGCGGCATCTAAGTGTGTCAGAAGTTTACCTCTAATGTTGCGTTCACACCAAAACGCGAATAGACCATCTGGAGCGAGTGGTTTCCATGTTAAGTCAATGCAAAGGGTGGAGGTCCTGCGGCGTGATAGCCACGTTTAGTGCGGTGCAATGGACACGAATTGAGAGTTACACGCGAGTGATTTTATGTGGCGCTTTTTGTGCATTCACGCGTTTGAAGCGAATTCGCGTCTGACGCCCGAATTGAAATATATGAACTTTGGGGTCCATTCGCGCCACATTAACCAATCAGGAGCCTGCTTGTTGCTGTCACGTGGTAAAGTGACGTGATGAGAAACCCCACATAATGTAAAAATACTACTGTTATTGTGTCACAAAATGTAGTTTGAAGACTTTTTCAGGTGGGAATGTAGTTGTTTAAACCTCAGATTTGTAGTATATTTATAAAGAGAGCGCCTATTTAAAAAATGTAATCTGGCGTTTTTGGAGTTGTGAGATCCAGGCGATCACTGGGTGCTCAGTAGGCTTGTTGCGATAGTCGGTGTTACCGGTGATACACGGTGTTTAACCCACCTACCGGTCATAGCACTTGACAACCGGCACCGTCCCCGTCATGTTGAAGTTTTAGCCTATAGCAATAAAGCACTTAATTCAGTTAGTGATTACGTGCCTTCGTAATTTAGCGTAAGCGGAACGAGCGCTGCAGTAAAGCAAAAGGTGTCCGGTTTCATTTATCATTTGAGGAGAGTGAGGTGAGCTAACTGGCAAAGGATGGCGGAAGATCTTGTTTCAAAGCGAAATGCAAAAGCACCTATTTGGAAATATTTTGGATTCAAACCAAATGCCAACAGGGAACCTGAAAACGTTAACGAGGCAACCTGTAAACTTTGCCTGATGAAAGTGGCAGCATCCGGAGGTAACACTTCGAATTTACACGCACATCTTCAAGCACACCACAAAAATGAAGAGGCCAAGATGGGTCCAGCGGCAAAAAAATCGACCACAAAAGCCTGACACACAAACACAGCCTTCTTTTTATTAAGAATAAAATAAATTAACCCATGATTAATTCAAACAAATGCTACTGAATTGCCGCTAATTAAAGTGAAAGTAAATTGATACGTGTGCACGTCTGCAGGACCGCATTTTCGGCCACCCGAAATCCCCGACATGCAACCCCGGTGAAACCGGGATTACCGTTTTTTTTACACGTCGATTAACCGGTGGAAAAAATCCGTCACCGCAACATCCCTAGTGCTCAGCGCTCATTAACCCCAGCGAGTGCAGCCTTTCCTCGGCCAGTCCTTCTGACGTCTGCCGCTGGCTCTGATGCCCTGCAGTGGTTAAACATGAGATACAATTCATCTTGTGTAGATCTAACGGCCGATCTTTAGTCTCAAGAATCTATAATTTGTTGCTTGCCAAATCGTTTTGACAGAGGGCAAAGAGAAGTTTCATAACTTTATTTTTATTTTTAACTTTACCGTTGTAGCCTACTTGCTCTGACTGACTGAATTGTTTGCTTTATTTATTGTACAGCTTCTTATACCTTTTACTTATACTTTTATAATTGCCATTATTGATCACACATAAACTGACATTTAACAAAAAGAGACTGGGTTGTGTTTTATGTCATATTTCATTTTATTACAGTGATATTCATATATATGCACACTTATTGTCTGAAACACATATTAATGTGTTTAATATGTGTTTTTAAATGTAAACGAAAAGAGGCAGGGTTGTGTTTCATATTTTGTTTTGTTATAAATATACATGCAGTGAAGATAATCCAGGTACGCGTTGCCTGAACCACATTTGTGTGGCTATTAATGATTAATATTTTTTTAAATTAAATGTATTAAATGAAAAGAGGCAGAGTTCGGTTTTATGACATATTTCTCCTGGAGCGCCTTGAACGTGCATCTATTTCGCTTCAAACGCTCAATTTATATGCGCGTTCATTTCGCTGTGGACGCGCGATTGGGTTCAAAATGTTCATGCGTCCAACTAGACGCAAATTTTACGCTCTATTTGCATTCGTGTGAACGCAGCATAAGCGGTGTGTGATGCGATGGGCTAGTCCTCTCTGCACACATTCATCAGATATTATAGCCTGGATTTGGGCTCTACACCTGGATCTCAAGACCTTACATCCTACAAGCTGTGCCCAGAGTGACACACACTAGGACAGGCATCAGTATGGCACAGTGAGTATTTTCATCACTCAGACGCAGCGTAGAGTTCCCTTGAAAGAGAATGTTTCGAACGGCTGTAACCATGGTTCTCTGATAAGGGAATGAGACGCTGTGTCACCTTGCCATACTTCCCACATGCCTGTATCCGTATCCTTCATAGCTTACAGGGTACGCCGCTGGGTACTGCACCAATGACAGAGGAGATTGTTGAACACGTGCTTCAGACATAATCAGGAGTGTTCCCATAGTGTCATCACTCAGACGCAGCGTCTCGTTCCCTTCTCAGGGAACCATGGTTACAATCCTAGACATTTTAAGGAGCTGTCAAAACTATTGTAAATTCCACTGACCTCACAGCATTCTTTCCTTCCTTTGGTTTGGACTTTATGTCTTCTTGCTGGAGGGACAATTTCACTGTTATATTTCTCACTGTTATAGTATCACAGTAATGTTTTACCAGGCCTGTTTTTTTTTCATTAAAAATGCACTTGGACCAATAAAGGCCACAATATACTTTGAATGAAATGGAAGAACAAACACGTGGGACATCATTTAGAACCAAATCTGAGCAAAACAAAAGCGTTTTGGAGTTTGTTTCATAGCTCAAAACAGTTTGCCAGTGCTGTTAAACCCCCTTGAGCTGCCATTGGTCCATGGTGATTATGTAAAAGATGGCTGTGCTCTAGAGCTCCGCCTTCTTTGACAAGTGGTGTCTTTTTAAGAACATAGATTCATCATGTAACAAATAATAATTCATCCAAATTGTAAACGTATATTATTCACTCCACTTTCCTGCAACACTGCAAATCTGTGGCTTTACCAGTTGTACTACATGTGCTAAGAGGTCAAGCCGTCTTCTATTGGCTTCACATTATACACATTTTCAGATCAGAAAAATGTGGAATGGGAGCTTGTGTTTCTAGTCTCCAGAATTCACATGCATATTAATGGAAGTGAATTGAATGAAAAGGTTAGTGTGACCACTCCTTTATTGAGAGGTGTAGGAATGTTTGCAAACAGTATACAATTGGGCAATTTAAAACTTCTTGCAAAAGAACCTTGCCGTGAGTACTTAGTTAACTTAGTACCCAGATATACTCATGGCAAGATATACCCCCCATACATAGCAACACCCTAGCAACAACCCAAAGCACTTTAGCATCGTTGTGGTGACTTTTTCATGAGCAACCTCCATTTTTTGTCTGAAAAAATTTGTTTTTTGACCATGGAACTGCAATATGTTTGCTCGGTGCACACTTACCAGATACATGAAGGATGGGTCGGAGGGGATGATCAGGGTCTGGCGGCCCCCTTGAATTAAACTGAAAGCTTTAGTGATCACAGGACTTGTGTTTAAGGACACCGTGATGTCCTGTTGGTCAAATGTGACATAACCTGCACTGCTCTATAAAAAAACATGAGAAACAACGGTGAAACATCTCTGCTCTGTGAGGCTGCAGGAAGTATGTGTGTATAGTACCTCAAATGAGTCTATCAGAAGAGTCTCTTTGGGTGATAAGGTCACGTTCAGTGAACTGTTGAACATGTTCACCACCTTCAGCTGGCTCTCAGAGGATGATGGGAAATTTGGCAGTGTTTTCTGAGGAGAATAAGATCATTAGATCCCGGAGCTTGAGAAGGCTTTTTCTGAAATTGAACACTTGAATCTGATTCACACTCACGTCGATCTCAATCTGGACTAAAGCTGCAGCCACAAACGCCATGGCAGCGAACAACATGCCAACCGTCATTCTCTTCAAAGGGCTGGAGGATAAAACAGATTCACACAATACAACATTTATATTATCTTAGCGGGATGCAAGACCAGCCTCACCCAAGGCCGTTATACCTGGCGACACAACCAGGTGCTAAAGTGTCTTGCAGCAGTGCTGGAAAGTCGACGGACAAGTGTGAATGCCCTTCCTCTACCGTCATCCCGGTGGCAGCCAACAACATTTGTTCGGGAGGGCGAGGGTCAAGCCAGCCTCACAATCACAAGACCAGACACTGGGCAGCTGGGTAGAGCACGGGACTGGAAGCTGCTGAAAAGAAACTCCCCTTCCCAGTTGAAATCGAGGTTACCAACCAGTGACCAGACCTTGTTCTGTGGTCAGTCTCACTCAAGCTTGTTTACATCATCAAGCTCACTGTGCCCTGGGAGGGTGCAGTGGAAAAGGCTTACGAACGGAAAATGCTGAGGTACGCTGAACTTGCAGCCGATGCGCAACAACATGGCTGGAAAGCGAACGTGCGCCCAGTGGAAGTCGGCTGCAGAGGGTTCGTAGCCACCTCAACATCCAGGCTACTCAAGGAGACTGGAGTGCGCGGGAAGGCCCATAGGCAGGCAGACCTCTCCAGGGCCGCTGAAAAGGGGAGCCAGTGGCTGTGGATGAAAAGAAAGGACTCCATCTGGGCCTTCAAGTGAATTGATGGCACCTAGGGAGTGAACCTGGGACACTGGGATTCACTGCTGAACCCTCTGGAGGTGTGTGGGTCCAACACCGAAGAAGGAGGGCGCCCACTTGATAACCCGAAGGATGCCATCACTCATTTGACCTTCGCACGGAGGGTCATCTGTGCCTCAAATACGCATTTACTAAGGGATATCAACATCTAGTCCTATACAACAGACCCATATCAGCATCACTCTCACCGCAGTTACGCCAAGAGATTCATCATTTTCTATTATGTAGTAATTCATACCTGAAATTGAGGCCACACTTTTGGATGAGAGGGAAAATGAGCCGGTCCATGATGGGCACCAGGGTCAGGATGAGGATGGGGTTCACAGTCTGACAGGGAAGAGAGGGATTTCAGTCAAACTACATCAGATACAGGTCTGGTTCACCATTTCACACTATCTTAAATCAAGAAATTAAATCAAGCATTCTGCGTTAGTTCAGACAGGCCACGCTATCAGCTGATTGGAAAAATTCCAACTCCGCCCATATCAGCTGATCTGATTTCCTATGCGCTCAATTGGCAACTCTCAAACAGGGCGTCTTACTTAAGCGCAGCTTCAGTTCAGTCTGCCTGCTTGGCTGCTTCCGCTGCACGCTGCTTTGCAACCCACCCCCTCCCCAGCTCCGCCTTAAACTGTGTTTAACTTAATCAATGTCATTCTGTTGTCGTTGATGCATGCTCTGTTCTCAATGGGGGATTTCGTTGCCCTCCCAGTTAAAATAAATGGGAGGTTGTCCCCAGAAGCTGCTGCTGTTTCCTGTCTTGGCTTTTCATGGAGCTCATGATAAGGACGGGTAATTTAGAACAGAGCCAATATGCCAATAAAAAGTTGACTAAAAGTTTGTCCCTGGTGTTTTTGACTTAAGTGGACCTGACTTACATGAGCTTAATTAACTTTTATTCAGCAATGATGCATTTTTATCAAAAGTGACAGACTTTTATAATGTTTTAAAAGATTCCAATTTATAATTGGAATTATACTGCACTATTTAATTTATCAATGAATTTAAAAAAAAGAGATCAATTGGGTAGCAATATTCAATTTGAAATGCAATATGTAAAATGCCAGTGTATTTCTGTATTTAAATGTACATTTTCAATACTAAATGAGCAACATTTAGAGCAAAATGCTAATTCAAATTCAATAATATCATTAAAATTAGCTATTTTTACAATAGTTTTAACATATAATTTAAACATATATTTTAAAGTTTTATACGTTTCAAAATAAAGAATGTATAGCATTTTGCTCCAAACGTTGCGCATTTGGTATGGAAAATTACAATTTAAATACAGAAATACACTACCATTTGGCATATTGCAGTGCTATTTTCCATATTACATTTCAAATTGAATATTGCTACCCATATGCATCCATAAATATGAAGCAACACAACTAATAATCATAAATGGGTCTTGAGCATCAAATCCTCATATGAGAATGATTTGTGAACGATCATGTGACACTGAAGACACTGACATGTGATAAATTCAGCTTTGAGCACAGGAATACATTACACTTTACTATATATTCACACAGAAAACATTTTTCTTAAATTATAATAATATTTCAGAATATTACTGTTGTCTCACCTGCATCTGGTCTGGCTGCAGGATGAACCCTTTCTACAGACAGGAGGAAATGACATGGATTTTAAGAAAGACATACTTCTCAAGTGATATTTCATAAAGCTCTGTGTATTGAGCCTAGTTCAGCCACATTTTAGATCTTAATTGTGACTACAGACATCAGATCATGTTAGACTGACAACACAAACATAAAGTGAGAGTCACTGCTGACTAACTCAGAGCAATTCAATCAAATCAAGACACTCACAAAGTCTCCACTCATGGTGGTGGCCTGGAGAGTCCAGCGGGAGCCCTGGACACGATCAACAGACACAAAACGTTACCAAACACTAGCCCAACCAAAGGACCCGACACAGATACCAGGTCAGGCTTTACCTTTTGGTCAAACAGGGTCCAGAACATGGGCAGGGGGATGTAGAGGAACAGCACCTTCAACACCATCTTTATCTGAGCGATAAGAAGTTTCTATAGAAGAGAGAGAATAGAGGATGTGAGTGTATGTGTGTGTGTAGTTCATGGAATATCCTACATTGTGGACTAAATGTCCCCATAAATTGCATAAGTAATATCAGTAATGTTTGACCTTGTGTGTGTACTGTATGTGCATGTGTGTGTGTGTGTGTCTTCATTTGTAATATGATTTTTACAATTGTACTGTTATTATTACAATTTTATATAGAATGTTTAAACATGGGATGTCCCCGTTTAGATAGCTAGGTCAATGTGTGTGAACAGAGATGGCAGGACTGTGGCATACATCATATTTGTCATTGGCCCAGTCCATCCAGTGTTCCCTCTTTGGATGAATGCTGCTTCTGTGCCTGAAACGGTTCTTGAGGGCAAACTACAGAAAGAGAAAATTGTTTTAATGAGATGATCAGTGTTGGGGTAACTCACAAAATATCTGAGTTACTTTTCAAATAAGTAACGCAAGTTCTTTGTTTTCCCATGTGTTGACTGACAGCTCTCCTGTCCGCATGTTGAGAGGAATCAGGAGTAAGTGCAGACGGGTTGTGTGTGAACATGATGATTATTGCAGATCTGGACTAAATGTGAGCATTTACTCATCTGAGCTAAGGAGCAATGGCTTGTGGTACCATCACAGAGAGGCAGAAAATCCCTCTCCAGAACATTCACATTCACCGTTCCCTGCTGGTGGAACGATCTTCCCACCTCCATCCGCCAACATTCAAACGACAGCTGAAAACTCACCTCTTCCGTGAGCACTTAACCTTATCTTAAAAAAAACCCTCCTTATTTTCCTTCTATTTTCCTCTACTTCTTCACTGCCCTAGTGTATGATGCTCTGTGCGATGTCCAAAATGTAGTACTTCAGGCACTTTCTGTGTTTCGCTGCCTCCTCATGACAGATGCTTCCTGTACTCCTTAATTGTAATCGCTTTATCGCTTTGGATAAAAGCGTCTGCTAAATGCATTATTGTAAATGTAAAATCTGACTTCACAAAAACAGATTCAGCATTCCTCAAAAAAAAAAAAAAAAATAATAATAATAAAATACAAACTCAGGATATTACACAAATTTGCATTAATTAAATATGTTAAATTACGCAAATACACTTAATGCACTTAATTTCGCTTTATTATTTAGTGTCTTTGCTGCTGACCTTCAACGATTCAATTTATCCATACTAATAATAAAGGGGTGGTAAAACACATTCTTTCGAAGGCTTGATTGTGTTTGTGGGGTGCACTGTAACGTGTTCATGCTTCGTTTTTAAAAAATTGCATTATTTTTCATATATTTGACCTTTATTCTACACTGCTCTGTCCCTCCTTGTAAAAACGGTCTGATGGTTTCCGGGTTGTATGAAGCCGGTCCCTCAAAAATACGCAATGGGCTCAGATTGGTTAGCTGGCCCAGTGTGCCGTGATTCGCTAACCGCCTAGTGCACGTTTGTCGGAAACGTCACACCCCTTACCTTTACCGGTAGACTGTGCTTTGGTAGTATTAGAAACAATAGCGTCAATAAAACCATACCAATTTGAGCCCGAATCAGACCCAGAACATTTTAGTGAAGATGATCGAGCAGAACCTGTTCAGTCCTCAAGAGTAAAGACTGCGGATCTATAGTGATCGCTACTGAATGGCACTGTTACTTTTGTGTTTTTAGAACGATTATAGCCAAATATCTGTCGCAAGAACGAACACTAAACATTGGCTTTACTAGTAGCCAAATCAAACACAGAACCATGTTTAGCAGGCCTGTAGATAAACAACACATAAAAGCTCTAATCAAAAAATAATTTACACTAATGCCAAGTTCGCTGTTGAGATTTAAAACAGTTTGTAACGTTAGGTGTTTGTGGGATAACGTTAAGTATGAATGAGCATTTAACAAACTGGTTTGCAGAGCCAAATGAGCGTTGTCATCTGTGTACTTCCTTGCTACAACGTACAATTAACAATACGAACTATTACAGGAAAACACATCGATGAAAAATAAATCACACTTACAGGTTGTGGCCCGTAAACAGCTTCTGTTTTTAAATCCATCTTTCAGGACAAGCCGTTGTGCGAATCCTGCATTGAACTCGTGAAGATTGTGGAAGCTTTCCTCCGTGAAATGTGCAGCGGGAGCCGCGTGCGCCCTTCTCACACTGGCAGTGTTTGTCTCGCGCAGCTGAACCGCGGCTCGTGTATTGCAAATACAGACGAATATTGTCCATTCTGTCACATTTTCCGGTCTTCTCCTCCGACCCCTGTCTGTCTCGTGCTTTGATTTATGATGGGCAGCATATATCTGCTGCAAATGCCACCTGTTCCCCTCTGTCTCACAAACACATGCATATAACAGGTTGTATGTTAAACGCACTGCAACGCTCCCCCGTCCCTAGGAAGTCTGAACAAAGTGGACCTGCAATCCGGATGAAAATAACAGCGTTTCGTCTGCATTGTGGCAACAACACTCCAGCCTACTAACTATACCACAACAACGCTTCCCTGCGGCGATACAAAATGGCCTCGCCCCCCCTTATTTAATATTCTCGGAGGAGGGGTTTATGTAAATATTGGGGCTGGTGATGTCAGAGACCCTGGAGGAATGTCTAGTAGTCCCAAGCGGCCGTTTGCTGTAGTCCTTAGAAATTGATTTCTTTAAAAGCAAATATCTCCCTTTGCTTTAAACTTTGAACGTTGAAACTTTGCAGATGTTGTTTATGCTCAAACAGCAACATTACACACTAGCTAAAGTTAGAAAAGTGAAATTGTGGTTTACCACCCCAAAAATAATTGCTGAAGAGTGTTGAATTCTCTTCTGCAATCCAGAATAGTAACGGCGCCCTCTACTGTACAGGAGTGAATTCTGCCTTTCCCTTTGCATTTTCACTTTTGAGACCCTATTTTAATCTGAGCTCATGGCGCAGGTGCACTTAGGGCGTGTCCGAATCCACTTTTGCTAGTTTAACAACGGGAAAACCGGTCTGCGCTACAGGCGCATGGTCCAAAATGGTTGTCCCTTGTCTCTTAATGAGTCATGGGTGTGTTTTGGGCGTAATGTGCAATAAACCAATCAGAGTCTCATCTCCCTTTCCCTTTAAATTCCCATTTATAAAACTTTGCGTAGGATTTGCGTCAGAAGTGGCGTACGGATGAAACATAGGACGTGCATACGCACAGAAATATTCGGATTTATAAAATCTTACGCAGTTTTCCCTTAATAAATCACAATCCATTCTAAATGTAACGCAGCTTTTGCGGCCCATTTCATGTCACGCCCATAGCTGCCCATAAATAGTCCGTGAAACGCCCACAAGTTAATATTCATCGATTGCGAAATCATGGCAAACACAGAGAGGAGATAAAAAAAACGTAACTTCACTCAATGTGAAGTTATCGTTGGCGAGGTGGAAAAGAGGTTTGTTTGGAGGGCACATTGTGGGCAATACTAATGCCAAAAAGGCACTTGAGTGGCAAAAGTTTGCAGACGCCGTAAATGCTGTAGCCTCACAACCTCGGACCGTGGCCGAAATAAAAAAGAAACGATCGGACATCAAAGTCGAGGCAAAAAAGCGTCTAGCGCTCCATCGCCAGAGTGTGTCTGCCACGGGTGGGGTTAAGGGGACACTGGAGCTGACCCCTCTTGATGAGAGACTGGGGGCA
This sequence comes from Romanogobio albipinnatus, assembly GCA_023566225.1. NCBI lineage: Eukaryota > Metazoa > Chordata > Actinopteri > Cypriniformes > Gobionidae > Romanogobio > Romanogobio albipinnatus. Next base: position 52,319,833 of record CM042243.1, read on the forward strand.
ATTATTGTGGAATCCCTATTAATCCATATCCCTATTATCTATGTGGAAATGGGAAATAGTTCAGTGCAAATGTAATTTTTTGCAGTTTTCTGAATGGTTGAGACATACATCATACGCAGTGATGCCAGTAACGCGTTACTTAGTAACGCGTTACTCTAATTTGACCACTTTTTTCAGTAACGAGTAATCTAACGCGTTACTATTTCCAAACCAGTAATCAGATTAAAGTAACTTATCCAAGTCACTGTGAGTTACTTTTTTTGTCATTTTCCTTAGTAAAAATATATATTTTTGCTTTCTTGTTTAGTCTCAGCAGGGTTGTTCTCTTACGAGAGGTTCTCTCGTATTGCGTAAGTTCCTTACGCTACGGGAAAGTATTCTTTCTTCGAGATTTCTGAAAAACCCAAAATTATCCTTAATTTTGTAACATTGTCAACGCAGTGCGGCAGCCTGGCAGACCATAGCAGGCTATTCCAGCGTGCTATTGGCTGCTCTGCTGGCAACTGCAGCAGCCTATCGGTGAGCCCGCGTGACGTGGCGACCAATGAGGGCGCTTCGCGCCCACCTGGCTTCATTTGCCTACAGGTGGGGCGTGGCCACGTGTATATAAGCAGGGCTCACGGGCTGCATATTCGATTTTCTTTTCTTCAGCGAAGCCCTTCGCATCGCTGGATCTGGAACCCGCCGCCGTGATCGTGCAGACGAGCAAGCAGAGGACAGCGCCTGGAGAAGCCGGCAGCATCGCGCCACCTTCAGCCATCCGTGCCTGCTCTGCTATCCGGCAGCATTATATCCTTTCATTGCACGTGTTCTCGCCGTTGCGTCACACGTTTCATAAAAGAGCACGAGCGTTTTTATCAAAACGCCTCGTTCCACCTGCGGCTCGTGCCACGTGCAGCTCAGCACCAGAGACCGCCATGTGTCTGCGCTCTCTGTCTGGGCCGTGACCACGCCGCCGCCGCACTCCTCGCGGGCGAATGCCCCGAGTGTGAGGAACTCTCTATGTCGACCCTGCGGGCTCGACTCGAGCAGTTTTATGACGACATCACTCCGCTGTTCCCCCCCTCTGTTCAAGCCGCGCCACCGCGCCGCTTACAAGAGATGGTTGAAATGAACGGTCTCGGAGCGAGCCTCCTCCCCCTCTGTTCAAGCCGCGCCGCTTACAAGGGATGGTAGGAATGAACGGTCTCGGAGCGAGCCTTCTCCCCCTCTATTCAAGCCGCGCCACCGCGCCGCTTTCAAGGGATGGTAGGAATGAACGGTCTCGGAGCGAGCCTCCTCCCCCTCTGTTCAAGCCGCGCCACCGCGCCGCTTGCAAGGGATGGTAGAAATGAACGGTCTCGGAGCGAGCCTCCTCCCCCCCTCTGTTCATGCCGCGCTGATGCGCCGCTTATATACAAGGGATGGCAGAAATGCACGATCCTGCAGCTCTCTTTACGTTACAAGAGAGCTGTTCCACCCTCGCGCACATTTTTCAGTCCCCTCATGAGTTCAGGCGACTGGAATTGTTCATATTGCTGTACACGAGCCTGTTAAGACACGCACGCCAGCAAACATACGCCGTCATAAGACATGACGCTGACATATGCTCTCCAACGAACCCGCACTCCCCCCTCTTGGACCGCGCAGATTGCGCCGTTCACAAGGAATGTGAATGCGCTCGGTCACGAGCACGTTCAGCGCGCGCGCACGTGCGCGCGCCGCACTCACCGGGAAATTAACAGAGGGTGTTTTCGTCCCGCTGTGGCCGGACGAACCGCCATTCTCTAGCATTTCTCAGCCCCCTCTCTAGTTCAGGCGGCTGGAAATATTACTATTGCAGTAACGAGCCTGTCTTTTATGCACGCACGACTGCCAACAAGCACGAGGACGTACTGCTGTATGCTCGCGCTAACTGAACGCTATTGTGTCCCTCCCGGTAGCACAGTGGCAAAATCAGCGGCTGAAACGCCGGAGACCCGAGTTCGAGCCCAGCTCTCGCGGAAGATAAAAATGTTTTACTGTCCACTTCCCCGGGCTCGCGGCCAGTTTTTCTTACATACAGAAAGCTAACTCGCACCACGTGGTGCTCGAGTATTTTTGGACGTCTATACATAAGGAGAGAAAAGACGGTTAAGTCCCGCTGCGGCCAGACCACCGTTAAAACTCTGTTTTTCCTGTCAGTCCCCACTCCTGTGGCTACTGCAGATGTTTTCCACGCAGCCTACGAGCCGGCGAACTCGCCCTCTCGCCTGTTTCCAACTGTAGCCCCTCCAAAGTCCTCCTAGCAGAGGGGGGAAGCGACGGTTAAGTCCCGCCGTGGTCGGACCACAGTCAAAACTCTTCTTCCTGTCAGCCCCCACTCCTGTGGCTGCTGCAGATGGCTCTCACGCAGCAAACGAGCCGGCAAAACTGCCCTCTCGCCTGTCTACAACCGCCGTTTTTATGACGAACCAGAGAAATCACGAAGTTGCCTTTTTTCTGGTTGCACGGCTCACGCCGTATGTGTTTTCAAATGCAGTAAACGTGCCCACTTTTGTGTTCACCCCTGCACCCAAGCACCACAAATCCCGTGTCTCTCACTCACATAAGGCGGCCACCGGCTGCTCGAGTGCTAGAGTTAGGTCACGTGTCCGCTTATTTGCGCCCACGCCTAATCACCACACGCGCTGTCACACAGCCACTCTTAACCGGTCATGTTCCACGCGTAAGAGTTGTGCCCGCTCAAACGCGCTCACACATTTTCGCGAACATTCTGCCCCCGGCGCCATGCGCCGCGCCACACACCATTTGTTCTCAGCCCAAGGTGGCCGGAACGACGAGTGTAAGGCCACACACAAGCCACTCCCTGCTCGAAGCGGCAGAGATACAGTGTGTAGGGCGGCCAGCCATCGCGAGCGATCGGCTGGCCCACAGCACAGAGAGCGCGCGCACTGCGCCCGCCCCTCCTATACAGGCCGTCGAACCCGCAAAGCGCGGCGTTTCGAGCCCGGAGGCCGTTCTATCCCGTGTGGCACACGCGAGAGCGTGGGAAGCCATTCCAGGTGTATCAGAATGGGTGCTGAAAACAGTGAAGCACGGCTACACTCTGCAGTTCGCTCGCCGCCCTCCGCGCTTCTGTGCGCGTACGGAGACGAGAGTGAGCGAGGAAGTAGCACATCTACTTCGAGCGGAGATAGCCACACTGCTGTGCGAAGGGGCTATAGAACCGGTTCCCCATTCTATGAGCGAGTCAGGCTTTTACAGCCGGTATTTTCTCGTGCCAAAAAGGGTTGGGTCGCTCAGACCGATTCTGGATCTGAGGCGTCTGAACAAAGCTCTTATGAGAAGATCGTTCAAGATGCTCACGACCAAGCAGATCCTCGCGCATATTCGCCCGAGAGACTGGCTAATCTCCCTAGATTTGAAAGATGCATATTTTCAAATCAAGATAACGCCGCGTCACAGGCCATTCTTACGATTCGCCTTCGACGGCCAGGCTTATCAATACACCGTCCTTCCGTTCGGCCCGTTCGGTACATTTACGAAGTGCATGGACGCGGCCCTCGCTCCCCTGAGAGGTCGAGGGATGCGAGTGTTGAACTATCTGGACGATTGGCTCATCCTGGCGCAGTCAGAGGCCGAGCTCCTCGCCCACAGGGCAATGCTGCTCAGCCATCTGGACAGCCTGGGGCTCACGGTCAATTGGACCAAGAGCTCATTAGTGCCCACGCAATCAACCTCATTTCTGGGTTTGAATCTGGACACTGTGGCAATGTCAGCCCGCCTGTCACCCCAACGCGCGCGCCAAGTTCGGCGCATGGATGCGTACTTCCGGCCGGGCAAAATCGCACCTCTCAAGCTCTTTCAGAGGATGCTGGGACGTATGGCCTCAGCTGCAGCTGTGCTCCAGCTGGGCTTAATGCGCATGCGCCCGCCGCAATGCTGGTTAAACGCCCGAGTGCCTCACAGAGCCTGGGCGTCCGGAGGCTTCAGGATCAGAGTGACTCAGGGATGCGTTTCAGCCCTAGAGCCCTGGTTAGTAGCCGACTGGTACCAGCGGGGAGTGACGATGGGAGCCATCTCACACCGCAAGGTCATCTCGACGGACGCCTCCACCACGGGTTGGGGCGCCGTTTTCGAGGGCAGATCGGCCTCGGGCCTCTGGTCGAGCGGGGAAAAGCTCCTACACATAAACTGTTTGGAGATGATAGCGGTAGAGAACGCGCTCAAGCAGTTTCTCCCGCTTATACGAGGACACCACGTGTTGGTCCGGTCGGACAATACCACAGTGGTGCCCTATGTGAACCGGCAGGGCGGTGTCAGGTCCATGTGTCTGGGCAATCTGACAGAACGCCTGCTCGTGTGGGCACACAGCTCGCTGCGCTCGCTGAGAGCTGCGCACGTACCGGGCCACCTCAATGTGGGCCCGGACAAGCTGTCCAGGGGCCTCATTCTCCCAGGAGAATGGTCCCTGCACCCTCAGACAGTCCAGCTGGTATGGCGCCTATTCGGCAGAGCGGAGCTCGACCTCTTTGCAACAAAAGAGAACGCCCGCTGCCCGAGGTTTCTGTCCAAAAGCGAGGATGCGCTGTCCCAACCTTGGCCCAGCTTCCCGCTGTATGCTTTCCCGCCGATTTCCCTATTGCCCCAGGTCATAGCGAAAATCAGGGAGACGCGCCGCCTGGTGCTCCTTATAGCGCCGCGCTGGGAGAACCAGATTTGGTACCCAGAGCTGGTGAAGCTGTCGCACTCACCCCCCTGGCCAGTTCCGCTGAGAGCAGACCTCCTCTCTCAAGCAGGAGGGTCAGTTTGGCATCCCCATCCAGAGCGTTGGTCTCTGCATGTATGGGTGACCAACGGATACCCGTTGACCTGCCCGAAGGGGTTATGAACACGATTTCACACTCTAGAGCCCCCTCGACGAGGCGGTTATATAGTTCTAAGTGGTCGGTGTTCACTGAGTGGTGTGTTTCCAAGGGATTGGACCCACAGCAATGTGGGGTCCAGCGGGTGCTCTCCTTCCTCCAAGAGCTTTTGGAACTGGGCAGGTCCCCTTCCACGCTCAAAGTGTATGTGGCGGCTATAGCAGCGTTCGCTCAGACGACACTAGGTAGCACGCTAGGAAGGAACGAGCTCATCATCCGTTTCCTCAGAGGAGCCAGACGGATGAATCCCCCGCGGCCCCCATCGGTTCCTATATGGGATCTGGCCTTGGTCCTAGAGGCCCTGAAGGCTCATCCTTTTGAACCGCTCGAGACTGTGGAACCAAGGTTCCTTTCGCTAAAAACCGCGTTCCTGATAGCTCTGGCTTCAGTGAAACGCGTGGGGGATCTACACGCGCTCTCAGTGAGCCCGACGTGTATGGAGTTCGGTCCTAATGACTCTAAGGTCATTCTCAGACCGAGGCATGGTTATGTCCCCAAAGCGATTGGCACTCCCTTCAGGGCGCAGATTATCTCCCTCTCGGCTCTGCCAGCATCCGACGAGGGGGACGGTGGCAATATCCTCTGCCCTGTCAGGGCATTGAGGGTTTATGTCACACGCTCCGCCGCCTTCAGGCGTTCTGAGCAGCTATTTGTTTCGTTTGGTGGGCGCACTAAAGGTCTCGCCTCCTCGAAACAGACCCTTTCCAGGTGGATAGTGGACGCGATTGCAACTGCATACGCTTCCAAACACCTGCAGTGCCCGCTAGGTGTCAGAGCACACTCCACCAGAGGCATGGCCTCTTCGTGGGCTTGGGCCAGAGGGATTTCCATCCACGATATCTGTATGGCGGCAGGCTGGGCCTCCCCGTCTACGTTCGTGAGATTTTACAATCTGGAAGTTCCTGCCTTACAGGCGAAAGTGTTACCAGTTCAATAGGGCTGTTGGTCCTGCCCAGTGATTCTGCGCAGACATAGCTCACATACTGGTAGTAAGTTCGGTACTAGGCTCATGTGAATTTGAAGGAGACCGGCGGTGCCGTTTCCTCATTTACGAGACGAGCTGTTGTGAGTTTGAAGGTGACCGGCGGTGCCGTTACCTCACTCATATAACAAAATATTGTGAATTTGAAGGCGACCGGCGTTGCCGTTCCCTCATTCATGAGACAAGGTGTGGTGAATTTGAAGGAGACCGGCAGGTGCCGTTCCCTCATTCATGGGACAGGGTGTTGTAACCACCCGTTGTAACCACCCGTCAGTTCGAATGAAGTGTCTGTAGATGTGGTGGCCCGTTTTCCTTACCGGCCACCCTGCCCGAGCAGTGTTATGGTCCCCGGTTCCCTGGGATACATATGCTGTACGCAAGGCGCGCACGGCGTTGACAATATGTTCCCGTAGCGTAAGGAACTTACGCAATACGAGAGAACCTCTCGTAAGAGAACGATACTCGGTTACTTAACGTAACCTCGGTTCTCTCTAGAAGAGGGAACGAGTATTGCGTTCCTTGCCGTGCGCCCCGCGGGCTTTTACGCTTCAGAACTACGAAAACCGAATATGCAGCCCGTGAGCCCTGCTTATATACACGTGGCCACGCCCCACCTGTAGGCAAATGAAGCCAGGTGGGCGCGAAGCGCCCTCATTGGTCGCCACGTCACGCGGGCTCACCGATAGGCTGCTGCAGTTGCCAGCAGAGCAGCCAATAGCACGCTGGAATAGCCTGCTATGGTCTGCCAGGCTGCCGCACTGCGTTGACAATGTTACAAAATTAAGGATAATTTTGGGTTTTTCAGAAATCTCGAAGAAAGAATACTTTCCCGTAGCGTAAGGAACTTACGCAATACTCGTTCCCTCTTCTAGAGAGAACCGAGGTTACGTTAAGTAACCGAGTATCGTTCCTGCATAGAGAATTACGAGGCGGCCGCTCCGTCAAATTTCTTGCCGCCTCCGTCTGTCGACAAAACTCAAGACAGGCAGTCACTTGCTCAGATTAGGCATGTCGTGATAATTAAATAATCATCAGAAATATATATTGTCACATCCTTCAGCAACCATTATTAGTATATTATGATTTGCTAGTACAAAGTCATCTAAAGCCATTCCATAGCTGAATGTCTTTCCTCCGCTGTAGCTGTCAATCATTCTCCGTTCAGCATTCAAACTGCGCGTCGTTCGGTTCCAGTCAGCAGCTGCACGGGAAAGCTCACTCCATATTATATATTCCCGTTATAATACTTGATATGTTGATAAAATAATGTATCTTTCTGGAGTTAATCTAGCGGTTTCTGAAAGATGTTGTGCTCGCTACTCAGGTGACAACACAAGGACTATTATAGCATCACACGCACAATAACCAGAATTAAAAACTGTGAAGAAACAAATAATCAGTGAATATTTGGACCGATATAGGCTACATAGTAGACTAGGATTTGTGGGCTCAACGCTCATCTTCTCTTTATGCCGTGAACTTTTCAATGTGCACTCGCGCTGCACTGCACACTGACTCCATGTTGCTTTAAGCACATCATTCTGCACCCGAGATGCGCATAAGCGCTTTGTTGCCGCTCTGTTTTGAAGCGTTTCATATATTTTCATAGTTTTGTGCACTTAAAGATTATTAAAAAATATATTGTTCTCACGGATCGATCATATATTTGTTGTCCCTTTACAAGGCTGCACATTACGTTTACAATAAAATATAAATCTTGTAATTTTATATTATTTGTGTAGGCCCATATAATTATTTACATTCATATATAAATATAAATTAAAAATTAAATATAAATTGTTTTTCATAAATGTATTTAATAAGAACACAAAGTAATTTGTACCTTTTCATTAACATGTTTAGGGTTTTATGTTTAGTGTTTTATGTTTAGTGTAGTGTATGTTTTATGTTTAGTGTTGGCAAAAACGGTTGTCATTTTTATGTTGAGGCTGCAGAGGTGTTGTCGGCAACTGATGAATGTAACTAATAAAGTAACTTGTAATCTAACTTAGTTACTTTTAAAATCAAGTAATCTGTAAAGTAACTTAGTTACTTTTAAAATCAAGTAATCTGTAAAGTAACTAAGTTACTTTTTCAAAGTAACTGTGGCAACACTGATCATACGTTACTTTATAAAAAATAAAACAAACTAAAGGCATATGCATGAGTACCATGATTCCATAGCTTATGAAGAAATTTTTACTATGAAAACAACTTTCCCCAGTGGACAATTAATCTATCTATCTATCTATCTATCTATCTATCTATCTATCTATCTATCTATCTATCTATCTATCTATCTATCTATCTATCTATCTATCTATCTATCTATCTATCTATCTATCTATCTATCTATCTATCTATCTATCTATCTATCTATCTATCTATCTATCTATCTATCTATCTATCTATCTATCTATCTATCTATCTATCTATCTATCTATCTATCTATCTATCTATCTATCTATCTATCTATCTATCTGTCTAATTAGGGGCCAAGCACCAAAGGTGCGAAGGCACCTATTGAAACCGTATCCGTTCTTATTATTATTAGGGGCCAAGCACCAAAGGTGCGAAGGCACCTATTGAAACCGTATCCGTTCTTATTATTATTAGGGGCCAAGCACCAAAGGTGCGAAGGCACCTATTGAAACCGTATCCGTTCTTATTATTATTAGGGGCCAAGCACCAAAGGTGCGAAAGCACCTATTGAAACCGTTCCCATTCCTATTATTCTTTTTCTTCCGTTTCTTCTTCTTCCGCCACGAAGTCTATGGCAGCCCATAGAACCGTATGGTAAAAAGTTGTGAAATTTGGCACACTCATAGAGGACAGTCTGAAATGCCACCATAGCAAATTTGGAGTCTCTAACTCAATCCCTCTAGCGCCACCACCTGTCCAAAGTTGCACTCATGTTTATGCTAATAACTTTTGAACCATAAGGGCTAGAAACAAAATTCTTTTGACGTCATTTTCCATCATGAAAATTTTCCCGCCATTTTGAATTTTCCAAAAAAACAACTTTTGCAAACTCGTCCTAGACGGTTCATCCGATTTGTACGAGAATTTTACCAGATCATCTTCAGACAATGCTGACAAAAAAACATGGAATTCAAGTTGATTCGTTAAATCGTTTTTGATAAACACGCGAACAAATTTTACGTAGCGGTTGCGAAAATACACTTAAGGCAATATCTCCACAACACTTTATCGTATTCAAACCAAACTTGGTACAAGTCATCACAAGCATGACCTGAGGCAACATACAGCGTTTCGGCGCAGCTCCACCTACCGTTTGTCCAAAAATCATAAAAGCATAAAAGTGGTCTCGTTAGATTCAGGTCGGCATGCTGAGTCGTTTGATATCCAATTTTACCATATCAGCCATTTTGACTGTCGGCCATTTTGAATTATGTGTTAAAATGCTGTATTTTATCAACGCATGAACGGATTGTTACAAAACTCGGTATGGGTCATCAGCACGATGCCCTGAAGTAGCCTGAGAAGTTTCGAAACAGCGCCACCTAGTGGATAATTTTTTTTCAAACACTTATAACTTTGGGTGAGATTGACTTATTCTCATGGGAGTCACTTTTTTGGTCTCCTGAATCCTTGCTGAGTCCAACAATACCAGATTTGCCAGGTTTCGGTCTATGGTTTGTGCAGCGTTGTAATTTAGCGCTTTAAAAACATTAGCTGATATCTTCGAAACCGCTAGTCTGATCGAGACGAAACCAGCGTCAGAAGTTCGAAAACATAGGTCGATAGCTATACACCAATGCCCAAATGTCAAAATATTGATAGTAAGGGGGTGTAAAATCCAATCAAAGTCAGGTGTCAGTCATTTTTCATGTGTTTTTTCATATAAATGTCTATAACTCCAAAACGAAACAAGATATTTTCACCAAAATTGACACAGACATGTTTGGGCTCACTCCGAGGACACATAAAAAATGGTAGGATTGTGCCACTTGGTGGCGCTATAATAGAACAAAACATGAAATTCCCATTGACTACAATGCGGTATTATGATATAAAATGCCATTGCCAGCCATTTTGGAATGTCTTGTCTTCTTCTTTGCGCCTGGCTGCTTGCAGCTATATTTGCATCTATATCTGCTCCGCCAGACGGACACATTGACGAGAATATCCGTTTTGTACATTATTTTGTTCTGTTTACTATATTATTTATGAGGATGAATTGCATAACATGCCAATATTATTGCAGAACATATTTCACTTTTCTTTTTGCAAATATGTGTTCATTTGCATTTCTGTTGTAATTTTCGTTTGATTTTGTTTGTTTTGCAATGCAGATCGATCAAACGGGTGTCCGTGTAGGCTGTTAATTGTAAGACTTGCTTTGTGAAGTCTTCATGTTATTTATGAGAGGCAATATTGCCATTTCTTTTACACAACGGTCTACAGTTTCACACACTTTCACGTTCCTTCCATCTGCCGACGGTGTCGCCATTTCTCATTTCACCCGTTTTTGTGTGTACGCCTGGGTCAGAGCTTGAGCGAAGGACCGCACATTTTCCCGTCAAGTTTGCTTTTTATAAATGCCAATTATTGCGTAGAGAACGGCGTAAGCCGTCTTTTGTGCGTACGCAACGTTTATAGTTAATGAGGCCCCTGATGTTCAGATCAGACGCCCATGAGTGAACAGATGCGCCAGTGCATTTGATATTTAAACAACGTGACGCTGGACGTGAACATGAGAACTTTATCTTAGCCACAAATAGACCTTTTTTGCAAGCCCAGTCTTGGTGAGAAAAAGTAATACAAAGGTAATGCAACTTTCCATAAAAAGTAACTAATGCAATTAAGGCAAAAAGTGACTTAAACTTGATAGTGTTCTTCACACAAAGGTCATCATATGACGTTGGAATATAGAGCACAAGTCAAAAAGACTGCTTTCATGATACTTCTATGGTACTTTATAGCCTGTCACCTGTGTGGAAAAGAGCAATCTGCAAAAGATCTCTTTATGTCGCACAGAAAATATAAAATCATGGTTTGAACCCATACGTTTTCATTTTTGTATTAAATATTCCTTTCCACAGAATCTCTAGTGGTTGAGTAAGTCCGACTCACCCCGATGCATTTACACACGGACCAGATGATGTTTCCTTCTGGATCTGTCTTGACATACATGCCACTGCCAGCGATGAACACCACTGTAACACACAGCACACATCAGAAACACATACACAGAACACAGTGTGTGTTCAGTGGACTCAGTCTTACCCAGCGATACGACCATGAGAACGGCTGGGACCCCAAAGGCCAGAGGATAGCACTGCTGCTGTGTGTGGATGCCACACTCCTGAGCTGCCCACGGAGGAGGAGGATGAGGAGGAGGAGGAGGAGGAGCGTTAGTCAGGGAGAAGGGTATTATGGAACAAATACAATGGACATGTGTGTTAAAGTGCCCCTATTATGCTAGATTAAAGCCTCCTAATTTAGTTTTGGAGTTTGAAGCATGATGGGGCACTTTTAATGCGAGTACCTCTGAGAACAGGCGTAATGAGCGTGGAAAGAAGACTTCCTGCGTTGATGCACAAATAAAACACTGAGAAAAATGTGTTGAGCTGGCGACTCTGTAACGATCAACATCACAACAAACCATTAGACAGAAAGGTGAAGAAGAAGTAAAGCTGATGAAGATGTTTAGGATGTATCGTACCTGATGTTCCTGAAACTGATCGCCACCAAATGCAGCCACACATGGTTTAATACCGCCAGTGCCCAGAGCGATGAGGATCAAACCCAGCATGGACAGAGCGCTGAAATACAAACATGACTTTACACAACTGTACAAACTGTATGTTCTCTCCCCTCACACTGACCCTACCCCTAAACCGACCCATCACACAGACTATTTTATTAATAATTTACACCACTTTTCAAAAACACACACTCTGAGATTGTCATATATGCTTTTGTAGATATACACCAATCAGGCATAACATTATGATCCCTAATATTGTGTTGGCCCCCCTTTTGCTGCCAAAAGAGCCCTGACCCGTCGAGGCATGGACTCCTCTAGACCCCTGAAGGTGTGCTGTGGTCTCTGGTGTTGGCAGCAGATCCTTTAAGTCCTGTAAGTTGTGAGGTGGGGCCTCCATGGATCGGACTTGTTTGTTCAACACATCCCACAGATGCTCGAATGGATTGCAATCTGGGGAATTTGGAGGCCAAGTCAACGCCTCAAACTCGTTGTTGTGCTCCTCAAACCCTTCCTGAAGCATTTGTGCTTTGTGGCGGCGCATTATCTGCTGAAAGAGCCACAGACACCAGGGAATGCCGTTTCCATGAGAGGCTGTACATGGTCTCAACAATGCTTAGGTAGGTGGGACGTGTCAAAGTAACATCCACATGGATGGAGGACCCAAGGTTTCCCAGCAGAACATTGCCCAAAGCATCACTGCCTCCGCCGCCACGCATTCTTCCCATAGTGCACCTGGTGCCATGTGTTTCCCAGGTAAGCCACGCACACACACCCGGCCATCCACGTGATGTAAAAGAACACGTGATTCCTCAGACTAGGCCACCTTCTTCTCCGTGGTCCAGTTCTGATGCTCTCGTGCCACTGTTGGTGCTTTGGGTCGGTGGACAGGGGTCAGCATGGGCACCCTGACTGGTCAGCGGCTATGCCGCCCCATACACAACAAACTGAGATGCTCTGTGTATTCTGACACCTTTCTATCAGAACCAGCATTAACTTCTTGAGCAGTTTGAGCTCCAGTAGCTCGTCTGTTTGATCGGACCACACGGGCCAGCCTTCGCTCCACACGTGCATCAATGAGCCTCGGCCACCCATGACCCTGTGGCCGGTTCACCACTGGTCCTTCCTTGGAGCACTTTTGATAGAGACTGACCACTGCAGACCGGGAACACCCCACAGGAGCTGCAGTTTTGGAGATGCTCTGACCCAGTCGTCTAGCCATCATAATCTGGCCCTTGTCAAACTCGCTCAAATCCTTACGCTTGCCCATTTTTCCTGCTTCTAACACATCAACTCTGAGGATCAAATGTTCACTTGCTGCCTAATATATCCCACCCACTAACAGGTGATGAAGAGATCATCAGTGTTATTCACTTAACCGGTCATAATGTTATGCCTGATCGGTCATAAATTGTATGCTGATTCTATTCTAATGCAGCTAATGGACAGAGATGAACTGTGTGTTGACTGACTCACATGTGGAAGGTGAAGTTATCCGGCGTGCCGTCTCGGTTAGTATCTGTGATGTCATGAATAGTGCTGACGGCCATGATGACCTGGCCAATGGCGTACACTATAGACAGGTATATGATTGTTCTGAAAGCACACAAGCAGCATCACAGCATTCACTCTCAAAGTCTGGGACAGATCCTGATTCGTCAGCCAGGGAATTTCCTCATAAAACCTACTTGAACTTGCCAAGCCAGGAATCAGCGATGATGGCCCCCATGATGGGCGTCAAGTAGCACAGCGCCACAAAGGCATGATAGATTGAGGTCGCGAGGTCATCGTCCCAAAGCAGAAAATACCGGAAATACAGCACCAACACAGCTAGACAGACAAAGGCAGGTTCATGATCACTTAATCACAACCACAGAGTCAGTTTATAGTTTGCTCTTTTACTGTATTATTGCAAGCAGTGAATCTACTGGAATTGCTTTCTATTGATGTTTGAGCTTCTCTCTTATTTTTGAAACCATAAAAGTGTCTGTGCATCAGAGACTGTGAAGATCCTACACTCGGTTAAACTCTACCCACATATGACGGGACGTTCTCACGACCTCGCATTCCCTAAAAGTTCTCTAAAGGTGAGGAAAATCCTGAACCTTTACAGAACATTAGGAACGTTCCTAAAACGTCTTCTTTTGGTTATGAAAGTGCTGCAGTTCAAGGTTCCCTATATGACTCCTATATCCCTATATAGGGGGACGTTCCATTTTGGTTATTCAATGGTCACATAGCAAAGTTACAAAGAGGATATTTGGGACATTAACAGAACGTTCTCACACGGTTCCCTGTTAGTCAGATGGGGACGTTTCATTCGGGACTGCGCTGCAACATAACTAGTTCAGTGCTCAGTCTCTACACTACATTCCCATTACGTTTGCAGGACCTTTAGAGAACCAACTTAGAATGTTCTTTGTTGGTCCTACTGTATTTAGGTCCTTCCATCACGTTTTCAGAACGTTTGAGGGAATCAATGTACACTGGGCTGCTTTGCAAATGAGGGTCAGTAAAACACAGGATTTGCACAAAAGTTGCTTCTCAAAGATGAGGCAACACCAACTGTTTGTCCAACTTTATATCCAGAACATGTAAGTACCGCACGTTATATTTTATGAATGTGTGCAAAATGCCTTTGTGAATGTGGCTAAAGTTACCGTTGCCATTGACTGTATTCACAGAGATCAGAGCAATGTAATTTGTTTTATTTTTAAGAAGTAATAAAAAAAAAACGGCGCTGTTGCTCTACAGGCTCACGCATCCCCAATCCAGCGCTCCAGAGCGGCTCACAATCAATGAATAGCGCACATTTATGCCAGGATATTGTTTATGAACTAATGCTGATGAATAATGACAATGTTTACTTTACGATGTTTATATAGTAATGTGTTTTAGATGTAACAATGCATATTTTATCTCCTCATCTCTGAACTTGAATGAGCTCCTGCAACTGCAATAGTAAGGCGCATACATTTCAAAATAAGAGTCCCGGTGTATTTCCAGCTGGCTTATAATTAAAAGTCACGCATTATATATTCGTTTTTGCTTACACAATAAACTGTATTTAGTTTCATTCCCATTTAATTCATAGTCAGGAGGAAAGACCAGTATTTAACACATATTAAATAAAGTATCAGGGTTATAATAGTTCACTAAAACCATTAAAAAAAATCTTTGTTACTTGAAATTAAATAAATGTTAACTGAAATTAAAAAAATAAATAAACAAACTTATTTGAAGCTTTAGCTTAACATGATATACTAACTAAAACAGAAATACAAAGTTTTAAAAACAATATATATGTTTTTAAAAACAAACAAAAAACTGAATTGAGCTCTTTCGTGTATTTTTAATGTCAAAAACAAAATGATGTCAAAATGTCAGTTCAAGTGACAGTCGGTTATGTGATGCTTAAATGCTTAATGTATTACAATTGAACTAAACTACTGTAGATTTAGTCGACTAAAACTAGACTAAAACTAAAAACAATTCAGGTGACTAAAATATGACTAAAACTAAATGGCATTTTAGTCAAAAGACTATGACTAAAACTAAATCAAAATATGCTGTCAAAATGAACACTGGATAAAATGGTAGCTTTAGCCACGTTAGCACGATTTGGAAACACACATTATAAAGTGCTGTACTTGCGTGTTTTGGATATGAAGTTGGATCATGAAGGGTTAGTGTTGCCCCATCTTTGAGAAGCAACTTTTGTGCAAATCCTGTGTTTTACTGACCCTCATTTGCAAAACAGCCCAGTGTACATTGATTCACACAAACATGTTCTGAAAACGTGATGGAAGGACCTAAATAGGACCAAAAATAACATTCTAGGTTGGTTCCCTAAAGGTCCCGCAAACGTTATGGGAATGTAGTGTAGAGACACCGTCTTATAGTAATGGTCCCTGTGACGACTTACGAGGTGTAGTACTTTATTTTGTCTCTGGGTTAATGTTGTGTGTGTTCTCAGGTTGAGCGCTGTGACACAGTTGTGGAGAAGTGACGGTGATTAACCATGCTGCTTATAAGAAGTTTGAGAGTTGACAAGAGAGTTGGGATATGAT
Source organism: Romanogobio albipinnatus (assembly GCA_023566225.1). NCBI lineage: Eukaryota > Metazoa > Chordata > Actinopteri > Cypriniformes > Gobionidae > Romanogobio > Romanogobio albipinnatus. Next base: position 52,335,502 of record CM042243.1, read on the forward strand.
GTGTTGGCACCAAAGGCTGGGAGCGTGATCTCTGCGTTCCTGGAAGCTTGGATATCCTGTTGGCTCTCTTATCCTCTCCTGTCCAAGGCTTGATGTTGTTGTTTTGTAATTGTGTAATTTTATTCCTTATTTTATTATTTTGAAAATTTGACTACGTGTATGGCCTCTCCATTCATGTTGCTTCTCCTCGAGTCAAGTGGTTGTAACAGTCCCCTAAACGTTCCCGGAATGTCCAGAATGTTCCCTGAAGGTCCGCCAAATAACATCCCCCAACACTTAAAATGACTGTCTGAACATTTTAGGATCGTTACTATTAAGTGACGTAACATTTCTAGCAGGGTAGGTGGCACTGTAATAATTACATTTAAAGGTGCACTATGTAACTTTTTCTGTCCGCTAGAGGTCGCCTATTCAAAACAAAGGCGTGGTTTGATGACGGCAAGTTTGAGAGCAGAATCTTGGGACATGTGGTCTTCAGCTCACAGCCGTTGGGAAAGAATCGGGACAGGACTCGGGCAGAAATCATGTTGATGTGATTATTAACGTTACTGTAGTCTGAAGCAGAGCAGGAGCGAGTGTTGTGGAGCTGAGGAACCGCTGGAGCGATTGTTAATAAGATGAACGCAACACACGCCTCGCAAGCAGCGGGACTTTTATTATGACACAGTCGCCGGTGCCACTTCCGCTCCTCCACTCATGAGTTTTACTGAAAAAAATGTTACATAGTGCAGCTTTAAAATTAAAGGAAATTATAATTGTATTTTATTTTATTTATTTATTTATTTTTTATTTAGGAGTGCAAAACTTACAACATAGGGTGAACACAGAACACAACAACAAAACACAAAAAACAACAATAAAACAGCAGTAATAATAACAGCAATGAAAAATAAGCAGAAATGACAGATAATAATAGTAATAGTGGAAGAATTTAAATAGTAATAGCATGTATAGTAATAATGATACTATTTTGTGATGGCGGCAACAGTAATATCAATAATAATAATAACAGTAATAATACAATAATGATACTAAAGATGGTGATAAGTTGTGTTGACGGAAATAGTAATATCAATAATAATAGATAACATTGATAATGATAATAATGATAACAACAACAGTAGTAGTACTCATAGAATTTTTTTATATATATATATATATATATATATATAATAACAATAGTAATAAAAACAATAGCAATGCTAAAGATGGCGATGATAACATTTTGTGAGGACGGCAACAGTGATGTCAATAATAATTACAGTAGTAACAATAATAATAATAATAACTACAATAACAATGACAAAATGACAATAGTAACAATAAAATGACACATACCTAACACATACCACACCTCTCCTAGTTTCTGTGTCAGTGTGCATGTTTTCTCTTTTTTTCCTCTTCTCATTCATAGTACAGTTACTATTTGTATGTATGCCTAAGCTGAGGTGGTGCATTAAGAAGGGTAAGAAGGGTGTAGTGCATTAAAATCATGTGTGGTATATGTTAGGTGTTGATTTGACTTGGTTACATTTTTATATTTTAGATATTTATATCATTATTACTATCATCACCATCATCACTACTTCATTTATTTATTTATTTATTTATTAATATTTGTAATCATTTAAGATATACATTATACCATTTCCGTCCTTATATCAAGCAAAATGTCATCACATCGCCCTCATTCATCACCGCTAAATGTTTCCATGATATTGAAAATATGAATAACATTAATGTCAATAATAATGAAAATACTCACAATATTACTAAAACCTTGTGTAAATATGTATAATAATAAATTAATACATAATTAATCAGGGTGATTGTGTCAGATTTGTAATCGTTGAATGAGGTCTGATCTGGAGTGTTGTGGTTCTGATATACAGTTGTAATGAGGTGAAAAATATTCTAGGGAGATGTAGTCTATGAGCAAATTTTTCCAATGCGTTATGTGAATAGTGTTTCGGGATATACACAATAATTACGCAATACATATATTGAGACATCACACCAAAAAAAGCAACAACAACAGAAACAAACAAAAACAAACAAACAAAAAGGTCGTGAAAAGAGAGATCTTGTAATTAGAATTTGTCTTTAGGGAATATTTGGATGATATCTACTTATCTAGATTAAAAGAAGGGGGGTGAATTGTTTTGTAAATGTGTCCAGTCGTTTTTTTTTTTTTGCTATTGCAGTTTGTCTTTCATAGGTTATATGATTTCTTAATAATTGAGTCCAGTGTGTGGTGGAGATATTTGTTTTGTCTTTCCAGTGTAAGAGAATTGTTTTCTTAGCAATGGCTAGAGATAGAAGTAGTGGAGCTGTGTGTTCTATTGTATTGGGTATTATTGATGTATCACCTAACGGCATAATGATGGGGAGAAAGGGATGTTACAGTTAAAAACTATCGAAATGGTTTTGATGACTTCCTTCCAGAATGAGCTGACAGACGGACATAACCATAGCGCATGAAGATATGTGTCCGGTGTGTTTAGAGTACAGTTTATGCATTTGTCTGTTTCAGTTATACACATTTTAAACAGTTTTTGTTGAGTTAAATGCGTTCTATGTATTACTTTGTATTGGATTAATTGAATATTTTTATCTATACTGAAGCTAAATGTATTTGTACAGATTGTGTTCCAGAAATTGATATCTGTGTGTATATTGAGATCCTGTTCCCATTTTTTAGCTGGTACCGAGTGTGTATTATCTGTAGAGGTTAATAAATCATATATTTTCCTTATTAGTTTCGATGATTGGCTAATCGTCCCCAGTTTGTCTAGAACTGGTGCCTGTTGTAGTTGTATGCGACTGATTTTAGTAGTAATTGCACTCTTTATTTGTAAATAAGAGTAATGATGTTTTTTATCTAGATTGTATTTTTTTCATAGCTCTGCAAATTGTATAAATGCATTGTCCTTATATAATTGATGTAAATATATAACGCCCTTCTCCATCCAGTGTTTATTGACAAGTGGGATTTTGTTAATGGTGAAGTCCGGGTTATTCCAGATTGGTGAAAGATTGTGCGGTGATAGAGATTGACCGGTTATTTTATTCGTTTTCCACCAAGCCATTAGTGTAGTCTGGATTGCGGTGTTTAGAAATAGACTGTGTTTTTTAATGGTATTATTAAACCGTGGTAAGTCAGATATTGGGATTTCTTGGCATGCTGTTTGTTCTAATTGTATCCATGGGTTGTGGTGGTGGTCGTTATTTATCCATTTGGTTAGGTGTTGTATCTGTGCTGAACGATAGTAGTATTGAAAGTTAGGTGCTGATAATCCTCCTTGTTTTTTAGGTTTTAGTAATGTTCGTAATGCAATTCTAGGTTTCTGATTTTTCCAATAGAAATAGTTTATTGTGCTGTCTAACGTATTGAACCATTTTTTAGAGGGTTGTATAGGGATCATTGTAAAAAGATAGTTTATTTTCGGTAATACAGACATTTTGATTGTGGCTATTCTTCCTATAATTGATAGCGGTAGGTTCATCCATCTCTTTAAGTCATTTTCTGTCGTTTTTAATGCCGGGGTGACATTGAGATCAAACAGATCTGATTTATTTGGGGAGAAGTGTATTCCTAAATATGTAATGTTACCTATCCTAAACTGATTATTTTTAAAGATAGTGCCGAAGTCTTTATATAATGGGAGTATTACTGATTTATCCCAATTTATGGAATAGTCGGATATACTGTATTTGAGTAGTTGTTGAAAAGTTTAATGATTTCTGACAATGATTTTTCTGGTTTCTGTATGTATAGTATAATGTCGTCTGCATATAATGATATTTTATGTTCAGTATTGTTTGATTTATAACCTTTAATATTTTTATTTTGTCTGATAGCTATTGCCAATGGTTCTATAAATAGTGCAAAAAGTAACGGCGATAGTGGGCACCCCTGTCTGGTGCCTCTCTGTAATTGAAATGGTGATGATATAATGTCATTGGTGATAACTGAAGCTGTTGGTGTACTGTATAACAACTTGATCCAGTGTATGAAATTATTACCAAAGCCATATTTTTCTAATGTAGTGTAGAGAGATTTCCAGTTTACCTTGTCGAATGCCTTTTCGGCGTCAAGTGAGACGATAGCCGTATGTGTTTTTTGTTTAGCAGAACTATTAATTATATTGAATAGTCGACGTGTGTTGTTGGATGAGTGGCGTCCTTTGATAAAGCCTGTTTGATCTGGATGGATAAGAGTTGGAGTGATTCATTCTAGACGATTTGCTAATGTTTTACTGATTATTTTCACATCTGTGTTTATAAGTGTTATTGGACGATAACTAGAGCATATAGTTGGATCTTTATTTGGTTTAAGCAAGACTGATATTAACGCCGTGTTCATATGTTGTGGTATTGTGGATTGTAGTTTGATATCTGTAGTCGCTCTTTGGAATAACAGTAATAATACAATAATGATACTAAAGATGGTGATAAGTTGTGTTGACGGAAATAGTAATATCAATAATAATAGATAACATTGATAATGATAATAATGATAACAACAACAGTAGTAGTACTCATACAAAAAATAATAAAAAAAATAAAAAATGTATATATATATATAATAACAATAGTAATAAAAACAATAGCAATGCTAAAGATGGCGATGATAACATTTTGTGAGGACGGCAACAGTGATGTCAATAATAATTACAGTAGTAACAATAATAATAATAATAATAATAATAACTACAATAACAATGACAAAATGACAATAGTAACAATAAAATGACACATACCTAACACATACCACACCTCTCCTAGTTTCTGTGTCAGTGTGCATGGTTTTTTTTTTTTTTTTTTTTTTGATATCTGTAGTCGCTCTTTGGAATAGTGGTGAGATTCTTGGCCAAAAGTGTTATAAAGTATAAAATTCTGATGGGTAGCCATCCATACCTGGGGCTTTATTGTTTTGGAGTGTAAATAGTGCTTTCTTGAATTCATCTATTGTTAGCGGTTCTTCTAATATTTCTATTTGTTTAGGGCTTAATATTGGCGTCTTTATTTATGGGGTTTTCCTTTTGTTTATTACTATATAACGATTGATAAAATGTCCTAAATATCTTGTTTATTTCTTGTGGATTGTGAATTAATTTACTCTCTGGGTTTTTAATGGTGGGTAAATCATAAGGAAATTAACATTTTTAAAAAACTTAAACCATAGTGGCAAATGTACTAGCTACAAATGTTTAGAAATAGGGAAGAAATGTTGAATGTATGTGTGAAGCGTCTTAAATTAGCCCTTTTTCTGATTCACATTGGCCATTGGTCAAATCCTGATCCAAACAGACGCCATGCCATGGACATTTACGATTGACAATGGCTGCAAGTGTTTTATCACACATGCACTAGTTCTGTTCAGTGTTTACTGGTCTTTTTATAATGTCTCAGTCTTACCTCGCATGCCATAGTAGGAAAACCTCTCACAGAACTCGTTGACCACGATAAAGAAAATGCTGATGGGATACCCACAGCACTCAGCCGTCTGTACCAACACACAATCACATCACAACACACTATCATATTACACATTAACTTCATACACACGGACATTATCTCTACAGAGCATGTGCAAAAACCGCATGTGTTGCATGTTTCGGTATAGAAGCTTTTTTTAATGCTGTTCATGTTTTTATATGACATTTATTTCATACTAAGTATACTACAAATCCATTAACATATTTATTGACATATTGCTTAAGACTTAATGATATAAATATTATAATATTCTTTATATACTTCTTTATTGCGTATTTCTTAATATTAACCCTAAAATGTGTTTCGATATCACCATTAATATGAGTTTGATCTCTGTATATCAGTCTTTAAATGCAAGATTAGGTGTACTCGCAATAGTTCCACTTTAGCACATATATAATTGGTATAATATACTTCAGATGTCTTTAGTTGGACCTCAGTGCTGTTTATGAATAACTAAAGTGCATTAAGTACAAAATTACTTGTTCAAATTTAGCAGACTTAATTTATATCATTTCAGTTCACTAAAAGTACAATTGCAGGGTGTTTATATTAAGTACATAAATGTGTGTTTTTGTAGTGCACTTAGCATAAAATAAATGTATTTCAAAAACATTTTGGTACATTTTTTTTTCTTTGGGGTTATCATTTAAACACATCATATTATTTAGTTTGATGTTTCTACAATATATAAGAAAAGACAGGACTGAAAGCATAAAGCCGAAGACGGTGTAATGACATTATTCATCTGTGCTAAACATGATCAGAATCGCTGATAAACGCGTTTATTACAGTAGCTGTCTAAACCAGAACATACTGTACACTTTTATTGATATTATATAAACGTAATTACAAAATTATTACACACTGGCCCTAAATTAAAACAAGTTTTAGAATAATGGAAAACACTATTGCTTTGATTTTTTTTTCTTCCAAATGCAGATTCACACACACACACACACACACACACACACACACACACACACACACACACACACACACACACACACACACACACACACACACACACACACACACACACACACACACACACACACACGAAACATTCTGCATTTTTACATTTTTAATAAAACAGTGTTTAGTATGTTTATAAAGCTATTTTAAATATGAGGACACAGGAAATGTCCTCATATTTCATGTTTACATCGTAATACCAGTGTAATACCTGTGTCATTATACAAATTTGTGTCCTCATAAATCAAAAACAAACACACACACATGCACACACACACACACACACACACTGATCTTTGACACGATCAGCAGCGCAAAGTTGATTCCTTTGATCTAATATTTTATGTATTTTAAACGTTGTAGAGTTATGTAGCAAATAAGAATCACTAAAGTTACTGAATATATTTTGAGACTAAGGTCTTCTTGATGATTTTTAGTTTTGTTCAAGGTATTTAAAGCAACAGCTGTTCAATAACGGATTGCAGTCAAAGGCACAATAATGAACATGATAATAAACAGCCGCTGACTTGAAGATGGAAAATATCATATATTGAGTTGGGTGTCCACCTTAGAGATAATCACCATATTTATAATGAAACCATCAGAGTTAAAAATATGATATTTATCATATCATATAATAAGATATAACTGCTGTGAATCTGTATTAGATTATTATGGAATCTCCTTCAATACTTTCAGAATATTTTATTATTAATTATTATTATTTTGTTTCTTTAAATATATTTCTATATTAACATATTTGAATAACAACAGTATATTGAAGTATATTGAACAAAAATGAATTATATTATTTTTCAAAATAAACAGAAAATAGTTCAAACTTTGCAAACAATAAGAATTAACTCTACATTAGCATATTATTACAAGTATATTATTATTATCAGCTGAAGTGTTTGTATCAATACTGTGCCTTTTGGCCCCTCCCCACCTCACACATTTATAAGATTTTAAATAAAATAAGCCACTTTTATTATTTATTTTCACACAAAATCTGTTGCTCCATCAATGTTAAATACAAACATATATTTTCTGCAATCATTCACTTTGGGAGTAATGAAAAGCACATTTTTCTTAAGGTGTGCCTGTAGCCCCGCTGTACCCTATAGTGTGAGCAACAGCAGAACTTGTGTATATTGCAGACGATACTGAGCAGAACCACACAGAGATGCCAAGAAAAACCCCTAAACCGACCGCCTTCAGCTGACTGCATACTACAGTACACAGATCCATTCAGAATGACTAAACACAGCAACATACACATGACAAATTATCCTGAATATGTGTGGAAACGACATGAATGTACTGAAATGTGTTTTGTTTGCGCATCTATATAATAGACTCATGCATGTCACCACAATTGTCTTTCCCTTGATTATAATCCTCATTCATCAAAACTTTACTTGAGAGAAACCAGCCGAGAAACGCAGTTTGAGCATCATCTGGCCATACAGCGGTGGAGGTTCTGACATTACGTTCAGTCTGGACCTCAATTGTCTCTGATGACGTAGTGACAGCCGCGGAGGAAAATACAATCTCCCGTCTGTCCAATGATTGTAAAGTCACTGGGTCCGACAGACTGGAGAAATGTTTGCGATGTAAGACAATTTAAGACTTTTTAAGGACCCACCCTGATAATGTATCATAAATAATCTTACCTTTTTCCTATTTTTCTTAGTCTCGTCCATCTTTTCGTCTGTGAGATGAATAAATGTTTGAATAAATCACATCGTCAGAGTCAAGTTGCACAGATCATTTCTGAGACTGTAAAAGTCCTCACCTGTCATATTGGCAGCAGGAGTGTGTGTGTGTGTGACAGCTGGACACCTGTGTGAGAAAAGACCTGACCAGCGCAGAACGTCTGTGTAAGAGCTGCTAAAACAGGTGTGTGTCTTATTAGCATGGACTGTGTCCTGTCTGCTTTATGACATGAACAAGAGCAAGACAGATAAATAGATAATACTCAGGGGTCCATAGGGTAAGAATAATAGTGTGATACACTGTTTACAGCGCTCTATACGAGAGGTGAGACTACATAAATTCAAATCTTCAGTTCTCCGATAAAACAAAAAACAAAACCACACAAGACAAGACAAAAGACAAGCAAAAAGACACAACAAGACAGACAAAACTAAATAAAAAATAAACAAAAACAAGACAAAAAACAAAGCCAAGACAAAGAAAAACACAAACAAGACAAAACAAAAGGCAAGACAAACAAAAACAACAAAAGACAAAACAAAAGGCAAGACAAACAAAAACAACAAAAGACAAAACAAAAGGCAAGACAAACAAAAACAACAAAAGACAAAACAAGAAAAACGAAAACAAGAAAATCAACAAAAACAAAACAACAAAAAATGTAAAAGAAAAAAACTACACTAAAACAAGACAAAAAACAAAACCAAGACAAACAAAGCAAAAGAAAGCTAAATAAGACAAACAAAACAACAAAAATAAGACAAAAAACAAAAACAATACAAAACAAAAAAGACAAGACAAACACAAAAGACAAAAAACTAACACAAGAATAGACAAAAACAAGACAAAACAACAACAAAAACAAAAAAACAAACACAAAATAAAAAACAAAGCAAGAAACAAGACAAAACCAGACAAAGCAAAACAAGACAAATGAAACAAAACAAAATAAAAACAAGACAAAACAAAATGAGACAAAAGACAAGAAAAAACACAACAAAACAAAACTAGACAAACAAAACAAGACAGAACAAGACAAGACAAAAACAACTCAAACAAAACAAGAAAAATGAAACAAGACAAAACAAAACGAGACAAATTAAACAAAAGACAAAAACAAGACAAAACAAAACAAAAAACAAGACAAAACAAAAACAAGACAAAACGAGTCAAAAAGACAAGAAAAAACACAACAAAACAAGACAAACGAAACAAGACAAAACAAACCAAGACAAAACAAAACGAGACAAAACAAGACAAAACAAAACAAGAAAAACTAAACAAGACCAAACAAGACAAGACAAAAACAAGACAAAACAAAAACATGACAAGAAAAAACTAAACAAGACAAAACAAAAACAAAACAAGACAAAACAAGAAAAAAAAAACAAGACAAAAAAGACAAAACAAAATGAGACAAAACAAAAACAAGACAAAACAAGACAAGACAAGAAAAACGAAACAAGATAAAACGAGACAAATAAAACAAGACAAGACAAAACAAAACAAGACAAAACAAGACCAAACAAGACAAGACAAAGACAAAACAAAACCAAAACAAGACAAAACAAGAAAAACGATACAAGACAAAAAAGACTAAACAAAATGAGACAAAACAAAAACAAGACAAAACAAGACAAGAAAAAACGAAACAAGACAAAACAAAAACATGACAAGAAAAAACTAAACAAGACAAAACAAAACCAAAACAAGACAAAACAAGAAAAATAAAACAAGACAAAACAAAACAAAACAAGACAAAACAAGCACAAACAAGACAAGACAAAAACAAGACAAAACAAAACCAAAACAAGACAAAACAAGACAAAACAAAACGAAACAAGACAAAATAAGACCAAACAAGACAAGACAAAAACAAGACAAAACAAAACCAAAACAAGACAAAACAAGAAAAACGAAACAAGACAAAACAAGACAAAAACAAGACAAAGCCAAAACAAGACAAAACAAGAAAAATAAAACAAGACAAAACAAAACAAAACAAGACAAAACAAGCACAAACAAGACAAGACAAAAACAAGACAAAACCAAAACAAGACAAAACAAGACAAAACAAAACGAAACAAGACAAAATAAGACCAAACAAGACAAGACAAAAACAAGACAAAACAAAACCAAAACAAGACAAAACAAAACAAGAAAAACGAAACAAGACAAAACCAGACAAAAACAAGACAAAACCAAAACAAGACAAAACAAGAAAAATAAAACAAGACAAAACAAGAAAAACGAAACAAGACAAAACCAGACAAAAACAAGACAAAACCAAAACAAGACAAAACAAGAAAAATAAAACAAGACAAAACAAGAAAAACGAAACAAGACAAAACCAGACAAAAACAAGACAAAACCAAAACAAGACAAAACAAGAAAAATAAAACAAGACAAAACAAGAAAAACGAAACAAGACAAAACCAGACAAAAACAAGACAAAACCAAAACAAGACAAAACAAGAAAAATAAAACAAGACAAAACAAGAAAAACGAAACAAGACAAAACGAGATAAATTAAACGAAACAAGAAAAACGAAACAAGACAAAACAAAAAGGTCAGTGTATGTTTTGGCCATTTGATTTTCCTTATAGAAACGGGTATTAAAAAACAAAAAACGGCTCCTTTTTCGTTTTTTAAACAAAACGAAAAACAAAAATTCAGCTTGATTTTTCGTTCAGAGGTGGAAAATGAATAAACGACTTGAATATTCGATTTCTAGACGTGGACGGGAATTATACGCCCCTTTCTGCTGATTGGTCGGCCGAGGATCAAACTGTTCTGTCATCAGTTCTTCCTCAGTTCTGCACAGCAGAATAAAAGTCCTGCGCTGCTACAGCTGTACGGATTCTTAACGCGTTTATTGCAGCTACATTTCATCTTTTATTCATCAAACAACCGGACTAACGAATGGCTCGACACAACACGTACCGGGGCAGAGCCTACACAGGGCTTTCTTCTGTGTAGATAGAAATGCACATACACTTGCATCAGCTGGGCATGGCAGGCTTGGTCTATATGACGGCTGTCATAGCCTACCCTGGTTGCCCAGTAAAAATAAATATATTAAGATATAAATTAATTAGTTGTAAATATTTTAAACACTAATACAAAAAGGAAAGTATAATGCGTTGACGTCTATGGCCTATAACGTTCACGCAAGAACTGTCATTCTAACTAACTGACAACTGGAGAACAACAGAGATGTTAAAACTATTTTTTTATTAACATTTATTAGGGCCCAAGCCCTGAAAGGGCGCTATTGTTCTTCTAAGGACAATTTCGTTTTTTCGACTTCACGGGCACTTTTGGGACCCTTACCATGCTCGAAAAAACTTTCTTGAAACATTGCACACACATCGGAATCTGCGGCCATCAGGGCCGGACCAAAGCTGGTACCCGGGTGTGGCAGGGGGGCTCGACAGCGCCCCCTTAAGTGGGGTCTGAAAACTTGGTCCACATATGGAGCTCATTGGGCCGAACAACTTTCGTGCTCTAAGTTATGCTTCAGCCCAACAGGAAGTGAGCTATTATGGGTTGTTCGGACAACGCATGCTCTGGAATTTAACATACTCCTCCTAGGCCATTGTTCCAATCAGTGCCAAACTCGATTAGCATGAGGTCAAGATATCTCGAACGGTTTGGCCGTGGCAAGGAGACAAATTAATGGCGAGAAAAGTGAAACAGGAAGTGTGTTATAAATTCTGCAAACATTGACTGATTTGGATGAAACTTCAGCTGTGTGTTCGTTTTAAGAGCCCGATCACATGAGTTATAGCGCCACCAACTGGCAGCAGGAAGTGTCATTTAAAAAATGCTTTAAAATCATCATCTTATTTTTATCCGATTTACTTCAAACTTCATCAGTATGATGTCAAAACATAGCAGATGTAAACCTGGTAAGCACTTCTTGATAATCTAAATATTGTTGCCATGGCAACACATCAAACTAGAATTTTCTTTTTCGATGCTTTTGAGACTCTTACAATGCTTCAAATTACATGAAACTCAACACACACAGACATGCTAGCCAGTAGATATGGGCAAAGACTTAGAAACGGGCGTGGTTCAGGGGCTCAGTAGCGCCATCTTTTGACAAAAGTGGGGGGGTTAGTTTTATCTACAGTCCCCAAACTCGGTGTATATATTGTTCTCTTTGGGCTGGACAACTTTCTAATTTACAGTCATTAGCTCCGAATAACAGGAAATCAGATATTTAGGGCCTGAGGTGTGAGGACCGTATTGTAATTGCTCAGCCCATCATTCTTCTTATCCCGAGTGAATTGCCTTTTTGAGGGCCTAAACATGCTCGAAAACTCATGAAACTTTGCACACACATCAGAAGTGGTGAACATTTACGTCTGATATGGGTTTCAGAATTAGGCATGGCAAAATGGCTCAACAGCGGCATCTACAAAATTTCAACTAAGCGCCATTCATGCTACATTTCATAATGAGTATGAAAATTCGATAGACGCATTCAACAGCCCAATACCTACAAAAAAGTGCTTGGGCGTCAAATCTGAAAAACCAACAGGAAGTGAGATATTTTGAATTTTTCTTTTGGTGCAGTTTTTTGCCATTGCCAGACGTTGTACTTTAACAAAATCCTCCTAGAGATTTAATCAGATCAACATCACATTTGCACTTACTAATCTAAAGGCCTTTGCGAAGTTAAAATGCGAAGATCTTGGGTTTTCGCTGAAGGGCGTGTCCGTGGCGGCCTCACAAATTTTGATGTTTCGCCATGACACAGGAAGTTGTTGTAACTCGTGCATACAATGTCCGATCTGCGCCAAACTTCACATGTTTGATAAGAGTCCTGGCTTGAAGACATCTACATGCCAATATTCAAAGTGCCACCAACTGGCAGCAGGAAGTGTGTCACTTTCAAAAATGCTTAAAATCACTTCTTATTTTCACCCGATTTACTTCAAACTTCATCAGTATAATGTCAAAACATGGCAGATATAGACATATAAATGGATTCCTGATATTTTAAATACTGTTGCCATGGCAACATGTCAAAGTTTAGTAATATTTTTGGGTGTTTTTGACACTGTTAGCATGCTTGAAATTGCACAAAACTCAACAAACACATCAGAGATGCCGTCCAGAAGATGCGGGCAAAGACTTAGAAACGGGCGTGCTGGAGGGGCTCAGCAGCGCCATCTTTTGACAAAAGTGGGGTGGTTCGTTTTATCTACAGTCACCAAACTCGGTATATATATTGTACTCTTCAAGCCGGACAACTTTCTAATTTACAGTCATTAGCTCCGACCAAAGGGAAGTGAGATATTTTGCTTTTAATGTTAGAATTTTGAATAAAAAGGCTCTAAGTTTTTATAAACTCCTCGTAGGAGATGCATGGAATCGACACCAAACTCGGTCAACATGAAACAAAGACACTGAAGATGCTATATTGATAATGATTATAGGATATCTCAAACGGTGTTGCTATGGCGAGGGATTAAATAAGAACAAAAAAGGGAAACAGAAATTGGCTCATATTTTGTAAAATCATAGTTCGATTTAAATTAAATTATGATTGTATGTTCGGTAATTTAACCTGGATACTTTTTTTCAGATCAATATATTTATTTCTTTAAAATATTTCTTCTGCATTTCACTGTGCCTCTCTCTGTCTGTCCTTCTCCTCCCCCTCACTCTCGGCTCACTGTGTGTGTGTGTGTGTGTGTGTGTGTGTGGGGATGGGGTGGGTGTCCTCTCTCTCTCTCTCTCTCTCTCTCTCTCTCTCCCATTATGTGTGTGTGTGTGTGTGTCACTTTCTCTCTTGATGGTGATAATTCAACCCTTTCATATCATAGGCTATCACAAATAACTATCACTTTAGTGTGAATAAGTAAAAAAAAAAAAAATAACAAAAAACTATACAAACACCTTGAATTAAATACTCGCCTTCTGGACTTACAAAATTTTGAGCCGCAAAAGATAACTTTGCACATATTTGAAAGTGACCTATTAGATCCTATGACATTAAATTTAATCTATGTTTAAATTACATCATGGGTGTGGCTTATGGTCATAATCGCACCAGCTGCTGCAGTAAATGTGGCATATTCGAGTGATTTTAAAATACTCTCCTTTTTAAATGCCTATTGCGTGCCGTGCACAGTTAAGCTGATGCCACCGGCTTGGGCCCGTCATCGCTGCTCGCAGCTTTAATTATAACTGATATCTCAAAGAATACGCTTGTGCGCGGAGCGAGCTGCTGCACACGCACACAGGACTGCAACACAAGATTTTCACTTGCCCTTTCGGTTTGTTTCTCACCAGCAAACCCTATAGATGCTATAGCCTACCTTCAGAACGCTTGGAATTTACGACACGAGATGCATAGGATTATTTTACAAATTTGCATCCGTTTGAAAAAAATTGATGGGCAAATGCGAGTTAATGCGTATTCTTGATGCATTTATTGCAACTTGCATTTCATCTCTTTCTCATTAAACCACCAGACTAACGAATGGCTCGACACAACCCGTCCCGGGGCAGAGCCTAGACAGGAGTTTATTCTGTGTAGACCAGCAGCTTTAGACCAGCAAAATGCCAGGGGGTCCGCCAATTTGCCATATCATACCGTATTTTCCGTCACATTTTTTATTATCATGAAACATGCTGTGATTTATTCCAAAGTGACTAAATAATGCATTTAACATCAAGTAATCTAAATGTTGACTTTTAAAAGTAGACTCGTTCGCTGTAGGCTATTTTGTTTCATGTTTGTGGTGTGCGCCAGATGTTCAAGGAGACCGAGGCGCACGCAGCGCATCCTGTTTTATTTATTTTTCAAAGGCATGACTTTGTAGTCATTTTAAATGCGCCCAAATAAAATGATCCATTTTACTGTTCCGATGATGATTATGATGTCCTACTCATCTGTAGCCTATGATGATGACAGTATTAGGCTAAGTTATTTCCCCTGCTGAGGAAAACATCTAATTTGGTGCCAGCGCCTCACATTATTATCAAAATAAAACACAGACAGCCAAACATTTAAAAAATATTCTGCTTTATTTAATTGGTCTTTTGTACAATGGTCAATGGTTACAATTGGTCTGTTGGGCCAGTAGAATGCGCATAGCCTAGCTATATGTAGTGTTTTTGTAGCTATTTTATTTATCGGTTTTTATACTATTTTATACTAATTCTGAATGTAGGCTAATAATAAAGTGCAGTTTAACAACGATGCAACGCGCGCGTCTCTCAACATGACCAGGTGTGACACTCAGGTGCGACTTATTTTCTGGCAAATAGCGACCGTCGATTATTAAAGTTGCAGGCTATTAATACAAAAATCATAGGATGGAGGCCATTTGCACACAGACACACACAAAAAACATATTGTGTTCATTGCCCCACCCACATTAATTTTGGGCTGAGTCATTTATTTTATAATTAGGCTATGGGGTCCTAGTAAATTTAAAATACACGTATGGCTATATGCAGGTAAAAGAGACATAGGCTAGGCTATTGTAAGTGTTTATTTCATAAATGAATGTAGGCTACCTCGCATCTCCCGTTCACTTCTTTGGCCTGTTTTGTTTGGATGGCCAACTCTCACAATCTGTGTGAAAGCTGCGGTACACACAGGACAGCGTGGAGAGAACGCACATGACGTGCTTTGGAAGTTAACTTGGCAGAGAAAATAACACCGTTTTGCTTGACATCAATTAACACTCACTATTAACAAGATAAACTCAAAAACAAAAGGAAGCTATAACAGCTGTATTTCCGGAACACTTCAATAGGCCTACTGGTCTGCGCTTGACTGTTGGCGCGTTTATCTGCTTTAGTTTATTTAACTCATCGCAATTTGGCTATTGGAACTGTGTGAACTGTTGTTCTCCGGTTGTCAGTCAGAATGACACTTGTGTGAACGTTATAGGCCCAACATACCCAAGTCAATGCATATTTTTTTCCTTTTTGTATTAGTGTTTAAAATATTTACAACTAATTAATTTATATCTTAATATATTTATTTTTACTGGGCAACCAGGGTAGGCTATGACAGCCGTCATATAGACCAAGCCTGCCATGCCCAGCTGATGCAAGTGTATGTGCATTTCTATCTGCACAGAAGAAAGCCCTGTGTAGGCTCTGCCCCGGTACGTGTTGTGTCGAGCTATTCGTTAGTCTGGTTGTTTGATGAATAAAAGATGAAATGTAGCTGCAATAAACGCGTTAAGAATCCGTACAGCTGTAGCAGCGCAGGACTTTTATTCTGCTGTGCAGAACTGAGGAAGAACTGATGACAGAACAGTTTGATCCTCGGCCGACCAATCAGCAGAAAGGGGCGTATAATTCCCGTCCACGTCTAGAAATCGAATATTCAAGTCGTTTATTCATTTTCCACCTCTGAACGAAAAATCAAGCTGAATTTTTGTTTTTCGTTTTGTTTAAAAAACGAAAAAGGAGCCGTTTTTAGTTTTTTAATACCCGTTTCTATAAGGAAAATCAAATGGCCAAAACATACACTGACCCAAAAACAAGACAAAACTAAACGAGACAAAACAAACAAAACAAGAAAAACTAAACAAGACAAAACAAAATGAGACAAAACTAGACAAGACAAAATAAGAAAAATGAAACAAGACAAAACCAAACGAGACAAATTAAACAAAAGACAAAAACAAGAAAAACTAAACAAGACAAAACCAAAACAAAACCAAAACGAGACAAAACAAGAAAAACAAGACAGATATGATAATTACTGCGGATATCTTTGGCTAAAAAAAGACTAAAAGAGCATTTGGGAATGGTTTGAGATTTATTGGAAGCATTAGGGACAATATCAGTTTAAATACAGCAGAGCAAAGACTGTTAAATACAGATACAATAACATCACATTCAGCTGTGTCCCATAGTATAAAAATATTTGATAATTGAAAATCATAAAGTTGAACATGAGCATGTGTGTCTCGGCCGCACCTCCAGTGTATCACATGCAGACTCACGTCCCGCCCACTTCTGCAGAAACACGCTCATTACAACAGACCCAACCGCAGTCGTCCGCCACGAGCAAAGAACTAAACACACTGGCAGAGGACGCAGATATTAATCATGTGTAAGAAGCCTTCCATTGGGGACACACGTCTGATCTTCTCAGCCATTCCTCCCCTCCTCTCTGCATCATTTCCTCTGCTCTCTTTACAACGCTTACTAATAAAACTGGCAAAATGGCCAAAAGTAAAACAGTTTCTGATTAAGTCTCCACAGGAAACAGTAAGTGAAATCCCCTGGATGAGGCAGAAACATACAGATCTCCTTCCCTCAGGGATGACATCTGGGAAAGCAGCTGTGTGTGTGTCCGGGTTAGATATGTGGAACAAAAGGTGAAAGGTCATGAGGTCGATGCAGGGGTCAGGTTCACACCACAGAGGAGGAGTTGGGCAGGCCCTGGATGGTGGCGGCAGTGGGCGTCCCGCTGATGGCATTGAAGATGTGCAGTGAATCTGGAAGAGGACTACGCATCCCATCATCCACTGCACAGATCTACAGAGAGGGAGAGAAGGAAAAAGGAACATACATATAACATACATATATACAAAAAGGAATTTTCCTCAATGACTGTGGGTTCAGATCTGTGGAAATTTGCAGAATGATGAATCCTGTGGTTTTCATGTAGGCCTAAAGACCCCGATATACAAGCCATATCAAAGAACGAACTGGTGTGACGTCATTTAGAACAAAATCAGGCCAAAACAAAGTGTGTTCTGGGAGTTTGAAACAGTTTGCCAAAGTCAACTTTCTGGAAAAGTTTGCCCCAAACACCTTTGAACTACCATTGGATGTAACAAAGAACAAAAAGAACTTTGCGGTGAGAATATCGGGGCCTTAAGATGCGTCAGTTATAAGAAATGATTTACCATTCGGTCTGACCATGAGAGCAAAAGAGGGAAAGAAAACAGGGAGAGATTAAAGAAAATCATGGAAGTCCAGCAGAGACGTTATATGTGTGTGTGTGTGTGTGTGTGTGTCTTACAGGCTCGTGCATGATGGCGGAGAGCTCTTTGGTGAGATCTCTGTAGCTGGCCTTCATCTCGTCATGATACTCCTGCTGATCTTCTTTAATCAGACGCTCATTCACGGCCAAACCCAGACCACACGCCTCCACAAACTGCCTGTGGAACACCACACACACACACACACACACACACACACACACACACACACACACACACACACACACACACACACATCTTAGCGTACATTTAAACACCTGTCAAAGTTTGATCCAAAGGTCCAAAAATAACTTGTTTTGTGGACATAAATTGTTACAGTTTATGACTGTCTCAGTGTGCAGAGCTGTAATCTGGGCAAAGGTGGGGATTTTGAAAAAAGCTCAAATATAAAACTTAATATTAGATTTATTTAAATGAAAAAATGCATAATTTGTTAACATAATTCCCATTTTTCACAGTTACATGTGTTTTTGTTTGTTATTCCGTAGTCTCTATCGCCACTTTTAATCATTGATTTCAAAAAGCTGCTTTGCAGTTAACTTGTAGTCCAATGTGTTCAATGTATTTATGTTATTAGACATATTCAAGTTTTTATATTCATGTTTTTGACAAGACACATGCAAACAACAAAAAACAAACAAGACAAACAACAAGACAAACAAAAATGGCAAAAGACAAAAACAAGACTAGACAAAACAAAACAAAAAAGAAAAGACAAACAAAACAAAAAAGACAAAACAAAAACAAGACTAGACAAAACAAAACAAAAATCAAGACTAGACAAAACAAAAAAGACAAGACAAACAAAACAAAACAAAAAACAAGACAAAGCAAAAACAAGACTAGACAAAAAAAAAAAAAAAAAAAACTAGATGAGATAAACAAAACAAGTAAAAAACAAAAAGACAAAACCGGCAAACGACAAAAACAAACAACAAAAATAAAACAAAAACAAAACAAATCAAGACAAACAAAACTATAAAACAAGACAAGAAAAAAACAAAACTAGTCAAGACAGAACAATAGAGACGAGATTGTTTTAACCGTTGATTAAAGAGCTGTTCTGCAGTTCACTTGTAGTTTAATATGAGCTCATTAATATATATATATTCTGATCAGCAAGGCTGCCTTTATTGGGTTAAAAATACACTGAAAACAGTAATACTGTGAAATATGATGGCAATGTAAAAACTTGTCTTATTATTACAATATTTAAATTTTTGTAATGTTGGATTCTTTGATGAATAGAAAGTTCAAAAGAACAGCATTTATTTAAAATATAATCTTTATATTTTGACATTATAAATGTCTTTACTGGCACTTTTTAACTAAATTTAATGTGTCATTGCTAAATAAAAATATTAATTAAAAAAAGCCTACTGACCAACAACTTTTGAACGATGTTGTATGTGTGTGTAATGTGATAGTTTGAGAGGAAGGACTGACTCAGACGGTGTGTGTGTATTACCGGAAGACTTCTTTCAGCTGTTTGACTTTGTTGTCTGGGTATTTCTTAGTGCTGGCATCATCCAGGAAAGCCCTGGCGTAGGCCAGAGGGCCGGCATTTACCTGGAGAGTGACATGACATTATACAGACGTCACATGACATTATAAACACTGCCTGAGCATGAGGTGACGTGTGTGTGTGTGTGTGTGCGTACCTGCACACTGATGCTGCCCTGCAGCTTGAGCTGGAGTTGGATCATGTCCACGTCGCTGCAGGAACACAGCTGTCTGATCTCCAGCACCTTCTTACTCATCTCATCAATGGCCACCTCGATGGGGTTCAGATCCACATGATGCTGATACATCACTGCGATCCGCTTCTTCACGTACGGGAACGAGTGTGTGGCTGAGACAGGAAGAAAGGTAACAGGTGTTACTAATAAAGTCACCAAGAATAAAGTTATAAACATTTTTTTTTTACTATCGCTAGGACCCATTTCTCAATACTTGGGTCATGAGCAATATCACACGAGTCTCTTTACACAGCGAGCAGATGTAGAACATCAGTCTATGCGGGCTAAACCGTGGATCATTCATCATTGCTTTGGCACAAAATGCATTCAATGACGACAACTTTTCAAATGACATGAATACATTTCTCACTTAGACACAAGACTTGTTAGTATTTTTAGATCATTGTTGTATAAGTGTCTGTGTGTTTGTTGGGTGAAACCTTTACTAGTGTTATGGAGGAATGAGTTGATTTGAGACATAAATGACGTGTTTGGTAAAAAAAATATAAATATAGCTGCAAGCAGCCATTAAGGGGCCAAGCACAAATACACGGTAAGTCATGCTATCATGGCTGGGAGCGTCAGACCAACTGCAACAATGAGCAATTAAAGACATATTAAGATGATTGTAGGCAAAATGGCTGCAAAAACATCAATACAATCAATAGTAATGTGATTTGATGTTTTATCGCTTTTGAGCAATAGGTGGCCCTGGGACCAAATTGATGTAGTGTGGTCAGAGTGAGGTGACAATGACACATGCAGGGCCCTATCACACACCCGGCGCAATAAGACACCAGGTGTGATTTCAGCCAGACGCAGTTCTCATGTACACGTCCAGCTCCACGTTGTTTAAATATCAAATGCACTGGTGCATCTGTTCACTCATGGGCGTCTGGTCTGTGTTCAGGAGCATTGTTGGAGCGTTGCTATTTTGAGGAACTGAAAACGATTGCGCCATTGACCAACTGAAACTGGCTTTTAAAGGGAATGGGAGATGAGACTCTGATTGGTTTATTGCACGTTACGCCCAAAACACACCCATGACTCATTAAGAGACGAGGTACAACCCTTTTGGATCATGCGCCTGGGGCGCCGACCAGTTTTCCCGTCGTTAATCTCAAGGGGGTAATCCAGCACCCGGAAAGCATACCTTCGATAGGGGCAGCCATTGCTAACCAAGCCATCACCAGCTGTTAGCATCCCATTGACTCCCATTTATTTTGGCGTCACTTTGACAGCGAATATTTTTACATCTGAGGCGTTTAAAGACTCCATTTGTCCATTGTTTATTTCTAAAGAAACACGACAATGTATAAAAGGCTCCATTACCTTGTATCTTACACTATCGCCCCTTAGAAGTTGTTTTTGTAAAAAATAGGCTAACGTTTTCGTCATAACCACGCGACAACCGGCGCTCAGTAGAGAAATTACCATATAGACAGGAGAAGCTCGCAGGCAATCTTTTACTGTCTATGAGGCAATTTATTAAAATAAATAAATACTATGCAAAATGACAAACTAATTAATCAGATTACTAACCAAAATTTTCTCCTGCTCACGCTCTCCGTTTCTGCAAGATTCGGTGATTCAGATTTCCCTTAACTTCCGCCATAACTTCCGCTAAGTGAGGTCAAATATGAGCGTGGTCATAGATGTATACGTAGATGCCTCATTAGCGCCTGCACAGATCAGTAGAATGAGGCATCTACGATCAATATATCTATGACCACGCTCGTATTTTGACCTCACTTAGCGGAAGTTATGGCGGAGCTCAGAGATGATCGCGTTCGTCTGATAAGAGGTAAAATAATAGCATAAATACTGCTCGGTTTCTCACAGAAACTGATCGTTTGGCTAGATAAGACCCTTATTCATCGTCTGGTGTCGTTTAAAGCCCTTTGAAGCTGCAGTGAAACTGTCATTTGGACCTTGAACCGTTTGGAGCCCATTGAAGTCCATTATATGGAGAAAAGTCCTGGAATGTTTTTGTCAAAAACCTTCATTTCTTTTCGACTGCAGAAAGAAAGACATGGACATCTTGGATGACATGGGGTGAGTAAATTATCAATTATCAAATGTTTATTTAAAACTAATCCTTTAAGGATCAGACTGTCCTCTATCTGTGTGCCAAATGTCATAACTGGGCTGCCATAGCCTCAAGAGTGCTCGAGTCTGTGCTTAGCCCCTAATTAGGGTGGTCAAAGCAAACTGAGGTGCATCCTGGGATGCTTTTCAACTGACATGTGCTCTGAGACACTGTCTGGATCTGTCTGCGAAGATAAGAGCTGCACTTTGTGATTGGGAGGATCATATAAGCCGTCGGATTCAGCTGACACTCAGATGCTTATCGTCAGACTCTCAGTCATTGATTTCTAATTTTGCTGTCCTCTTCTCCATGGTGAGTGTGTGTTGTGTAAGTGCGCACACTCACTGGTCAGTATAGTCCTGCGCTTGCACTGTTCCTCTACGCCTCCCTGTTTTTTGCCTGAAACAGTGAATGGCATCTCAAAGACAAATCGACGGATATTGTGGCTCCTCTCAAAGTCTGTTTTTCTCTCCAGCAGCTCCTTCTCCTCCAGGAATGGGGTGACGTGAGTCACTTGGATGTAGGCGTACTTGGAGTCCAGATCCTTTGGGTTAATCTGCAGCAAACAGCACAGCATCTTTAGCTAACAGGCAGTTCTAGGTTTCGTGCTAGTAGAGATACACTGGATAAATATATCTGGACGTCTACATTTATTGGCAAACACAAATCTTGACGCCAACATCTTAAAATGTTCTAGAAACACACACTCTTTCGGTCTTGGCCTGAATAAGCTGCAATGTGGGTCAGTCTTTATTCTGATACTGTAACTAAACATTTCTTACCTTGCCAGAATCCTGGATCATTTTGACATTCTCAGCTCCAAACTTGTCTGAATAGAGTTTCAGGAGTCTTTGTGAGATCTCAGACAGAGGGGTGAATTTGGGCTCCTTATAAATGTATTCTTTACCATCTTCATCCTCGAAGAACCCCTAAAACAACACGAAAATCTCAATCAATCAGAAGAATGCATTAAAACTTAACTTTAAAAACCTGCCGCTGACCAGCTAGACAAAAAAAAAAAAGGCTACTAGGACACAACTATTTACAACAGCAGGGTTGTATAATGTGTTAATGATAAATCCTAATTCTGACACAGGGATTATGAGGACTTCCACAGCCAGCAGGACGACACACATGTGAATCTAATGATCGGTTTACCTCGTGGATCTCACAGTCATTACACTGGTACTGCTAGAGACAGAAACAACTCATCAGAGACTGCACACTTTAAACAATCACTTCTCACCTTTTCTTTAGTACCTTTTTTAGGGATGGTATTGGTGAGAATTTTTTTTTTTGTTGTGCTCAAAAGTTTACATACCCCTTGAAAACATTCACTGATGCTCCAGAAGGAAACACGACACATTATGTAAAACTTTTGAACAGGATGAAGATGTCCACATTTTTCAAATTTTGTTCAAATATAATTTTCTTTTCATGTAGTTCTGCCCTTCAGAAGCAACAGAAGACACTTGCATGTTTCCCGGAAGACAAATGAACTACAATTTACCTTGATCTTCAAATCAAGCTCTTAATGCGTCGCGTTTCCTTCTGGAGCATCAGTGAATGATTCTCAACCTTTTTTAGTAGTTGTGTTTGAGTCTCTCAATCATCCTCAGTGTGAAAAGATGGATCTTAAAATCATACAGTGACTGCTGGAGAGGGTTCAAATATGCAGAAGATGCTGGAAAACTGAAGAATGTGCAGGAGCTGGAGGATTTTCTGAAGAACGTTGGGCAGTTTAACTGATCAGGACAAACAAGAGACTCATGAACAACATAACAAAACACACACACAGCCGTGGATCATCCAGGGAACGACACACACACACACACACACACACACACACACACACACACACACACACACACACACACACACACACACACACACACACACACACACACACACACACACACACACACACACACACACACACACACACACACACACACACACACACACACAGCCGTGGATCATCCAGGGAACGACACACACACACACACACACACACACACACACGTGGATCATCCAGGGAACGACACACAGTGTTAAGAATCAAGGGTTCATAAACTTTAGAATTTTTATAAATTCAGCTATTTTTAAACATCATTTATGTAAAATATATTATTCAGGACAGTACTAAATAAAAAATAACATGCATTTTGTATGATCTCTCTTATTCTGTTAAAATTATTCACATTTTCACAGATTCTGCGAGGTGTATGTAGACTTTTGAGCAAGACAGTATGCCAGTTAATCACATTTCTAGTAATATTTGCAGGCAAAACACATGATATTATTGTGGCAGATGAGTAAATGATTGATTAGACATTACAAAACACGGCTTGAGAAGTCAAGTTTGTTTCCAGATCACTGAATATAAGCCTATCACTGGCCAATAAGTCACAGGACATACACTTTCCCTGAAACAGAAGTACACTTTAGCATACTTTTGAACAGAGTACTTATTTCAGAAATAGAAATTTCAGAAAAGTGTGAACTGAATGTAATGTTTTCAGACACTTAATTAAATTAGAATGTCTTATAGTTTAAATGTACATTAAATGCAATTAATGAACTTTGAGTGTGACTCTTTTGACTCACTTAAGATGATTTACACAGTCATTTACACTGAATCTTGGACGTCATCTATTTAAACATATGTATAATTACACATTTGTTATGATGAAGCTGCAATATAGTCCATTTAAAATATATGAAATGTTATAATCAAGTGCTTTACATGTGCTTTACCGTGTTAGTCAACACATCAGAATAAGTGTTCTTCTTTAAAGCACGACAAAAGATTATTAAGACATAATGAATTAAATGTACTTAAAAGTAAAAAATTTACTATTTTTTAAAGTGTACTTAAGTGTGTTAAGAAACAGTCATGAAAGTGTCTCTAAGTGCACTTAAATGGCCTTTTATTTCATTAATTTTATATTATCTTCAGGTACAGTTTAATATATATGTATATATATATATATATATATATATATATATATACTCTCAAGTTTTGAAGTACACTACAAGTGCACAGTCAATACAATCAAGTGCACTTCTTTTTTCTCCAGGGATATATATATATATCTCCCACTTGGAAATTATGGAGGGGTCTGAAATTGTCATCGTAGGTGCATGTCCACTGTGAGAGAAAAAATCCAGAAATCACAATATATGATTTTTTACCTATTTATTTGTATGATACAGCTGCAAATAAGTATTTGAACACCTGTCTATCAGCTAGAATTCTGACCCTCAAAGACCTGTTAGTCTGCCTTTAAAATGTCCACCTCCACTCCATTTATTATCCTAAATTAGATGCACCTGTTTGAGGTGTTAGCTGCATAAAGACACCTGTCCACCCCATACAATCAGTAAGAATCCAACTACTAACATGGCCAAGACCAAAGAGCTGTCCAAAGACACTAGAGACAAAATTGTACACCTCCACAAGGCTGGAAAGGGCTACGGGGAAATTGCCAAGCAGCTTGGTGAAAAAAGGTCCACTGTTGGAGCAATCATTAGAAAATGGAAGAAGCTAAACATGACTGCATAAAACATAAACATAAACATAAACATCTCCCTCGGACTGGGGCTCCATGCAAGATCTCACCTCGTGGGCTCTCAATGATCCTAAGAAAGGTGAGAAATCAGCCCAGAACTACACGGGAGGAGCTGGTCAATGACCTGAAAAGAGCTGGGACCACCGTTTCCAAGGTTACTGTTGGTAATACACTAAGACGTCATGGTTTGAAATCATGCATGGCAGGAAGGTTCCCCTGCTTAAACCAGCACATGTCAAGGCCCGTCTTAAGTTTGCCAATGACCATTTGGATGATCCAGAGGAGTCATGGGAGAAAGTCATGTGGTCAGATGAGACCAAAATAGAACTTTTTGGTCATAATTCCACTAAACGTGTTTGGAGGAAGAAGAATGATGAGTACATCCCAAGAACACCATCCCTACTGTGAAGCATGGGGGGTGGTAGCATCATGCTTTGGGGGTGTTTTTCTGCACATGGGACAGGGCGACTGCACTGTATTAAGGAGAGGATGACCGGGGCCATGTATTGCGAGATTTTGGGGAACAACCTCCTTCCCTCAGTTAGAGCATTGAAGATGGGTCGAGGCTGGGTCTTCCAACATGACAATGACCCGAAGCACACAGCCAGGATAACCAAGGAGTGGCTCTGTAAGAAGCATATCAAGGTTCTGGGTTGGCCTAGCCAGTCTCCAGACCTAAACCCAAAAGAGAATCTTTGGAGGGAGCTCAAACTCCATGTTTCTCAGCGACAGGCCAGAAACCTGACTGATCTAGAGAAGATCTGTGTGGTGGAGTGGGCCAAAATCCCTCCTGCAGTGTGTGCAAACCTGGTGAAAAACTACAGGAAACATTTGACCTCTGTAATTGCAAACAAAGGCTCCTGTACCAAATATTAACATTGATTTTCTCAGGTGTTCAAATACTTATTTGCAGCTGTATCATACAAATAAATAGTTAAAAAATCATACATTGTGATTTCTGGATTTTTTTTTAGATTATGTCTCTCACAGTGGACATGCACCTACGATGACAATTTCAGACCCCTCCATGATTTCTAAGTGGGAGAATAGCAGGGTGTTCAAATACTTATTTTCCTCACTGTATATATATTCATGTACTGTAAATAGCCTCGTGGGCGGAGCTTCAGGCAACACGAAGTGAACCTTTCCTGACCCATTCTACCCCCTCCCACTTCACTTCCTGTCTCCTCTATACTATCATATCCCAATGAAGGCAAAAAACAGCACAAAAAATCTTCAAAAAAACACTTCAAACATAAACATGTGTTACCAAACAAAATACAAGCAGCATATCTGCACACACAAACAGATTTCAGAAACTCGTAGTTAAGCACACGCTAAAGCACTTTTGTTAGGATCACACTGGAACATTCTTGTACTGGAGCATCTAAAGTCTCTGAAATCCCATCAGTTAATGTTTAACCCCAAAGCTGAACAAAATAAAACATGAGCATTAAAGCAAAGCTGAAACACACAGGACTTACCGCTGCCTTCAGACAAAAAACCAGCAGAAACACACAAAGAGTCATTAAAGAGCTCATCTGATGAAGAGATGAAGAGGTGTGAGGCTGCTGAGACTCACCTGACCGAAGAAGGCCACTCTGAAGTACGTTCCCAGCAGACGCTTGCCCGTGTGCATGACCTCTGTGACCTTACTGTAGGCGCGGTGCAGCGTGTCATACAGGTGAGCAAGTTTCTGACACAAACACCAAACACACAGCTTACCAATCAGGTTCAAATAAGGTTGTTAATACTTTATTTTACAATGTCATTGTTACACGTAATACTATAGTAATAGCTATAATTACATGCAACTAACCCTAAATTAAACCGTAATCTAACCCTATAGTAAGTATACACTCACCTAAAGGATTATTAGGAACACCATACTAATACTGTGTTTGACCCCCTTTCGCCTTCAGAACTGCCTTAATTCTACGTGGCATTGATTCAACAAGGTGCTGAAAGCATTCTTTAGAAATGTTGGCCCATATTGATAGGATAGCATCTTGCAGTTGATGGAGATTTGTGGGATGCACATCCAGGGCACAAAGCTCCCGTTCCACCACATCCCAAAGATGCTCTATTGGGTTGAGATCTGGTGACTGTGGGGGCCATTTTAGTACAGTGAACTCATTGTCATGTTCAAGAAACCA
This sequence comes from Romanogobio albipinnatus, assembly GCA_023566225.1. Taxonomy (NCBI): domain Eukaryota; kingdom Metazoa; phylum Chordata; class Actinopteri; order Cypriniformes; family Gobionidae; genus Romanogobio; species Romanogobio albipinnatus. Next base: position 52,363,253 of record CM042243.1, read on the forward strand.
ATTTGAAATGATTCGAGCTTTGTGACATGGTGCATTATCCTGCTGGAAGTAGCCATCAGAGGATGGGTACATGGTGGTCATAAAGGGATGGACATGGTCAGAAACAATGCTCAGGTAGGCCGTGGCATTTAAACAATGCCCAATTGGCACTAAGGGGCCTAAAGTGTGCTAAGAAAACATCCCCCACACCATTACACCACCACCACCAGCCTGCACAGTGGTAACAAGGCATGATGGATCCATGTTCTCATTCTGTTTACGCCAAATTCTGACTCTACCATCTGAATGTCTCAACAGAAATCGAGACTCATCAGACCAGGCAACATTTTCCAGTCTTCAACGGTCCAATTTTGGTGAGCATGTGCAAAATGTAGCCTCTTTTTCCTATTTGTAGTGGAGATGAGTGGTACCCGGTGGGGTCTTCTGCTGTTGTAGCCCATCCACCTCAAGGTTGTGCGTGTTGTGGCTTCACAAATGCTTTGCTGCATACCTCGGTTGTAACGAGTGGTTATTTCAGTCAAAGTTGCTCTTCTATCAGCTTGAATCAGTCGGCCCATTCTCCTCTGACCTCTAGCATCAACAAGGCATTTTCGCCCACAGGACTGCCGCATACTGGATGTTTTTCCCTTTTCACAGCATTCTTTGTAAACCCTAGAAATGGTTGTGTGTGAAAATCCCAGTAACTGAGCAGATTGTGAAATACTCAGACCGGCCCGTCTGGCACCAACAACCATGCCACGCTCAAAATTCCTTAAATCACCTTTCTTTCCCATTCTGACATTCAGTTTGGAGTTCAGGAGATTGTCTTGACCAGGACCACACCCCTAAATGCATTGAAGCAACTGCCATGTGATTGGTTGATTAGATAATTGAACAGGTGTTCCTAATAATCCATTAGGTGAGTGTATATCCGATATATGTAATATACATGATGAAGTATATATGATACGATCCTCGGAATTTGTGTTCCTGTGTGTGCAGGGATTGGGTGCTGACGGAGGAATGTGATTGGTGGACCTACTTTAGGGGTGGGCAATATACAGGAAGAGATTTTGGACTGTCGTCTCTATAGCCGTTACGCTCACGTGATGTTGCCGTTCTGTGCCGTCTCGGAAGCTTATCACTTCATTGCATTTTAGACATTTTTTAGACAACTGTTCAAGCACAATATGACAATAAGCAGCGAAAGAGGACTCATTTCAGTATATGTGTGCACTGAGAGACTGTTTTGAGTGCACACACCTGAAACACACACATATAAAGCGTGCGAGTACTGAACTTAGTGTCTAGAGTCCTTTTTAGCGCCTTGCTGAGCTTGAACAGTCAAATACACACACTTATATGTCAAAGTGCTCGTCTTTGTGAGTATCCTCATAAACACAGTTGGTTATGTCTTAAAGAAACACTCCACTATTTTCGAAAATAGGCTCATTTTCCGACTCCCCTAGAGTTAAACAGTTGAGTTTGACCGTTTTCGAATCCATTCAGGCGATCTCCGGGTCTGGCGGTAGCACTTTTAGCATAGATCATTGAATCTGATTAGAACGTTAGCATCTGATATTACAATGATATTATATTACGCAGCCCCAAAAAATAGTCCCCAGCGCTCTCTGTGCGAGCCGGTTGTCACGTTGGTTATGTTGACGGAAGTTAGCCTATTTTCAGGCGCTGTGTAATATTATTTAAAGCAAAAATAACTATATCACTATAACTATATAAGTGCAAATCTATGGAAGCTCGTTTCCACCACAGAATAAAACATTTTAAAAGATATTGCAACTTTTTATCTCACAATTGCATTTACATCTTGCAATTCTGACTTCTTTTCAGAGATATAAACTCTAAAGTTATAAAGTAACTTTAAAAAGTAACTTTCTCTCAGAATTGCGAGTTTATATCTCAAAATCATGACTTTATAACAAAAAAAAAAGGCAGAATTCTGAGGTGGAAATACAAATACATCCATACAAATCTGCAGCAAAAACAGCCAAAGACACTGATCTGATGCAGGTGTACATCAAGCAGCGGTTACAGAACCGCCCATGAGGAAGTGAACATCCTTAGACTTCTGTCATTTACGGGATCAGTGTGTGTTACTGCTGTACCTCGAAATCTCTGCGTTTCTCATAAATGGGAATGATGAGTTTGTAGATGTCAGAGATGAGCTCGTAACGCTCGGCTTTCCATAATCCATCAGCGCATGCCTCCAAAAGCTCCATCAGGACGTCCTGTGTCAAACACACACAAACACACACTTACCTGTAAAACCTTACAATCCAGATTTGTCTCATAGACAGGATATTCTGACACTCGTATAGACCGGGAATACAAGTATTTGGCTTTTCTCTTGACTAAACACACTTGTCTCCATCCGCTGGTGTTTTGGTGGTTGTTAGTGCATGTATGAAGTCAGTTCACGCAGGAGTCGTATCAGAGGATCACATTAACAGGATCTTTTACAATCACTGAGATTTGCCAAATATTTACATTTTTGAAGTTTTAGTAATTTTTTGTTTTGTCTAAATAGTTTTACATATTTAATATTATCTCTATATATACACATTCTTTTCTATTTCTATTATTAAATCATTTATATATTATTATTTAATGTATTATAGAATTTAATAAATGATATGATTTTCTATTTCTATTATTAAATAATTGATATATTATTATTTAATGTATTATATAAATTAATAAATTATATTATTTTCTATTTCTATTATTAAATGATACTTTTAATTATTTCTACACTTTATTTCAGTTTTTTTGTATTATTTTATTTTATTACATCAAGTTATTATTAGGGTTATTATCATTAACTTAAACTAAAACTATTCAAAACTATTTCTGCTAATTGAAACAAATCTAAAATAAAATGTAAATATTAGCTGAAAAACTTAGAATGAAAATTAGAAATGGCTAATAACCTGAAATAAAGTTTAAGTTAAAGCACTAAAATTATTAAATGGAAATAAATGAAAACCAATTAAAACTGAAAATATAAATAAATCAAACCTAAATAGTAATATATAAATAAATAAAAAAATAATAAATAAAATGACAAAAGCACATAATAAAATTACTTAAAAACTCAACAAAAATTAACACGAAAAATAAAAATAAAAGGTAATTCAAAATATGAATAAAACTATAATAAAACTAAAATAACACTGCATGAAAAATTAGAAATGTTGCTTTGGCAACTGGTTGAAATAAAATTATGTATTTCAGTTAACATTTATTTTATCATCAAGTTATTATTAGGGTTATTATCATGAACTAAACAAAACTATCCAAAACTATTTCTGCTAATCGAAATAAATCTAAAATAAAATAAAATATAAATATTAGTTGAAAAACTTAAATTAAATGAAAATTAGAAATGTTCCCTGGGAAATAAACTGAAATAAGTTTAAAATTATCATTTAATTTGAGAAAAATAAAAACTAAAACCAGTTAAAACTGAATTATAAATAAATGAAACCTAAATAGCAATATTTAAAAATAAAAAAAATTCTAAAACAACTAAAGCACATAATGAAAACACAAAAAAATAAACAAAAGATAACAAGAAAAATAAAAGTTCACAATATGAATAAAAACTAAAATAACACTACATTAAGTTAAACTAGATTAAAAAAAATAGTTTGATTTTATTTCCGTTCAAGTAATGAGAATGTGTATTTGTGGTTTTATTGTTAGTTCACTATAATATCCTGCTGTTGATCGTGAAGTGAAATTATTAGTGTTTTATCAGTCAGTCAAAGTGCAGGAATGACGGTTGAGTATCAGTCCGTGTGGAGATAAGCTCACTGATAATCACCATCATTCGTTTATTGCTTCCCTCTTTTACAGTACTAATATTAAACTAAACCTACATGGACACTCTATAATACTGTATCCTAACCCGGGCCGACGTGACAAACAATGCGTGACATTTTGTTGATCACTGCCTCCAATCTCATTGGACCTCACAAATAACTATTAAACATCAAATACGTTCTGATTGGCTGTGATTGTGTAGCCGTTTTGCATCTGGTGTGGACAGACGATTCACATTGTTCCTGTTAGGACACATGGGTATTCAACGTGAACTAGATTTGTAATAGAAACAATGGATTCCTATGGAGTTATTGACATCATCATCATCATCATCATCATAAAATATATGTGTAGGAAGTCAGAGGCATGTTTCTGCAGCAGTGCAAAAGATTCAATATTCTTTGAAATGAATCGAGCACTTTCTGGACTTCTGGAATATCACTTTATTTATTCCAGCATTCAAATGACTTTACTGCAGTTAAACGTCCCATCTGTGTGTTTTATTGAACTGGCTTCTCCTTCATCCAGCTAGAAGTGATAGTGTGTGTTCAGCCGGTGGACATTTGTTTCCCCTCGGATGTCTCACCTCATTAAAGTGAACATCCTGCATCCCCACATCTTCCATCATAGACGCTTCTTCGTCGATGTTTGGTGTGACCACTCTGAACGCTGAACAGCCCTGCTTAAACATGCCTACACACACACACACACATTACACTTCACATCTGGAGAGACGTCATTTCAAACACCTGTCAATATATCTACTGCCAGTTGCACGATAATGTCTGGTAGAAAAGGTAAAAGATCAGAAGTGCAGCGAAACGTGAGTAATATACCGAGTGATAACTTCTATCAGCAGGGGCTTTATCAGACCGGAGAGATATGATGAAAAAGAGAAGGTGAGAAACGGAATAAGACTGATATGGGAACCTTGCACATATATCACTTAGTAATCATTAAGAGTAATTACATCTGTGTCCTTGGATTTAAAACTGACCTCTCATGTTTTTAACCCTTTAACTGTCACCCCCCTTTTTGAGAATACACATGAAAATGCACTATCCAAACTTAAAGGGCTCTAATTCAAGAATGCTTTGGAATATAGACCAACGTTTGGTCTCCTTTTAAAGACGACACTCTGCAGATTATTGCTGAAAGCAATATTCAAAATATGAAAGTATGAAAAAGTTATAGAAGTTTAAATTTACTGTAAATGAAAAATACTGTACTAAATATTTTTTATTTCATATAAAATATATATTTTACAAAAAAGAATTTTCTCTAAAATTACTATAAAATCAAAGCCATATGTCTAACCAATTTGTGTTCCAAATTTGAAGTTGATATCACAAAAATTAAAGTCCCCATGAGATTTTGGTTAGGTGCTGTACCAAAAATAGCCACCGGGTGTCATTCAAACTCCATTTATTGTTTTTTTGATGCATTTTCCTGTACATTTCTGTCCAAATATCACTTCCATCACAAAACAGTCACCAAATATGGACCCTTGAGACTTTCCGACAATATGTGTTTTGAATATAAAGTAGTTAAAATAATTGTTTTAATATGAAACATGACACCGCCCAGTAGGGGAGGAGCCCGCTAGAATAATTTAGAGTAACGTTTCCATGGTAACACAATGTCCGATTTCAAAACGGTTTTCACAGGATGAATTTTGAGTTTGTAAGCTTTCAAATGATACCTAATTTATGATAATTACTTAAATATATGATACGAAAAAAAGGCGATCAAAAAAAGAGCACCAGTTAACAGTGATTTTGTTAACGGTGACAGTTAAGAGGTTAAGCCCTGACGGCATTTTTAGAGCACATACACAAAATGAAAGACTCATAACTCCAAAACTATAGAGTCAAAAGATGGGTATCGTTTGATAGAAAACGTATTCAAGTTTTAAGGGGAAATCATTACATTTGGAGAAAAACAAACAAAAAGTGTGCTCATGGGAAATTGTACATATCTTTCTTATTTGACATGTAATAACTCAGGGAGGAAATAAGGTAGGAGGACACATGCGAGATGCATCTGGATCACATTTTGTCGTGTTAGCAGCTAAGTGATCAAAAGTGACAGCATTTGGAATCAAGGTAGCCTGATTTGTTTAGCCCTTGACAACCGGAAGACATTTTTAATTGTTGTTCCTCATGATCAACACAATGGATTGTTGATTTTGGACTCATCCATTTTCTACGATCTATAAATGTTTCATGAAGTTACACGCACAAACGCCACGTGAAAGCTACATTTGATTTTACTCAGCTACATGTGCACCTGCGTGGAGTTCCCATTAGCTTCGTCATTATTGTCATCAATAAAACTGCTTTATTGGCAAATTAGGTAAGTGTGATAACTGCATTAAAATATAAACACAACATTAAAGGTGTTATGAACTGGCTTTTACATTTTTTTATACTGTTTTATACTGGACTCGCAAAATATCTTTATTAAACAAACACAAAGATTCATCTCTCATCCACCCGCGATTGATTGGAATGTTATTTCTGTATTACTTAGCCCGCCCGATCAGTGAATAACCGCGACCTGTACACACACACACACACACACACACACACACGCACGCCGATCCAATATAGAAGGCACAGTATTGTGTTTTAATCTCAATATGTCTGCAAATCCAGTCTCGACCTGTGTCTTGTTTACAATCGATTCTGCGGTGAAATGAAGCGAACAAACGCAACGTCTTACAAGCGTGAGCTGGAATCGGCATGTTTATTGCTCGGTAGCGCGATCCGTTTAGCTCCACGAGTCGGTGGGCGGGGCTTGAGGCGGCGCTTCTGCATTCAATGACATCAGTGGTCGACATATTCTGAGATCTCTTGTTTTCTGGGCCTGGTGTCAATAAAAGCTTTTCTTTGACTAACAAGGACGTTTTCAGCTCTGAAACTCACAGGATATTCTTATATCACGATTAACTTATATATAACAAAGGCTCAAGGGAAAGTTGATTTCTCAATTCATCACCCCTTTAAAAAGTCAAACAGTGATGGTTTTGTGTTTTATAGCGAGTACAGAATGACAGCTACAGTTCACCGGAAATGCCCGAGCTGGCTTATTGAAAACCAGGAAGTAAACGTGCATATGGTCACTTAGAGTTGAAGCTAAAATATGATTTGTGCAAAACCTCTGCATTTTCAAGTGTGGGTGGTTGAGGGAATCTGCCCAAAATTTTACAAAATATACATTTCTGGCCTTCTGTTGAAATGACTTTTACCGATAGAGCGAACTCAACGTACACCAAGTAATGGAGGATGCTAGGTTTGAAGGACTTCACCGATTCACAAATAGCGCTTTGGTTGTTTCTACAAGCTACAAAATACATGGAAGACTGAATCGATGCAGGATATAGTCCTAATATTCTGGAATAGCGACAGTAAATGCATTAATATCTTGCTTAGATAACTCAAAAGTATAATCGGATACGGTGACATTACAGTTTATTATTTATTACAGTGAAAGCTTAAAGGGTAACTAAACCCTAAACCAACTTTTTTTTAGTTAATGATCTGTAATACTGGGGCTTTATTAATGCTGTTCATTGATTCGAGTGTTTTAATTCTATAAAATATGGTGTAAAACCGCCAAAAGTGCTGCCCTTTTAAGGTTGAACAGTGGCGAATGCAGTTGAATTTTCCTATTGGGCGTTGTTTGCCATTGTGACGTATGCAGCTCACTAGCCACGCCCCTGGCACGAGCTCACTACGCCCTCAGAAATGTTTTCCCCAATCATATGATGAGAACGGCTTCACTCCAGTATGAACTCTCATGTTGCAGGAAGTAGAAACATTATGAATGAAACTTACTTGACACATGCTTTAACATTGTAATGAAGAAAATGCGGTTAAATAATGCAGTTGTCAGTACACGTCAGGCTTTTCTTGCGATATTATTGCCGCCCGTCATGTGTACAGATCATTTTCACACATGAGACGCACTTTCAAACCCTGACACGCAAGTGGTTGCCGCGGTAACGAACAACAATACCGTAACGTGCTGGCATATATAGTCTTTTATTTGAGGAAATCTGTTTATAATAGGCTATTATGTTTGAACTTATTGGTCCTGCGCTGCTTATTGATTCAGTTCATTTGAATGAAAATACATCGTATGTTTATCAGATATCTGATCTATTTTTGGTGGCATTCAGTGTAAGGATTTGACTGTTCATAGATTAGGTCAGGTGTCTCATTCTCTCTTGCGCTGCTGCTTCACTAGCATAGTCGCATCGGGAGTTAACGCAGTTTGAGCCAGCGGCTCGCATTGATAAGGCTCGAGGGTCTGTGTCTACAGACAATTCACCCTCCTCCACTTCAGGTGAAGGTGGGGGAGAATGACCGCTCTGTTGCAAAGCTACTGGCGTCATTCCAGTCATTCTCCATCTTTGCGACTCGCGAGTCAGACAGCTGTCAATCAACCCGTCACTGCGGGTCTCAGGTGCACGCCCTCCACTCAGCCCCGCCCTCGGTTCATCCCCTCTGTCTCCGCTGGGCTCTGCCCACTTTTCCAGCATTTTAAAAAAATTGCCCGTGGGTGGAGTTAAGCTCTGAGCTGGGGTTTAGTTACCCTTTTAAAAGTTATTATAAATAATAATAGTTTGGAAAGGAAACGAACTACAACGCCCATAATGCAGTGCAACAAGAAGGAGGAGTCAGTAACCAGAAGGAAATGAAAGTCAAATCCATTTAAACATAGGTGTGTGTGTGTGTGTGTGTCCATGTGAAGCAAGGAGAGACGGGTTTTCTTTTATTTGTTTGTTACCACCGAGAGCAAAGGTGAGGACTTTAGATGGTTAAATAGTGCCAAAAATAGACGAGCTTGAAGATTACGTGATATGCGCTTCGTTCGTAGTGTGCTTTGACTACTACAGTTCCAGCAAGCTGCTCCCTAGTGGTGTTTGGGCCGACGAAAGCTGTATCAACAGACCATAAGCGCTGTGAAGAAAGGACGAAACTAAAGATTACAGATTACGAGTGATGCCGGTTTCACAGTGGACGAGTGTTCGGATGTTCACTACGCCATTCGTTTACAGCTGTGTTTGAACTGAACAGGGTTTGGAATGCCGTGACGGCGGGTGAGTTTTGTCTTGTCCTGGACAGACTGCAAATCCTCTGGTGCACGTTGGACTTCAGGTAGGCCTTGAACAGTTATCCTTGCTACTCAACAAGGCCTTAAATCACCACTGACTCTCTGAAAAGATGGGTTTAGCGGACATTTAACCCATACTACACACTAGGGGTGGCACGGTTCACAAAACCCACGGTTCGGTTCGTATCACGGTTTTAGGGTCACGGTTTTTGGTTCTGTACGGTTCTTGTTGTTTTTTCTTTTAATCCTTAACACTCCAGAAATTTACTTCAACATATGATATATAGCTTAATTATCCACAATTTAGGTCACCCTGACATCCAGCGCTGTGAAAAAATAATAAAATACACGAAAACACAACACTGCCAGAAGTTGTTGCCCGAACTTCAATGGCCTGTTTAAATTATTAAAACTAGAAGCATATCTTAACTTTAATGTTACATTTATCATGTGAACTACTTATATGTGAACTGTTATATGTGTTTGGGACAGAGGGGAACACGGTCGCATTTGCAGCAGATATATGGGTGTGGTCCTGGTCAAGACAATCTCCTGAACCCCAAACTGAATGTCAGAATGGGAAAGAAATGTGATTTAAGCAATTTTGAGCGTGGCATGGTTGTTGGTGCCAGACAGGCCGGTCTGAGTATTTCACAATCTGCTCAGTTACTGGGATTTTCACGCACAACCATTTCTAGGGTTTACAAAGAATGGTGTGAAAAGGGAAAAACATCCAGTATGCGGCAGTCCTGTGGGTGAAAATGCCTTGCTGATGCTAGAGGTCAGAGGAGAATGGGCCGACTGATTCAAGCTGATAGAAGAGCAACTTTGACTGAAATAACCACTCGTTACAACCGAGGTATGCAGCAAAGCATTTATGAAGCCACAACACACACAACCTTGAGGCGGATGGGCTACAACAGCAGAAGACCCCACCGGGTACCACTCATCTCCACTTCAAATAGGAAAAAGAGGCTACAATTTGCACAAGCTCACCAAAATTGGACAGTTGAAGACTGGAAAAATGTTTCCTGGTCTGATGAGTCTCAATTTCTGTTGAGACATTCAGATGGTAGAGTCAGAATTTGGCGTAAACAGAATGAGAACATGGATCCATCATGCCTTGTTACCACTGTGCAGGCTGGTGGTGGTGTTGTAATGGTGTGGGGGATGTTTTCTTGGCACACTTTAGGCCCCTTAGTGCCAATTGGGCATCGTTTAAATGCCACGGCCTACCTGAGCATTGTTTCTGACCATGTCCATCCCTTTATGACCACCATGTACCCATCCTCTGATGGCTACTTCCAGCAGGATAATGCACCATGTCACAAAGCTCCAATCATTTCAAATTGGTTTCTTGAACATGACAGTGAGTTCACTGTACTAAAATGGCCCCCACAGTCACCAGATCTCAACCCAATAGAGCATCTTTGGGATGTGGTGGAACGGGAGCTTCGTGCCCTGGATGTGCATCCCACAAATCTCCATCAACTGCAAGATGCTATCCTATCAATATGGGCCAACATTTCTAAAGAATGCTTTCAGCACCTTGTTGAATCAATGCCACGTAGAATTAAGGCAGTTCTGAAGGCGAAAGGGGGTCAAACACAGTATTAGTATGGTGTTCCTAAAAAATCCTTTAGGTGAGTGTACGAGCGGAACGAGCCGCGGTTCAGCTGCGCGAGACAAACGCACAGCTCTCCGTACGCACTGCTTCTGCCCAGCCAACACACTGCTTGCGCGAGCGCTGTGAATACGACAATGGCGCATCCTCCAACTCCGGGCAGCCTTCCTTATCTCTCCCATTTCTTCACGTGACGTGACCTGCAGCACTCCACTTTTACTGTCTTTTACTGTATGTCCACACATATTCTTATTTTGCGTGAAAAGGACACTCGCTGCTGTCTGAGGTAGCATACGGACACGAGGCTACACTGCGCATGCGTCGAACCGTGTCGCACACACGCTCCGAACCGAGACAAGCGAACCGAGCGGTTCGGATGTTTTTTCATGTACCGTGCCACCCCTACTACACACACATACAAACAAACATCACGTTTCTTTTTAACTTTCTGCTTAAGAACTGTTATCTGTTATCTGAACTGTTATCTGAACTGTGAACGAGCCAGGAGTTGAACATGGACTTTGAAAAAGCCTGAATATTCAGAAATATTGTTTTACATCTCTAGTGTCTTCCCTTTGAAAATGTGTCAATTCTTCTGCCTCTTTTGAAAGATAATTGTGATCCACTGATGCTTATGTGAGGGTTTATATATGATTTTGTTCTTGTTTTGTTTTTTGAGATGATTTGAATAAGCAAGGTACAGGAAAAAAGGAAAACAAAGAAAAAGTGAGTTTATTTTGTATCTGTATTGTTCTGTGAAGAGTGATTTGGGATAACAGGCATATCTAGACTCACTACGTCACAAGTTATTTTTATTTTATTTTGGTCATGCCATCATCATGTGTTTGTGTATCGGTGTGTCTAACCTTTCCTCCTCAGGTACTCGGCCACCAGCGCTGCAACATGCACATAACACATGGCTGCCTGCAGAGAACCAAACCAGACAACATGAGCTGCACAGTGTGTTACACGTGTGTGTGTGTGTGTGTGTGTGTGTGTGCGTGTGCGCGTACCTCAGAGAGGTCTCCATTCTTCACATGGATCCGGGCCATGCTGTCCAGCCACGTTTTGCGGAGCTCAGGTGTGCTGGCGTAAGACTTGGCCAGACTGTACTGCAGGTCCACCAGCATCTCCGGGTCTCTCTCGTGCTCCTTCATCTGTGCCGTGGCCATCAGGACAGTCCGGATCTTCTTTGTCAGGTCTTTCACGTCCGATGGGAACGCTGTGCTCTACGGGAGAGTGAAGGAGACTGTGATGACTGTCACAGCACGAGTCTGTGTAGAACTTAAAGAGGACCTATTAGGCAAAATTCGCTTGTACATGGTATTTGAACATAAATGTGTGTTGCACAACCACCCTATAATGGTAAAAATCCACACACTCCCCTTTTTTAATCCCCATGAATCATAAGCAATGTCTCAGAACAAGCCGTTTGCAGATTCTAGCTTTTGTGACATCACATTGCACAGGCCCCGCCCACGGCTGCTGACAGACTCCGCCCTATTATTATAGACCCCGCCCACCGTGAACTGTACACAGTCCGTCATGTTTATCTCCTCGCCAGAGCATTCAAGTAAGAAATTTATTCTTATTAAAGCTACTAAAGTTACTCAGTCAAGAGCAGTGAGTGATTTCCTGTTTCTCTCCTGTTTGATTCATATTAACAGCAGGAGGTGCTGTATATTACACTACTGTCACTTTAATACACAGATCTAATATACACATGTGATTTATTTACGTTCACAACTTTGTGACATAACCTTGTGTGTGTTTGACAGTTTAAGTGCAATAAGATGTGAAAGAGAACTGTCTGACATCCATCTTTCTGTGCGTGTGCTTCAGATGTGTGCGCTCAGAAAACCATATAATCAGAAGTTTAGACTGATATGGCTTTGAAACGCATGCAGATGAGAAACTTTCATGATGATGAAGAACTGCAATGTCACGCGAGTGTGATCGAGACAGAGATGATCATCAAAAGCAAACAGATGATTTAGTTTTAAATACTGTTAAAATACTGATAGATTCTATTTACACATGCATTTTCTTTGCAATAATTGTAGTTATAGTAGTTAGATGGTATTTATACTTTTAAATAGTGGCACTATTTGCTCCTCAGTGTTGTTGTACATTAGACCGTATGTAATAGTAATAGTGAAAATTATTATATTTGTTAAAATTATTAAATGAACGCCTTAATGGGACAATAAAGCCCTCCCTAACCGTACCCTTACCCACTTTTCAAATATCTTCCAAAATTTTATTGAAAATAAATGCCTTTCCGATCTGATGCATGATGGGAAAAGGAATTAGAGCGAGTTCGGCAAAAGGCGGATTTGACTCTCAGGTTGATTTGCGTCAAAACTTTCTGCTGCTTACCCCTATACTATTGCTGCTGAACACAAACTTCTTCTGTCCTTTTGTCTGGCCCAATCAGATGTCAGTGGGCGGAGTTGGTGCAAATAGCATTTGCCAACAAGACAGGCTATTTGCACTTAGAGTAAAGACACTGTTTAGTTTTTTGCAGAGTATCGGAGGCACGAGCTGTACAGGCTCCGCCCTCTTCTGGAAAGGGGGGGGGGGAGCAGCAGCTCATTTGCATTTAAAGATACATGCACAAAAAAATGTTTTCCTTCCTCACATAAAGGGCATTTACAACATGGCATAATAAATTATCTGTGGGGTATTTTGAGCTTAAACTTCACAGACACATTCTGGGGACATCTGAGACCTTTAAAGCTACACTGTGTAACTTTTTTAGTTTATTCTTAGCTAAAAACACTTAGTTCTTTCAAAAATATATGTTCTTTCAAGTAATAAAGTATTCTCGTAAGTTTATAATATGCCATTGAAAATACATACAGGTAAGGGGTTTGAATGGGGGTCGCCATGTTGCCCCTCCATCTTGAAAGTACATTAGCCAAAGAGGGACATACCCGTAAATTCAAGCTTCGCCTTTCGCGTTTTAACATTCGATGGCACCGTGTCGAATGTGAAGAGGGGGATTGCTTGAGACTGCTATATGAAAACCTGAAAGCCTTTTTGAAAGTCTGTTGCTGATGGAGGATCACTCTTATTCTCGAGGATATGTAACAGAGTCGCCAAGGAAGCGAAAAAGAGAATTAAAGACAGCAACACAACAGGCAAATCAACAAGACAAAGGTGAATATTGGAGTGGCCTTTCCAAGATGGAAAGAGCTCATGAGGAGCAACGATTTTAAAAAGGACGCCGACGTTGCCTGCTTTCTTCTCGACAGGTAACGTTAATTCAGCCTATTTGTGTATATTGGAAGTTTTATTGTTGCTTGGCTAATTATATCATGGTGTGCTGTGCATAACACTAGAACGACATCTAGGATAGTTTTCCTCGCGTCAATGATGAAAAAGTATTGTTTACCTTGTAACATAAATCCGTGGTCTATGACGGATAACATGAGATTAATATTTTAATGGTGCTATTATAATTTGTAGACTATATATGTAGGCACTTTAAAGTTATTTTTCATTTATTTTACTTTATACACAATTAATGTAGCCTAATCTGATAATGCTGGTGTAAGTTAGCTGTTTCTAAGCGAGACTTTCACCTTCACTTTCACATCTGTCCTGTAATCTTATTCATTTAAGACGTATTATTGTACGATGTAAATATTTTTCACACTATGACACCTTACTATGACTAGCCTACACCTCAGTATGAATGGGGCACTGGTAGGTCATTAGACCAAAGAATAGAGGAAGGCTAGACCAGCCCATTGAGAATGATCATAAGTAATTAATCTTGGACTAAATCGGCCACCGTAGGAGTTAAAACGAAATCGGAATTGGGAGGAACAGAAACTAATATTTACTGGATGATCATATACCTTTTCACCGCTAGATGGGGGAAAATATCACACAGTGTAGCTTTAAAGAGGACCTATAAAAGTCTTGATGTTGTTTTGGGTTCTACTAGAGCAGGTTTTCCTGCTTGAATGTTGATTATTTCCCCCATTGTTGCGGCTCCTCTCTTCCCAGTCTGTCAGAAACGCTCTGCTTAGTTCCTGTCTCTATGAAGCCCCACCTTCTGAAAAGCATAATATGCTCTGATTTTGGTCGGCTGGACCAGTGTGTTGTGATTGGTCAAGCGCTTCCAGTGTGTTTGGGAGATGTCCCGCCCCTTACCATAACCGCCAGTTTCAACACACTACTAACTAACTCAACCAGGCCCCGCCCCTTTATTCTGCGTATGAATTATTTAAATGAGGAATATTGTGACGTGTTGGTTCCCCGAAGAAAACTCAAGACTACAATGGAGGCGTTTTAGAGACGGACTCCCAAAAATACTTTTGGATCCCACCCATAATAATGCTGTCCATAGCCATAAACTACATCATCGGCTCTGCATCTGATCTTCACGTCATCATGTTTGCGTATGAGTGTATTTGAAAAGAAACTAACTTTGATGGTTTTGTCACTGTTGGCACAGTTGTTGATGACTGACAGGGACTGTTGGAACCTCGTCCCTCCTATTCCGATGACATCAGCGATCAGCTGACTGACGCCAATCACCACCTGAGGAATCACAAAGAATGACATAGTTATGACATCATCACATGCTGCTATCTACTCCTGAACGACTGGATGATCCCGGTGATGTCAGGGTCATGTGATGAACTCCACCTGCAGGTGTGTGCGGACGAAGGACTTGCGTCCAGTGTAGTCGAAGTTGCTCTTCATGAGGAAGTAGAGCAGATGAGCCGCGTCGCTGCGGATGGAGCTCAGTTTGGAGTTACAGCACTTCAGAATCTCGTAGCAGAAGAACGCGCACATATCCGCACGGCCCTCGAAGAACGTACATGGAAACTGGACACACACACACACACACACACACACACACACACACACACACACACACACACACACACACACACACACACACACACACACACACACACACACACACACACACACACACACACACACACACATCACAGACAGGAAAACAGCAGCGTGAATATCCTTCAGAATTCATTTATTGGATGCATATTATGTCATACAGGCTTGAAATGACATGAGGGTTAGTAAATGATGACCTCATAGCCAGTGATTTGTGCACGTATTCTAGTGCTGTGCGTCACACTCACCTTGTAGATGAAGGTACGAAGGGAAGTGAAGACCTGTTTGAGGGCTGTCTCTGATTGGTTGATTTGTAAGAAGCAGAGATGAACCTGGAACACTTTCTTCATCAGGGGATTGTGGCCATGATCCAAACTCAGCTGAGTCTGCACACACACACACACACACACACACACACACACACACACACACACACAGATATCACAAGCAGCACTCGTGAAGGCAGGTGGTGATGATGATGATGATGATGATGTCTGACCTTAAACCCCATGATGAAGATGCTCAGTGTGTCCAGAACTGTTAGACAAACTTCTGTAGCAATGTTTCCTTCCAACAGAGACTGATTCAACACATCAGCGTCTGAATGACTGTAAGCTACACAGAATCATTACAGTTATTAAAAATTATTAAAATATGTAAAGAATAATCTAATTTAAATAATTTAAATAACTGTGAATGAAATTAATCAAATGAGAATGTTTCAAATGTTTTTAAGGCTGTCAATGGATTTCATGCAGTTAACCCTGTAAAACCTGACATGAAATAATAGATCAAATCATATAAATATCAGTCATCACTCGATATCTGCCTGTAATATGTCTTAGTAAGATGATATTTAAAAGCATCATTTTAAAACATATAATGCAATGCAATGATGATTGAGAGATGAACAAATAAACCTTCTTCAAAAGCCTGATGATCATATTTGAGACTATTTCTATATTTTTTTCTGGATAATCAAGTAAACCTGAGACACTCCTGTGTGAGTGTGTGTCGCACAGAGAGAAGCGATCGAACATCAGGGAGAACAACTATTGTGTGAGTACTGTATTCATTTTCCTCATTTGATCTGTAGTTCAGCTGTTATTTAGAACGTTGTCTATGTGGTGTAGTGCTGTTTGTTTGTTAACAAGCTGATCCCTTGACCACGTGCAAGCGTTCGCGTTTCGCTGGGCGTGGCCAGCTGTATTCACTAACGACACTTATTGTGAGAATAAATTGAGTAGTGCTCCGCGGCAGCGGAAGCGGCAGCCCTCGTGTGAAGCCCTCCTCGTGTGAAGCCCTCCTCGTGTGAAGACCGAAGTGTGTAAAGACATCGACTCTACTCTGCACGACTCCACTCGAGCAAGGACACCGACAAGACACTTGAGTATAGCTTTCCTTCTACTTTGTCCACTTTTGTGGTTTGCTTGTTTTCATCTGTTTATTTGTCTGACCTGTATTCACTATGTGCTTCCAAATCTCTACTATTATCACACACACCCGTAAATCACGCTCCGTACATTCTAGACGCCGTAATACTAATAATCTGCGTAGTGTACCTATTTCCTCTGCTACATTAATGTCCATTCCAATTGGTCTCTGGAATTGCCAGTCTGCTGTAAACAAAGCAGACTTTATTGCATCGTTCTCCACTCATTCACATCTCAGTCTCATGGCTCTAACAGAAACCTGGATCAAACCAGAAGACACTGCCACTCCTGCGGCCCTCTCAAATAATTTCTCTTTTTCACACACCTCTCGCCCGATTGGGAGGGGCGGAGGTACTGGTCTGCTCATCTCAAAGGATTGGAAATTTGACCCCATTCCTTCTTTATCTGGCAACGACTCATTTGAATCACACTCAATCACTATCACTCACCCTGCTAAAATCCATGTTGTAGTTATTTATCGCCCTCCAGGTCAACTGGGTAACTTCTTGGAGGAATTGGATATTTTACTATCTCACTTCCCCGAGGATGGTACTCCTCTGGTACTGCTCGGTGACTTCAACATTCACCTTGATAAACCACAGGCTGCAGACTTCACCACTCTTCTTACCTCATTTGACCTTAAGCGAGTATCTACTACAGCTACTCACAAATCAGGTAACCATCTGGACCTTATCTACACACGCTACTGCTCCACAGACGACACTTTAGTTACTCCATTGCACACCTCAGATCACTTTCTCATCACTCTAAACCTCCTACTGACTCCTGACACAACACACACTCCTCCGCTGATCACCTTTCGGCGTAATCTACGCTCATTCTCTCCCTCCCGTCTATCCACTATGGTTTCCTCCTCACTCCCTCCACCTGCTCAGTTCTCAGCACTGGACACTAACAGTGCTACTGACACTCTTTGCTCCACTCTAACATCTTGCTTAGACAACTTCTGTCCCGTTTCAACCAGGCCAGCTCGCACCACTCCCTCTGCCCCCTGGCTGTCTGATGTTCTCCGCGAACATCGCTCTGGGCTCCGGGTGGCAGAGAGGAAGTGGCGAAAAACTAAAAACACTACTGACCTATCCCTGTATCAGTCTCTCCTCGCTTCCTTCTCTACTAATGTCTCCACTGCTAAAACTACATACTACCACAACAAAATCAACAACTGCTCTGACTCTCGTGCACTTTTCAGAACGTTCTCTTCCCTCCTTTGTCCTCCTCCCCCCCCCTCCTTCATCAACTCTTACAGCTGATGACTTTGCATCATTTTTCACAATAAATAAAATCTCCTCCATCAGCAGCCAATTCTCCACACCACAAACCGACACACACATCTCAACAACCATCACACATACACTCCCCTCTTTTTCTCTGCTCTCCGAAGCTGAAGTCTCCAAACTCATCCTTTCCAACCACCCCACTACCTGTCCGCTTGACCCTATCCCCACTCACCTCCTTCAGGCCATTTCTTCTTCTGTTACTCCTGCACTCACTCACATTGTCAACACCTCTCTTCACACCGGGACCTTCCCCACAGCATTCAAGCAGGCTCGGGTAACCCCACTGCTTAAGAAACCCTCTCTGAACCCAGCACTTTTAGAAAACTACAGACCGGTATCCCTTCTGCCTTTCATTGCAAAGACACTCGAGCGAGTTGTTTTTAACCAGCTCTCTACGTTTCTTGAACAGAACAACCTCCTGGACATCAACCAATCCGGCTTCAAAAGTGGCCACTCAACTGAGACTGCCCTGCTCTCGGTTACGGAGGCACTGAGACAGGCAAGAGCGGCTTCCAAATCCACAGTACTTATCTTACTGGATTTGTCTGCTGCTTTTGACACAGTTAACCACCAGATCCTCCTGTCAACTCTCATGAAGATGGGCATCTCGGGTACTGCTCTCCAGTGGCTCAAGTCTTACCTCTCAGGTAGGTCCTTCAGGGTGTCATGGAGAGGTGAAGTGTCTAAGTCACTTCATTTAGCCACTGGAGTTCCACAGGGCTCAGTGCTTGGACCACTTCTCTTCTCCATCTACATGTCATCACTGGGAACTGTCATTCAGAAACATGGCTTTTCCTATCATTGCTATGCTGACGACACTCAACTCTACTTCTCATTTCAACCAGATGATCCCACGGTTGGTGTCCGTATCGCTGCCTGCCTAACAGACATTTCTGCCTGGATGAAGGAGCATCACCTGCAACTCAACCTTGCAAAGACAGAACTGCTCGTGGTCTCAGCCAACCCAGCACTTCATCATAATCTCTCCATTCAGATCGGATCATCAACCATAACTCCGTCCAGGACAGCCAGGAACCTTGGAGTTGTGATTGATGATCAGCTAAAATTCACTGACCACATCACTGCAACATCCCGGTCCTGCAGATTTGCATTATACAACATTAGGAAGATTAGACCCTTCCTATCAGAGCAGGCCACACAACTCTTGGTCCAAGCTCTTGTTCTCTCCAGACTGGACTACTGTAATGCTCTTCTAGCGGGCCTTCCGGCATGCACTATCAAACCCTTGCAACTGATCCAGAATGCAGCGGCGAGGGTGATCTTTAACGAGCCGAAGAGAGCACACGTCACACCTCTCTTCATCAATCTCCACTGGCTGCCAATAGCCGCTCGCATCAAATTCAAGACACTGGTACTCGCCTTCAAAGTAACCACTGGCTCTGCACCAATATACCTAAACTCGCTTGTTCAGACTTACACACCCTCCAGGAGCTTACGTTCTGCCAGTGAACGACGCCTTGTGGTGCCATACCAAAGAGGCATGAAATCACTCTCACGGACCTTTTCCTGGACCGCCCCCACCTGGTGGAATGACCTGCCTATCGCAATTCGAGTAGCCGAGTCTGTAGCCATTTTCAAAAAAAGGCTAAAGACACGTCTTTTCCAGCAGCACCTGATCAATCAAGAATAGCACTTATCACTCTATCCATTCTCTGTCTGTCTAATTTATTAAAAAAAAAAAAAAAAAAAAAAAAAAAAAGGTCCCGTGTGTTCTGTGTTAGATTAACTGAGACTTGTTACAGCACTTGCATATTGTTGCCCTTGACTGTTCTAGTTGCTTCTATTGCTCTCATTTGTACGTCGCTTTGGATAAAAGCGTCTGCTAAATGACTAAATGTAAATGTAAATGTGTCTGTGTGTGAGTGCGTCTGTGTGAGTGTGTGTCTGTGTGTGAGTGTGTGTGTGTGTGAGTGCGTGTCTGTGTGTGAGTGCATGTCTGTGTGTGAGTGTGTATGTCTGTCTGTGTGTGAGTGTGTGTGTCTATCTGTGTGTGAGTGCGTGTGTCTGTGTGTGAGTGCGTGTGTCTGTGTGTGAGTGCGTGTGTCTGTGAGTGCGTGTGTGTCTGTGTGTGAGTGCGTGTCTGTGTGTGAGTGCGTGTGTCTGTGTGTGAGTGCGTGTGTCTGTGTGTGAGTGCGTGTCTGTGTGTGAGTGTGTATGTCTGTCTGTGAGTGCGTGTCTGTGTGTGAGTGCGTGTCTGTGTGTGTGTGAGTGCGTGTCTGTGTGTGAGTGCGTGTGCGTGTGTCTGTGTGAGTGCGTGTCTGTGTGTGTGTCTGTGTGTGAGTGCGTGTGTCTGTGTGAGTGCGTGTGTGTGTGTGAGTGCGTGTGTGTGTGTGTCTGTGTGAGTGCGTGTGTGTGTCTGTGTGAGTGCGTCTGTGTGAGTGCGTGTCTGTGTGTGAGTGTCTGTGTGTGTGTGTCTGTGTGAGTGTGTGTCTGTGTGAGTGCGTGTTTGTGTCTGTGTGAGTGCGTCTGTGTGTGAGTGTGTGTGTGTGTGTGTGTGTGAGTGCGTGTGTGTGTGTGAGTGTGTGTCTCACTGTGGTTGTAGGTGTAGGAGTTGTCCAGGCTGTTGAGCTGCTGCAGTCTCATGTGTAAGGCTCCTGTCCTGCTGCGGGACACAGGGAGAGTCTGAGAGCGGCGCTCGTGAGCCACCGGCCCCGATCCCTCCAGAGTCCTGATGACAGAATCACACATGAACTTCAGAAGATCATTAAACACTCATTGGCAACAATAAAGCTTCTGTGATAATTGTTAGTGGTCAAATAATATGAGTTTTTCTCATTGGCCCATAGAAGATTTATAGATATACAGGGAGTGCAGAATTATTAGGCAAGTTGTATTTTTGAGGATTAATTTTACAACATTAATAATTAAACAACAACCATGTTGTCAATGAACACAAAAAACTCATTAATATCAAAGCTGAATATTTTTGGAAGTGTTTTTTAGTTTTAGCTATTTTAGGGGGATATCTGTGTGTGCAGGTGACTATTACTGTGCATAATTATTAGGCAACTTAACAAAAAACAAATTTATACCCATTTCAATTATTTATTTTTACCAGTGAAACCAATATAACATCTCAACATTCACAAATATACATTTCTGACATTCAAAAACCAAACAAAAACAAATCAGTGACCAATATAGCCACCTTTCTTTGCAAGGACACTCAAAAGCCTGCCATCCATGGATTCTGTCAGTGTTTTGATCTGTTCACTATCAACATTGCATGCAGCAGCAACCACAGCCTCCCAGACACTGTTCAGAGAGGTGTACTGTTTTCCCTCCTTGTAAATCACACATTTGATGATGGACCACAGGTTCTCAATGGGGTTCAGATCAGGTGAACAAGGAGGCCATATCATTAGATTTTCTTCTTTTATACCCTTTCTTGCCAGCCACGCTGTGGAGTACTTGGACGCGTGTGATGGAGCATTGTCCTGCATGAAAATCATGTTTTTCTTGAAGGATGCAGACTTCTTCCTGTACCACTGCTTGAAGAAGGTGTCTTCCAGAAACTGGCAGTAGGACTGGGAGTTGAGCTTGACTCCATCCTCAACCCGAAAAGGCCCCACAAGCTCATCTTTGATGATACCAGCCCAAACCAGTACTCCACCTCCACCTTGCTGGCGTCTGAGTCGGACTGGAGCTCTCTGCCCTTTACCAATCCAGCCACGGGCCCATCCATCTGGCCCATCAAGACTCACTCTCATTTCATCAGTCCATAAAACCTTAGAAAAATCAGTCTTGAGATATTTCTTGGCCCAGTCTTGACGTTTCAGCTTGTGTGTCTTGTTCAGTGGTGGTCGACTTTCTGCCTTTCTTACCTTGGCCATGTCTCAATGAGTATTGCACACCTTGTGCTTTTGGGCACTCCAGTGATGTTGCAGCTCTGAAATATGGCCAAACTGGTGGCAAGTGGCATCTTGGCAGCTGCACGCTTGACTTTTCTCAGTTCACGGGCAGTTATTTTGCGCCTTGGTTTTTCCACACGCTTCTTGCGACCCTGTTGACTATTTTGAATGAAACGCTTGATTGTTCGATGATCACGCTTCAGAAGCTTGGCTATTTTAAGACTGCTGCATCCCTCTGCAATATATCTCACTATTTTTGACTTTTCTGAGCCTGTCAAGTCCTTCTTTTGACCCATTTTGCCAAAGGAAAGGAAGTTGCCTAATAATTATGCACACCTGATATAGGGTGTTGATGTCATTAGACCACACCCCTTCTCATTACAGAGATGCACATCACCTAATATGCTTAATTGGTAGTAGGCTTTCCAGCCTATACAGCTTGGAGTAAGACAACATGCATAACGAGGATGATGTGGTCAAAATACTCATTTGCCTAATAATTCTGCACTCCCTGTACACTATATTGCCAAAAGTATTAGGACACTCCTCCAAATCACTGAGTTCAGGTGTTCAATCACTTCATGGCCACAGGTGTATAAATCAAGCTCTAGGCCTGCAGACGCTTCTACACACATTAGTGAGAGAATGGGCCGCTCTCAGGAGCTCAGTGAACTCAAGCGTGATCGGCTGACACCTGTGATCCATTGGGGACATTTCCTCACTACTAAATATTCCACGCTCAACTGTTAGTGGTGTTATAACAAAGTGGAAGCAATTGGGAACAACAGCAACTCAGCCACAAATTGAAATCACAGAGCGGGGTCAGCACATGCTGAGGGTCACAGAAGTTGCCAACTTTCTGCAGAGTCAAGAGCTCCAGACCTCCAAACTTCTGTGTCCTTCAGATGAGCTCAAGATCAGTGTGTAGAGCTTCATGGAATGGGTTTCCATGGCCGAGCAGCTCATCCAAGCCTTAAGCCTTAAGACTCGATGCGTCCGCAAGAGCGCGGCAAAAATTACGTCAACGCGGAGTGGGCGTTCGTGCGCGTTGGGTGCGCAAGACCCCATTTCGCCTGGCGGTGGGCAGCGCATTTTTTGTAACAGCGCGCGCGACTACACATCCGAAGATGAACGAGTTCTAGGCGAATGTAACCGAGCATGACGTCTCATCACACCAGTACCCAGTTTGCACAAACAAATTAGGTTCTTATATTTACTAAATGAGCCTACAAACGCTGAAATAAGCCCTTTTAAATAAAGATCCATGTTTAATAAAAAAAGGATTCACGAAACTAAATGAAAATGTTTAGTGAAATTAGGAAATATTTAAAAGATCGTTAATTTAGTTGTATACATGTGCATATATTTTGTTATCATCATGTCACAAGTAATAATATCAAGGTTTATTTAGTTTTACACAATTCTTTTGTAGTGTGGTATTCAGTGAAGTGTACTAAAATAAATATCGTCACCTGTGTACATTAGCCCACTTCTTCTCGATGCTCTTTCCTGATGGTTTATAAAACAATTACTCCGAGTCGCCCTCTGTCGTTTCAAAGAATAGCACAACGGCGAGCGCGTCAAGTATAAACGCCTCGTCCGTTTGGGAGGAGCGCACGCAGTCAGCGGAGGCTCGCGCTGCGGAGACAGGCAAAGTATAAACAAGGCTTTACATCACCAAGTGCAATGCAAAGCGTGGGATGCAGTGGGGTAAAGCGCGCCCCACTGGACTCTAGAGCAGTGGAGACGTGTTCTCTGAGTGACCAATCATGCTTCTCTGTCTGCCAATCCCATGGACGAGTCTGGGTTTGGCAGTTGCCAGGAGAACGGGACTTGCCTGACTGCATTGTGCCAAGTGTAAAGTTTGGCGGAGGGGGGATTATGGGGTGGGGTTGTTTTTCAGGGGTTGGGCTTGGCCCCTTAGTTCCAGTGAAAGGAACTCTTAATGCTTCAGCATACCAAAACATTTTGGATAATTTCATGCTCCCAACTTTGTGGGAACATGTTTGGGGACGGCCCCTTCCTGTCCCAACATGACTGACCAGTGCACAAAGCGTCGCTCCATAAAGACATGATGAGCGAGTTTGGTGTGGAGGAACTGGACTGGCCTGCACAGAGTCCTGACCTCAACCCGATAGAACACCTTTGGGATGAATTAGAGCGGAGACTGATAGCTAGGCCTTCTCGTGCAACATCAGTGTCTGATCTCACAAATGCACTTCTAGAAGATTCCCCATAAACACACTCCTAAACCTTGAGGAAAGCCTTCCCAGAAGAGCTGAAGCTGTTAGAGCTGCAAAGGGTGGGCCGACTCCATATTAAACCCTACGGATTAAGAATGGGATGGCATTAAAGGGGTGGTAAACCACCATTTCACTTTTCTAACTTTAGCTAGTGTGTAATGTTGCTGTTTGAGCATAAACAACACCTGCAAAGTTACAACGTTCAAAGTTTAAAGCAAAGGGAGATATTTGCTTTCAAAGAAATCAGTTTCTAAGGACTACAGCAAACGGCCGCTAGGGACTACAGACATTCCTCCAGGGTCTCTGACATCACCAGCCCCAATATTTACATAAACCCCTCCTCCGAGAATATTAAATAAGGGGGGGC
Organism: Romanogobio albipinnatus; assembly: GCA_023566225.1. Taxonomy (NCBI): domain Eukaryota; kingdom Metazoa; phylum Chordata; class Actinopteri; order Cypriniformes; family Gobionidae; genus Romanogobio; species Romanogobio albipinnatus. The sequence continues at coordinate 52,387,914 of CM042243.1, forward strand.
GAGGCCATTTTGTATCGCCGCAGGGAAGCGTTGTTGTGGTATAGTTAGTAGGCTGGAGTGTTGTTGCCACAATGCAGACGAAACGCTGTTATTTTCATCCGGATTGCAGGTCCACTTTGTTCAGCCTTCCTAGGGACGGGGGAGCGTTGCAGTGCGTTTAACATACAACCTGTTATATGCATGTGTGTATGAGACAGAGGGGAACAGGTGGCATTTGCAGCAGATATATGCTGCCCATCATAAATCAAAGCACGAGACAGACAGGGGTCGGAGGAGAAGACCGGAAAATGTGACATAATGGACAATATTCGTCTGTATTTGCAATACACGAGCCGCGGTTCAGCTGCGCGAGACACACACTGCCAGTGTGAGACGGGCGCGCGGCTCCCGCTGCACATTTCACGGAGGAAAGCTTCCACAATCTTCACGAGTTCAATGCAGGATTCGTACAACGGCTTGTCCTGAAAGATGGATTTAAAAACAGAAGCTGTTTACGGGCCACAACCTGTAAGTGTGATTTATTTTTCGTCGATGTGTTTTCTTGTAATAGTTTGTGTTGTTAATTGTACGTTGTAGCAAGGAAGTACACAGATGACAACGCTCATTTGGCTCTGCAAACCAGTTTGTTAAATGCTCATTCATACTTAACGTTATCCCACAAACACCTAACGTTACAAACTTTTTAAAATCTCAACAGCGAACTTGGCATTAGTGTAAATTATTCTTTGATTAGAGCTTTTATGTGTTGTTTATCTACAGGCATGCTAAACATGGTTCTGTGTTTGATTTGGCTACTAGTAAAGCCAATGTTTAGTGTTCGTTCTTGCGACAGATATTTGGCTATAATCGTTCTAAAAATACAAAAGTAACGGAGCCATTCAGTAGCGATCACTATAGATCAGCAGTCTTTACTCTTGAGGACTGAACAGGTTCTGCTCGATCATCTTCACTAAAATGTTCTGGGTCTGATTCGGGCTCAAATTGGTATGGTTTTATTGACGCCGTTGTTTCTAATACTACCAAAGCACAGTCTACCGGTAAAGGTAAGGGGTGTGACGTTTCCGACAAACGTGCACTAGGCGGTTAGCGAATCACAACACACTGGGCCAGCTAACCAATCTGAGCCCATTGCGTATTTTTGAGGGACTGGCTTCATACAACCCGGAAACCATCAGACCGTTTTTACAAGGAGGGACAGAGCAGTGTAGAATAAAGGTCAAATATATGAAAAATAATGACATTTTTTAAAAACGAAGCATGAACACATGTTACAGTGCACCCCACAAACACAATCAAGCCTTCGAAAGAATGTGTTTTACCACCCCTTTAAAGTTCATGTGCATGTAAAGGCAGGCGTCCCAAAACTTTTGGCAATATAGTGTACATAGGTAGTAGGGAACATCTTCTGTTTCAAGATTTTGAATTACACCACACAATGGTGCGTGAATTCATGACGCATTCATTCAGCACAACACTCAATCATCTCTATATAAAAGCTTCACTACCAATGAAGGTCACTGAAGGTCACTGAAGGTCACTGTGGGCACCAGGCACTGCTCACTGCACACTGATACCGTTAGATCCAAAATGATTGATTTGGTCTCATGAGACCAGAGTATGGATTACCAGAAGTTTATATTTAGTTAATATGGGCCTTGCTTCTGCTCTTTTCTAAGCAAAAAAGGCCATTTTGATATTACTCTTGTACAATTGTCCTCTTTGTGCAAAGAAACGAGTCTTCTGACAGTTCTCCACCAAGTGATCCATTGTTTTCAGCATTAACTCTGAGAATGATTCACTTTTAGACATTACCTGGCAATGTGTCTCTTTCCCATGTATCTGAACTGATGAAGACACACTCTGAAAAAAGATGAGAAATGAATTATGGGACAGTGTGTGTGTGTGTGTGTGTGTGTGTGTGTGTGTGTGTGTGTAGGTTTGGCTATGCTCGTGAGGGTCAAATATCCTCACTTATAGAGTGAAATATTATGACAGACTAGTGAGGACATTTTATAAATAGGCTTATAAATCAGACATTACATGTTTTATTCAAATCTAGTGTTTCAGCTCATGTCTAGATATAAAATCAATGGATGTCTATGTCCTGTGTGTGTGTGTGTGTGTGTGTGTGTGTGTGTGTGTGTGCATCACTTACTCTAGCAGGCTGAAGAAGTTCATCAGGTCTGTTGGTGAAGCTTTATTCCAGTAGTTGAATAACGCATCTAACACACAGCAAACACATCGATCAAACAACAGACAGAGTACAACACAGCTGAGACAGGCTCAAATCATGAGTGTGTGTGTGTGTGTGTGTGTGTGTGTGTGTGCGTGTGTGAGTGTGTGTGAGTGAGTGTGTGAGAGTCAGTGTGTGTTGCACGTCAGTATTTGACGTGTGAGTGAGTGAGTGTGAGAGAGTCAGTGTGTGTGCGTGTGTTCATGCATGTGAGAGTGAGTGTGTGTGTTTGCATGTGTATGTGTGTGTGTGAGTGTGTGTGTGTGAGTGAGTGTGAGAGTGTGTGTGATTGTGTGTGTGTTCATGCGTGTGTGAGTGTGTGTGTGTTCATGCGTGTGTGAATGTGTGTGTGTGAGTGAGTGTGTGTGTTTGCATGTGTATGTGTGAGTGTGTGTGATTGTGTGTGTGTTCATGCGTGTGAGTGTGTGTGTGTGTTCATGCGTGTGTGAATGTGTGTGTGAGAGAGTGAGTGTGTGTGTGTGTGTGTGTGTGAGTGTGTGTGTGAGTGAGAGAGTGAGTGTGTGAGAGTCAGTGTGTGTGCATGTGAGTGAGTGAGTGTGAGAGAGTCAGTGTGTGTGCATGTGTTCATGCATGTGAGAGTGAGTGTGTGTGTTTGCATGTGTATGTGTGTGAGTGAGTGAGTGTGAGAGTGTGTGTGAGTGAGTGTGTGTGTCTGAGTGTATGTGTATGAGTTCATGTGTGTGAGGGAGTGAGCGAGTGTGTGTGTGTGTGTGCGTGTGTGTGTGTGTGTGTGTGTGTGTGAGAGGGAGTGTTAGTGTGTGTGTGTGTGTGTGTGTGTGTGTGTTCATGCGTGTGTGGTTCATGCGTGTGTGTGTGTGTGTGAGTGTGTGTTCATGTGTGTGTGAGTGTGTGAGAGTGAGAGAGTATGTGTGAGTGTGTGTGTGTGTGTGTGTGTGTGTGTGTGTGTGTGTGAGAGAGAGAGTGTGAGTGTGTGTACCTTCAGACATGCTCTTCAGCACGTGCAGGAAGCACATCAACATATTCCTCACTTCAGATTGGTCGAGTTTGTCACAGCGGAGTAAAGAGCTGCCCAGAACTCCAGCGGCGTGACACTGAGAGTGAGAGAACAAGATCACACACACACACACACACACACACACACACACACACACACACACACACACACACACACACACACGGCAGCATCTGAGCACTCAAGCCACGCTCGCAACACATCAGCAGTATATAGTGTTATTACAGGATTTATTACTATTTGAATTAGCTTTTATTTGATATTTACATTTTTTATTTACATTTTAGTTAAAGTTTTAGTAATTTAGTGTTACGTGTCATTTTTATCATTTCAAAAAAATATTTCTATTTAGCCTTAATTTATTTGTATTTCAGTTTTAGTTTTCAATTTATTTCAGTTGATTTCGATTCATTAAAAAGTGTATATAATACTTATATTTCAGCTTTATATTAATTAACAAAGTGATTTTTAAAAGTTACATTTCTTTTAATGAACAATAATAACAGCCAGAGCATCCTCAGAACTAACGGTCTCGTGACTAAACACACTTTTCTCCATCAAATTGAATTAGGTTTGATCTACTGCAACTAAAAAAGAAGAAGTGTGGCTTAAGTGTCCAGAGAGTTTTCGGGGCAACTGTAAATACACACTGAGGCAATTATAAGCGCTCACACACATGCTCATTCACTCACACACACACACACACATCCACACTCAAACAGCTGTGTGTACATCACACTCTCTCTCTCTCTCTCTCTCTCTCTCTCTCTCTCTCTCTCTCTCTCTCTCTCTCTCTCTCTCTCTCTCTCTCACACACACACACACACACACACATTACACAGAAGCAGGAATGCAGTGCATGTGCAGGAACTCTTTCCCTACAGGACGTCACAGACAGGGAGGAGAGCAGCTCTACACACACACACACACACACACACAGCTCTATGCGCTAATGCATCTACCAGAACTTCCCCCATGATCCCCTGCCAGCAGATCCGCACTGAGAGCGCAGTTCGTTTATGATGAGGCTACAGAGATGAGACTGAAGTGTTTCTGGAGAGAGAGCATTTCCCAGCCCTCCTTCAGTCAGCAGATTTACTGACTCGACTTCCTGTGGCTGGAAGATCTGCCCGTGTCTCCTATAAACAGCTGTGCTGAGTGAAGCGTCTGCGGTAACACCCCGCCAGTGTTCATTTCATTCGTCAACAACCTTTTTTCACTGACGAAAACGAGACGATAACTAAATAAAAACTAGTGTTAGATGACAAAAACTATGACGAAAATCAACTGTCATTTTCGTCAACAAATAAAAACGAGACGAAAATGTTAGGGAGGGACGATTAGGGAAAAGATCCAGTCAGAACTGATGTCCTGTGTCACAGATGCGCACATTTGAGTTGAGCTGATCTAACCGCTGGAGAACACGGCGCTGTTGCTCTACAGGCTCACGCATCCCCAATCCAGCGCTCCAGAGCGGCTCACAGTCAATCAATAACACACATTTATGCCAGGATATTGTTTATGAACTGATGCTGATGAATAATGACAATGTTTACTTTACGATGTTTATATAGTAATGTGTTTTAGATGTAACAATGCATATTTTATCTCCTCATCTGAACTTAAATGAGCTCCTGCAACTGCAATAGTAAAGCGAGATTACAAAATAAGAGTCACAGTGTATTTCCAGCTGGCTTGTAATTAAAAGTCATGCATTATATATTCGTTTTTGCTTACACAATAAACTGTGTTTAGTTTCATTCCCATTTAATTCATAGTCAGGAGGAAAGACCAGTATTTGACACATATTAAATAAAGTATCAGGGTTATAATAGTTCACTAAAACCATTCAAAAAAATCTTAGTTACTTAAAATTAAATAAATGTTAACTGAAATTAAAAAAATAAATAAACAAACTTATTTGAAGCTTTAGCTTAACATGATATAGGCTATAAAGTTATAAAAACTATATAGATGTTTTTAAAAACAAACAAAAAAGTGAATTGAGCTCTTTCATGTATTTTTAATGTCAAAAACAAAATGTCAGTTCAAGTGACAGTCGGTTATGTGATGCTTAAATGCTTAATGTATTACAATTGAACTAAACTACTGTAGATTTAGTCGACTAAAATCTTATGATATTTAGTCGAGTAAAACTAGACTAAAACTAAAAACCCTAAAACTAAACGGCATTTTAGTCAAAAGACTATGACTAAAACTAAATCAAAATATGCTGTCAAAATGAACACTGCCCGACACAGAGATAGATGTGGTGCTGTGTTTTCACACCTGGCTCATTTGGAGCGTTTGTTTCAGAACCCGGTTCGTTTAGGCATTTAGAAAACAGCAAAATGCTTCAAATGCCACCGAACGAGGTGTCTCAGCCCGACTGAATTTTTTCGGTTCGGTTGAGGTGAGAAAGCAATCTGCCAACCCGACAGACAAACGAACCAAGCACTATCATAATTCATAATGAATATGTAATATATATATAGCAGCAGTGTTTGATTCTGAGTTGTGTGGTTAAAAACAACTGTTCTCCACTGGTCCTTCCCTGGAGCACTTTTGATAGAGACTGACCACTGCAGACCAACTCAAACTCGCTCAAATCCTTACACTTGCCCATTTTTCCTGCTTCTAACACATCAACTCTGAGGACAAAATGTTCACTTGCTGCCTAATATATCCCACCCACTAACAGGTGATGAAGAGATCATCAATGATATTCACTTCAGTCATAATGTTATGCCTGATCGGTGTATATCATTTATCAGTCAGAGCGGGAATGATGGCTGCATTCATACCAGTGTTCGCGTGTGTCATGACAGCTACAGGTAAAGCTCGAGGAGTGAACTTATCAATCATCTTGATGGATGATGCAGAGCAAACTCTGACCAATAAGAGGACAGTTTTACTCACATGTGACTTGCATAAACACATTTTAGTATGCTGTGATGCCAATCCTGTGACCTGACGGTGAAGTCTATCAATGTCCTGTGCCTGGGGGAATGGAGGATCAGTAAAGCCACATGCACACACTGGGACAGCACAGGGTCAGAGGTCACATGTGAGTGGTACTAGCAGGGGTCAGAGGTCAGAGGTGATGTAATACTTGTGTAGGGTGTGTGTGTTGCTCAGACGGTGTAGACAGCAGAGAGAAGTCCATGGTCTGGCGTTTGAGTCGTGCAGAGAGCGGCGTCTCCTCTGAGTCAGTAAAGAAACGCAGAACGCTGGCAGAGTGACGCCGCGTGAAACCCTCCCGCTGAGAGACGCCACAGGAGACACACAACCACAGGTTAGCACACACACACACTCGCTCACACGCTCACTCGCTCACACGCTCACTCGCTCACACACACTCACTCACATAACACTCAGTCACATTCACTCCCTCACTCACTCACTCCCTCACACACTCACTCACTCACTCACACACACACACACACACACACACACACACACACACACACACACACACACACACACACACACACACACACACACACACACACACACACACACACACACACACACACACACACACACACACACACACACACACACACACACACACACGCTCTCTCACACACACACACACACACACACACACACACACACACACACACACACACACACACACACACACACACACACACACACACAGGGGTGTTTTTGTGAAATGTGGGGACATTCCATAGGCGTAATGGTTTTTATACCGTACAAACCGTATTTTCTATCCCCCTACACCACCCCTATCCCTAAACCTACCCATCACACACGCACACACTGCCCCTGCCCCTAAACCTACCCATCACACACACACACACTGCCCCTGCCCCTAAACCTACCCATCACACACACACACGCACACACACACACACACACACACACACACACACACACACACACACACACACACACACACACACACACACACACACACACACACACACACACACACACACACACACACACACACACACACACACACACTGCCCCTGCCCCTAAACCTAACCATCACAGGAAACTGCAGTTTACTTTCTGTGAAAAAAACTCATTGTGTGATTTATAAGCATTTTGAAAAGTGAGGTCATGGGGAACGTCCTCATATTTCACCCTCTTTTTGTAATACCTATGTCATACCCGTGTCATTATACACATTTGTGTCCTGATATTCCACAAAAACATGCCCACACACACACACACAGATACAAACGCACTCAGTCTCACACACACACTCAGACACACACACACTCAGACACACTCAGACACACACACGCTCTCACACACACACTCAGACACACACACACACACACACACACACACACAGCGGCACAAACGCGAAACACAGTAAGGTCATGTGAGCAGTACCTTATCTAGGGGGTGTGGCTTGTCAATGCTGCGCTCTGATAGGCCATTTCCAGAGTCGGTGCTGATGAGGGAGGCCCGTGAGTCAGTGTGTCGTACAGCGCCGACGCCTGGAGTGTGAGGAGACACTGACAAACACAAAACACGTCAACACACTCTACACACTCTTCACTCTGCAGTGACATTACTCACACTACAACAGACGGACATAACAAATACAGTACGTTTATTGAACCTTTAGTAAAAAATATATTTTGAAAAATATATTTTTGTACACAAAAGATGAATAAATATATTTTATAGATATATAGTATAGATTATAAATACAGTGAAAATATGGAGAAAACAACAGCTCAATTTATTCAGAGGCCAACATATGCAGTTTAGTGCAGATGCAGATATTCATATGGATGGCATTCTGATGTAAATCAATGAGATCTTTATAACAGTAGAGCAGATACTGACATACAATCATATAAATATCACTCATCACTCTATATCTGCCATTAATATGCCTTAGTAAGGTGATATTTAATGCTGAAGGAGCAGGAGGAGGTTTGGACTATTACACTTAAAGACTTTTACTTGATAAAACACTCTATCAGTCAGAGTTTTGATCATTTAGACAACACTGTATAAACACTGTGTAATGCAGCAGGCTTTATAGGGTTAAATCTCCAGTACGATTGGCTGTGATTGTGTCATGTTGCACAGCAGCGAGGACAATCAAACTAATAGCTAGTGTAAAACGGTCACATGGTTATGCCACAGCGTAGGAGGGTCTCTCGCACCTGTTCCTGAAATCACTCCGAACACCTCTTTGTGCAGGCTGCCGTCCGCTGGACTGACCGTGTTTTTGGTAGGTGTCGTCATCACATGATCATCACGCCCATTCTGAAGCAATGCAAAGACAGATCAGTGAAGAGCCTGATACACTGTGTGCAGCAATGCATATTCTACTATAGCACGTTCATTACATTTGCACGGATGAGGACTGTGTAGAAATATACATTTAATAAAGTCAAAGATCAAGATGTGTCTTTTAATTTACACCCTTTTCAATGGATATGTGAAGTTTGAAGTTGGTATTTATTTATTAAAAAGGGTCTCCTCTGTTCACCAAGGCTGCATTTATTTGTTTAATAATACAGTAATATTGTGAAATATTATTATGATGTAAAGCAGCTGTTGTCTATGTGAATATATAGTAAAGTGTACTGTATTCCTGTGCTCAAAGCTGAATTTATCACATGTCAGTGTCTTCAGTGTCACATGATCCTTCACAAATCATTCTCATATGAGGATTTGATGCTCAAGACACATTTATGATTATTATCAGTGTTGAAAACAGTTCTGTGGAAACCATCATACATTTTATTTTTCTGGATTTTTGATCAACTCAAAGTTCAAAAGAACAGCATTTATTAATTTTTCACTGCAGTATTTCACTTCTTACGTAGTATTTCTTTAGTCCAAATATCAAAAAAAAAAACTTAAATCAAGATGCTTTTACTAGACTAAAGTAAAATGACGTTATTTATTGTTTTCTGGGGGGGGGGGGGGGGGGGCTTGTTTTAAAAGATGGTTGATTACCCCTTTTTACAAGACGTGAAACAAGTCTCTGATGTCCCAGAGTGTGTGAAGTTGTAGCTCAAAATACCCCACAGATCATTTATTATAGCATGTTAGAATTGACACTTTTTGAGGGTGAGCAAAAATGTTCTGTTTTTGTGTGTGTCCCTTTAAATGCAAATGAGCTGTTGCTCATGGGGCGGAGCTTCAAGAGCTCGTGTTAGCAGCTCTGATGACCTCATGCAGACAGGAAATAAAACGGTTCAGCCTTTTATGTTCAAACCGTAGCAAACATGTAGAATGAGAGTTGATGAATTTATGAGTTAACTATCTCCAAGTTATAGAATATATAGAATATAGCACATTCTGTCATGATAATCTCACTCCCTTTGTTGCGTGTTCCCGGGGGCGGGGTTTATGTAAATGTCAGGGTTTGTGATGTCACTAACCCCGGGAGGAAGCTTGTGTAGTCCCTATCAGCCGTTTGTTGTGTCCTTAAAAAGAGATTTCTGTAAAAGAAAATATCTCCCTTTGCTTTGAACGTTGAGCGTCGTAAATGTGCAGATGTTGTTTATGCTCAAACAGCAACACTACACACTTACTCAAGTTAAACAAGTCAAATCATAATCAACTCTTTAAGCAAAAACATACTTTTTTGTAAAGAAAACTTTTTTTTCTCCCAGAAAATAAGAAATAACATCTTATGTCATTTTACTTAGGACTGGAAACTAGACAAAAACACTAAATCAGAAAAGCATTTTTTGCAGTGTTGTAATAAGATGAATGTCTTTACTGTCACTTTTGATCAAATTGGCTTATTCTTACTGTTGACATTGAAAACGATGCGTGTGTTTTTCTGAGGGATTTCCACTTGGACATATAGTCATATTTGATCCGTTTTTCTGGGATTTTTTTTTATTTTATCATCAACATTATGATTTAAGGAGATTAAATACAGAGCCCCAAAAGGGACGTGGTGGTGGAAAAAATTTAGGATGAGAGGAATTTCCCCCCCCAAATCTTTGGCGTTCCCTCGCGATATTTGCCAATAATGTCCCGCTGTCAGTGTTTCAAACAGCTCAGTATGTCAACAATGAAGTGGTTAGAGTTTTATTTTGAACTTGAGCTTAAGTATAATTAAATACAGTTCAGTAGTTGGCAATGTATCACAGATTTGAACTTCCCGAATCTATAACTCGTGAGCTAAAAACGTTAAAACACAAATGACACCTCTTTAACATAGACAACGAGCTGCAACATAATTTTCCTCAAAACGAGCCTTATAATAAGTAAAAAGGGACCGTCTGCAAAGTGCAAAACCCGAAAGGCGTAACTAAAACATAGGCAATAACAATTGTGCCTCCAAATTCAGTTTACACATCAAGGCTCTCCTACTACAATATACTAATACAGTATACAGTGTAATGCCATCAAAATCAGTAAGCAATTATCATACAAAAGCTATGGTTGCAACTTGCAGCTACTGTATTTTAGCTGGGTACCAACATCATTCGTGTTAAGAATAGGCCTATGGCTATGTGCTATTACTTTTATGTGCTATTACTTGCCAAACTAAGCGTTGTAGTATAACCAGCAGGAGAGTGTGATGTGTGAACTGAATTAGGTGACAGTAGGCTACAGTGCATTTCAGTGAAGTTAGCTGAATATTTTTTATAATTAAAAAAATCCTAACAATTATGCAAAAGCAAATTTGATCAAACTAAGTGTTTTTATCAAACTAAGTGACCATTGATGTGTAAACTGAATTTGAAGACACAGTGTGTAACATTGAATTGAATGACTTGTAGAAGGCTATACGCTTTTCGGGTTTTGCACTTTGCAGACAGTCCCTTTGGACTTGTCTCTCAGCCGCCTGCTCATATAGACCAATTTATATTATAAGGCTCGTTTTGAGGAAAATTAGGTTGCAGCTTGTGGTCTACGTTAAAGAGATATTGTGTTTTAACAACGTTTAGCTCACCGAACTCATTGAACTAAGCACGGACTGTATTTTATTTATAGCCTAGTCCAAGTTCAAAAGGACTTTAACCGCTCCATTGTTAACGTACTGAGCTGTTTGAAACGGCCCGTGGGACATCTATCTTTGCGAGGGAACGCAAAAGTTTTGCGAGGGAACGCAAGGTTTCTCGGGGGAACCCAAAAGTTTTGCGAGGGAACGCAAAAGATTTGGGGGAAAAAAATTCCTCCCATCCTAAATTTTTTCCACCACCACCATCACGTCCCTTTAGGGGCTCCGTAGATTAAATGGTACTTATCAACCTTGATTGGTATGGCAAAAAACAATATCACATTATTTTGGCGGTTAAAGTTTTGGCCGTTTTTTTTATTGGAGTGTGCGGGTTTTGGTGAGCTTTTGGGCTGGAAATCGTCGACACTGATCACACATGTACATTTATATTCCAATAAGGGTTATTGATAACATGCCTCTGAAGTTTGACTTTTTGCACCATTACAATACTAGTCACCCTATCTTCCACTGCTCAGTAGTACGCATACAGTGAGGAAAATAAGTATTTGGACACCCTGCTTTTTTGCAAGTTCTCCCACTTAGAAATCATGGAGGGGTCTGAAATTGTCATCGTAGGTGCATGTCCACTGTGAGAGACATAATCTAAAAAAATCCAGAAATCACAATGTATGATTTTTTAACTATTTATTTGTATGATACAGCTGCAAATAAGTATTTGAACACCTGAGAAAATCAATGTTAATATTTGGTACAGTAGCCTTTGTTTGCAATTACAGAGGTCAAACGTTTCCTGTAGTTTTTCACCAGGTTTGCACACACTGCAGGAGGGATTTTGGCCCACTCCTCCACACAGATCTTCTCTAGATCAGTCAGGTTTCTGGCCTGTCACTGAGAAACACAGAGTTTGAGCTCCCTCCAAAGATTCTCTATTGGGTTTAGGTCTGGACTGGCTAGGCCACGCCAGAACCTTGATATGCTTCTTACAGAGCCACTCCTTGGTTATCCTGGCTGTGTGCTTCGGGTCATTGTCATGTTGGAAGACCCAGCCTCGACCCATCTTCAATGCTCTAACTGAGGGAAGGAGGTTGTTCCCCAAAATCTCGCAATACATGGCCCCGGTCATCCTCTCCTTAATACAGTGCAGTCGCCCTGTCCCATGTGCAGAAAAACACCCCCAAAGCATGATGCTACCACCCCCATGCTTCACAGTAGGGATGGTGTTCTTGGGATGGTACTCATCATTCTTCTTCCTCCAAACACGTTTAGTGGAATTATGACCAAAAAGTTCTATTTTGGTCTCATCTGACCACATGACTTTCTCCCATGACTCCTCTGGATCATCCAAATGGTCATTGGCAAACTTAAGACGGGCCTTGACATGTCCTGGTTTAAGCAGGGGAACCTTCCGTGCCATGCATGATTTCAAACCATGACGTCTTAGTGTATTACCAACAGTAACCTTGGAAACGGTGGTCCCAGCTCTTTTCAGGTCTTTGACCAGCTCCTCCCGTGTAGTTCTGGGCTGATTTCTCACATTTCTTAGGATCATTGAGACCCCACGAGGTGAGATCTTGAATGGAGCCCCAGTCCGAGGGAGATTGAAAGTCATGTTTAGCTTCTTCCATTTTCTAATGATTGCTCCAACAGTGGACCTTTTTTCACCAAGCTGCTTGGCAATTTCCCCGTAGCCCTTTCCAGCCTTGTGGAGGTGTACAATTTTGTCTCTAGTGTCTTTGAACAGCTCTTTGGTCTTGGCCATGTTAGTAGTTGGATTCTTACTGATTGGGGTGGACAGGTGTCTTTATGCAGCTAATGACCTCAAACAGGTGCATCTAATTTAGGATAATAAATGGAGTGGAGGTGGACATGTTAAAGGCAGACTAACAGGTCTTTGAGGGTCAGAATTCTAGCTGATAGACAGGTGTTCAAATACTTATTTGCAGCTGTATCATACAAATAAATAGTTAAAAAAACCATATATTGTGATTTCTGGATTGTTTTTTTTTTTTAGATTATGTCTCTCACAGTGGACATGCACCTACGATGACAATTTCAGACCCCTCCATGATTTTCAAGTGGGAGAACTTGCAAAATAGCAGGGTGTTCAAATACTTATTTTCCTATGTGTTTTGCACTTTTGGGACTTTTATGTTGAAGTTTATTTTTGACTAGGTTCTGTGTTCTTTTCTGTGTCCTGTTCCTGTGGAGTTTTGTAGTTCTTTGTAGTTTTTCCATGTCGATTAGTTTTCCCATGTTTTCTCTGGTTCTCTGTCGGTCGTTGTTTAATGTTTGCTGTTATGCAGGTATTCTCAGTTCTCTGTTCCCGTGTTTTCTTTGTGTTTGCTCAGTGTTATTTCGTTCCTGGCTTTTGATGGTTTATTTTCATTAAAATCCCCTGCATTTGGATCCTACTTCTCTGCCTGCCATCTGTTTATTCCCCGTTTCGTGACAGTATTTGCATTGTACTAAAATGTGTTCATTTTCAAAGGGCACATATGCGGCTGAAACAGGTAGCCTAGTGCATCCCAAATTTTTCAACATTAACATTTTAATATAACATTATAGTCATTATGGCCTTTAGAAAAATGTTTTTTGAGGAGCTGGGGTAGTGCACTATAGGCCCCTGTGGCGCGGCCTAAGCTTTTGTCCTTAATGGTATTTTTTCCCTTACACTACTTTTACTTTTATTCTTTGAGTAGAAGAAAGAAAATGAGTTTCTCTCGTGTTTCTGAAAGCGACACTAGGTGTCAGTTTTACCGTGTTAGTGTGGTTGGTTACAGGAGCCGCTTCTCTGATGTTGAGCCTATGGACGTTTTCCAGCAGCAGACTGAACAGAGGCAGGTACAGCGTGGCCAAGCGAGCCTGCTGACCCTGAAACACACACACACAGATTTAACACAGCACCATGACGGCACACACAGCGGTGGAGACACGAGCGCTCACCCACCTTGGAGGAGTAGCGGTCGTCGAAGGCGTGTTTGATCATCAGGTTCTTCAGCACCTGTACGGCGATCTGACGCACGTCTCTGAACTCCTGCACGGCTCCGCCCACTTCCCTCAGCAACAGGCCCACCAGGAAGTGATTCTTACAGAAGTCATCGGTCAGAGAGTAGTCCAGCTGCAGATCTGACCGAGAGACAGGGCCGGAGATACAAGACATCACTCCTCAACTATATCAAATAGTTCAGACGACACATAAATATTTCTTCACGCTCTCGTGACCATGATGCATGCGGATGATTTGAATCAGTAAGTATGGTATGGATTACTTTTTGGTGACTTCACTATTATTCTAAAATATAGGCTTGGCGTGTATATTGGAGAAGCGCTTGTCAAACTTTTTTGTCCCAATTCACATACAATCCGTCCTAAATAGTATTCGAAACTAGAATTAGTGTGTCCCAAATCATAGTATGTTGAAATGAGTATTCCAATGCTACCCGGATGGTCTATTATTATTGGTCTATGTTTGAATCCGAAGTGCAGATCCGTACACACTCTAACGGCTGATATTGCCCATTGCGAGATGGACGAGGATTGGATTAGAACTACAAACTACAAACATGACGGTTATGCGAGTCCGACGGTTAAGTAGAGAGGATTAGATAAAGGGGTTTGAGTGAGCAATTATCAGTATTTACCCTGAAGAAAAGACATTTATTCAATATTATCTGCATTATATTTCACTTGTAGCAGCATTGAGAACTTTTGTAATGATACGTTTGGCCATTAACTTTTAAACGCATCATTATATTTAAACACATGAGGAGAGTATCCGCATTAAACACCCACGAATGGCAGATCAACGGGCGACTACGCTTCTCTCCGATACGGTAGGAAATTAAACTGAATGTGGAGGATTTGAACTGTGACGATGATTGACAGGGCAGTTTAAACGATGACGGGATGCACGTAACTAAGCAACAGAGTCCGTTATAGACGACGAAGTAGTATGTCCCAAAGCTTGCATACTCTTCTGCTACACACTCAAAAGTATGTACTTCTTTCTTCACAAAAAAAAAAGAGTACTTTTAGGTCGTAGTATAAGTAGGCGAATTGGGACGCAGCGAAACTCCCTCCATTGTCATCAATATTCGAAGGTCACATGGCTTGATTCTAACTCATTCGTCTTTTTTATCTGTTAAATTGTCCTTTTGTAAAACAGCCTATTGCTTATCAGAAAGTCTCTTCCAGGTTTGTGGAATTACAGAGCATAACATTAAATATTTCATCCTTTATTGTTTTATTGTGTAAAATGTCGTATATTTATTCATTATTACCTCACAAAGCCCCCACAGTTCAAACCCTGGTGTAACGTAATGTTTAATGCACTTCATTTTGTTGATGACGAAATTTTGATATCACTATAGTACAACATTATCATATTTAACTCCATGTGATTAAGGTTAAAGTTAGTAATCTAAAGTTAGTATTGATTATATTACCTAAAATGTGTAACATTACTAACTCCAGTCTAACTAACTAACATTAACAATGAGCAATTCATTTGTTACAGTAATTATTCATCTTTGTTAATGTTAGTTTATACAAATACAACTGTTAGTTCATGTTAGCTTGGGTCCATAATATTAACAGATTAACATCAGCCAATATTAATAACTTCTTTAGAAGGAACTTTCATTGTCAGTTTAATTCATCTTAACAAATGAACCCTTTTTGTAAAGTGTTACTGTGATTTACTTGATAAGGATTAAGGATTTAAATATTTTGCACACAATTTAAAATAATTAGAGCTTGGCAAAACTAGATAAATGTATGTTCAATATAAAAATGCCTACAGAGTTATGGTAACACTTTAGTATGGGCAACACACATTCACTATTAACTACGACTTTTGCCTCAATAAACTCCTAATACTGCTTATTAATAGTAAGGTAGTTGTTAAGTTTGGTATTGGTAGGATTATGGGATGTAGAATATGATCGTGATGAATAAAGCATTGATATTTGCTTTATAAGTACTAATAAACAGACAATATCCTAGTAATATGCATGATAATAAGCAACTAGTTAATAGTGAGAATTGAACCCAAAACTAAAGTTTTACCGATCTTATTTGACTCTGATCTGGAATTTATGGGATGGGAACAATCATTTTATACCTGCTTCACCTGATATGCATTGGGAATGTTGAGTTTCACCATCAATAAATATCTCAGTAAAATACTGTCCTTGTCTATCTGATAGTTAATGATCCATATGTGAAAATATAACGTGAATGGATCCTATAGTCAAACAATATCCTAGTAATATGCATGATAATAAGCAACTAGTTAATATTGAGAATCGAACCCTAAACTAAAGTGTTATCATTATTATTCATTCGTGTGACTTTTCCAGGGCTTTTAAAACAAGGCTACCTCATAGATTTGGGTTTTTGGATATCTTGGTTCTTCCAAGGAAAAATTATTAAATAAAAATGAAATAAGAAATATCTTGATTTGTTGTTGGTTTGGCTTATTTTAAATGTTCTTTCTGTCTTATTTTTTTAAATCATTTAAATCATTAACCCCCAAGCCTCCCTCGCATAACAGCCCTTAAATGGGCAAACAAATTTGGGCACGCAGGTCTCAGGTGTGATCCCAATTTGTTTTTTTTTAAATAAATGTTATAATCACCACCTTCGATAAAATAAATTCTATCAATGTATGCCTTTTTTGTGATTTTGGGGGTCTTAATGAATTTATTTACCATATTTTTTATGTACAATATGCTTTAAAAAAAAAAAACATATCAGCAAGTCCAGAGAGCCAAAACCTAAAGATGTGGTGACTTTGGTGACATCTGGTGACCT
Source organism: Romanogobio albipinnatus (assembly GCA_023566225.1). Lineage (NCBI taxonomy): Eukaryota > Metazoa > Chordata > Actinopteri > Cypriniformes > Gobionidae > Romanogobio > Romanogobio albipinnatus. Next base: position 52,404,885 of record CM042243.1, read on the forward strand.
ATGATGGTATTCGTTTCTTTTTAAAGGTCCCGTTCTTCGTGATCTCACTGTTCAAACTTTAGTTAGTGTGTAATGTTGCTGTTAGAGCATAAATAATACCTGTAAAATTATAAAGCTCAAAGTTCAATGCCAAGCGAGATATTTTATTTAACAGAAGTTCCCTTTCAAAGCCTACAGCGAACAGCCGGCTTGGACTACATCCTGGTACTTCCTTCATTAATTACGTCAGTAGAACAGTTTGTTGACTAATCTCCGCCCACAAGAATACATGAAAAAGGGGGCGTGGTCTTGTTGCTGTCCCACGTGGAGAAAAGGAAGTGTTGCGTTTGAGTGTGTTTGTCGCCATGTCGTCGAGACGCTGTTATTTTCATCCCGGAGTCAAATCACCTTTGTTTGGCTTTCCCAGGGACGCTGTAGAGATCATTGAGCGCATACATCTCCCGTTAAGAGGCGTGACCTTTCCGTGCAAGTTACGTGCGCTAAGCTGCTGTCGAATCACAACACAGGAACCGTGCCACGTTCGCTAAGCTGCGGTCAAATCACAACACAGGAACCGCTGGCACAACCAGAACTCGTTACGTATTTCTGAAGGAGGGACTTCATAGAACAAGGAACTCATCAGCCCGTTTTTAGGACAGTGAAAACAGCGGTGAACAGAAAAGTAAATTGTGTGAAAAATACTGTGTTTTTTTACACGCGAAACATGAACATGTTATATTGCACACTGTAAACACAATCAAAGCTTCAGAAAAACACGAAGAACGGGACCTTTAAAGCTACAATATCAATAGCCACTAGATGGCAATAGAACTCAATGGCTGCATATGGGCTGAACTCTGTAAACCAATGTTTTAACAACCTTTTTTTATTTTAATTTCCCAGTTATTGGCTCATTTAATTCCTTTGTTTGTGTATGTGTGAGTGACTGTTTTTTATTTGACAAAATAAAATGTTATGTTATAGGCTCATTCAATGCAATGCTTTTGTGGATGTGTGTGTGTGTGTGTGTGTGTGTGAGAGTGTTTGCCACATTGAGAATGTTGTATAGGCTCACTCCTTCATTTGTGTGTATGTATGATCTGCATCGTGTTGGATATATTGATTTTTATTGGACAAATAAAAAAAATATTCATTCCTATGGGTGCCCATTTTTGTCCATGAAGGCGGGATTAAGGAGGTTTTTTTTCCAATTTTTTTTTGTGTGTTCAGGGGGCAAACTTAGGAAAGTTGCCACGTCTTGTACCGCTCAGATTAAGGAAAGTTTTTTTTTTTTAAATCTTGCCCACATTTGTCCCCACGAGGGCTTTAAGTCATTTTGAGGCTCTTCTGGATGTCTGCTGAAGCCTGGTTGATGATTGTTGGATTAGAGGATCACGGCCGCTATAAAACATGCTAATTATGTCACACACTGAGAGATATCAGCCGGTTCAGTCACATGCAATCAATATTCTCCAAGCTCTCTGACTGTAACGTGTGTTTCTGTGATGGATCACCTTGAAAGCGCTGGATACGCCCCTTCCCGAACGGCATGGGCAGGTTGAGAGGAACGTAGTGTTCATGATTACAGACCACCTTCAGAAACTCAAACTTAAACTCATACAGCGTCTGAGAGAGAGAGACAGAGAGAGAGAGAGAGGAAGACATATTTCTGAGATGGAATATCTATTTGAATATTTGCAGTTGTTGTGATATAGAAGCAGGAGTGAATTACCTTCGAGTCTCCGGGCAAGAAGCAGTTGATGTAGTTGTTGATCTGTTTGAAGACGAACCCTCGGTCCATGAAGGTGAAACAGCGCTGGAGAAAACAGACCACGCTTGAGTTTACTGACTGATTCAAAACACACCATTATACTAGAACTGGAACTGGTCATATAAATGACACCGTTGACCTTCCTTTACACTTTAACCCACCCTAAAACCCTCCCCATTAGGGGAGACAAAAAATGACATCTCGATATTTTCGGCGTTTTTCCCGATAACGATAATTAGACGATATTTTGCTGAGTGTGTTATTGTGCTGGCATCGTGGCAGGTTAAAGACTGCCGTGATCAGCTGACTCCTAAAGGTTTTGATATTCTTCATAGTCTGTGTTAACCATGAAAAGACACTTTAAATGTGAAATTAAAACCGCCAGTAGGTGGCGATGTAGGTGAATGAGTGATTCAACCGATTCATTCAAAGGCGGAATCATTCAGGAACAAATCGTTTGACTATCTTAATCTCTCTTAGTCACTGAATCAGCTGCTTCGTTCAAATTGCTGATTCGTTCAGTAAGGAACGAATTTGTGTTGCTCAGAGACCAGTCCTTCCAGAAAAATGCGGCTTTTTTTTGTGATTGTTGCGGGCAAAAATCCTTGATTATGCGGCATGTTTTCTTAAAAAATGCGATGAAAAATGCGGGAAAATGCGGGATATTTATGCAATTTTATGCGATGAAATTGCGGGAACTTGCAAAAACTGCGGTTCGATGAAAAAGAGAAAAAAAACACAACATCAGAGAAATTGCTGGGAATATTTAAGGTCCCATCTTGTTTTATTGAAGACCTTAATAAACACACGGCTCAAATTTACAAAACTGTAGCTTTACAAAAGGAATATGCCACGACTTGAAAAATGAATAAATAACTTCCTGTTTTATAGAGGTAGCTTTACAAAACAGACATTTGAGTGCTTCCAATGCACAAAATGCAATCTCTTAAAGGGCTAGTTCACCCAAAGATTTAAATTCTGTCATTAATGACGTCCCCTCATGTCGTTGGACACCCGTCAGACCGTTCGTCTCTTAATAACGACTTCTATAGTGATGACCGATTTCAAAACACAGCATCATGATGCTATGAATCAGTGAGTCAATTCATGATTCGGATTTTGGCGATCCAAACCGCTGAATCGACTCATTGATTCATAACACTTCGAAGCTTCATGATGCTGTGTTTTGAAATCGGTCAGCACACCGGGAAACTGCTTTGCGCAGTCTTTTGCTGTTATTTTTGTTGGCAAATGGGAGTTTGTTCTTCATCATGGTTTCACCGATATCTATGTTTCTCCACGGGGGTTTGCAGCTTTTCGATGATGTTCACGTCGGGTAATTACGTCACTTCAAAACGTTCCCATGGCAACAGGCGGAAATGTCTCTTGTGTGAAGTAAATAAAAAAATTTCAACTTTATGCTAATATATAGATGACATTTTTTTTGCAACGAAAATGCGGGGATTATGAAATCATGCTAGCCCCGCATATTTTGCACGCGGAAATAGGCAATTTACGCGGCGAAAGTGCGGCGTATAAATATGCGGACTTTGGCTGATTATGCGTTAAATCACACGATCGCATAATCGCGTTTTTCTGGAGGGACTGAGAGACGCAATTACAGTGCTGTGTCTTTGTTTTGAGCTATCTTCGTTGGCAAAATAGAGAAAAAACAGGCAATATTGTGTCTAAAATTAAAGTCACTTAATATTAACTCCTTGTTTAGTAAACTTGTATGAAATCAATATCACATTTATTATCATGCTGATATCTGGAGTCTCTGGAGTGAGGGATGTACTCGACAATGTCAGATCGCACATCGTTAAAACAACAATTATGATATTATCGCAGGCGATATATATCACACACCCCTGCTCCGCATACCACCAAACCTGTCCTAACCTTACCTGTATCACCTCAACAGCAGCACAAGTGTTTTACAACACAACAACAACAACATCAGAAACATCCTAACAATTATTACTTTAAATGTAAGTACATCATATTTAAAGACACCTAATATAAAGTGGGACCAATCATACTGTATAAATAAGTTTATAATTGTGTGAGGACATTTGGCGATTTCAATCATCAGCAACCAGCCAACTCCTGCCCATTTACACCATTCACGTGGGTCATACTTTTAAGGTCAGAAAATATGAAAATCCGTATAAATATGGGAGTGTCTCAAACTAATGTGCATCTTGTTGCTCTGAGAGGGTATCCAGGTATGCAGATCCAGGATCGTTTTACCATAAAGTTGTGAAATCAAACCAAACTTCAGTGCTTTTGTGAGAAGCGCAGTTTGGTTTGTTGTTGATGTGAAGTGAACTGCTACTGATGAAGAACATTTCTCTGGAAAATATCGCTAATAGTGATATCAGCATCTACAGTACAGATCAAATCAAGACAAAGGAACATTGGACTTGATTTCTAACAACCAGATCTCGAGTCCTGGCGCTCGTTGACTTTGACAAGCGGCTTCCAGACCAGCGCTCACCTTGACGAAGACAGCGAGGCTCTGATTGGCGTTTCGTGTGGCGTCCAGGTTGTCTTTGTATTTCTGTGTGATGTGAGGCATCAGCATGGTCACCAGAGTCTCCACAGAGTGATAGAAGGACGCTGAGAAACGCTGGTTCCTGGAGACCTACAGCACACGGCAGGGGTCAAAGGTCTCAATCACGAGGTGGACATGAACTTACAAAAAAAGTTCAACTAGATTTTTACATTTCCAGAAGAACACGTGACTGGTGTTTGCAAAGAGAAAAGCGCTGACTTGTACTGACCTTGGACTTGCCGGTCTCAATCAGGTACTGTGCCATAGACTTGACTAAAACCTCACAGAAATACCAGGAGTACTAGAGAAGAAAGAGCACAGCGGATTCAAGAGGACATCCCATAAACAACCACCAATAGCAGGTGTGCTATTAGTGTACTTCTTTAGAAGTAATACAAGAGAGGAGAACTTCAGTCTACTGTTGATGTACTTAATCAGAGATATAGTTAACAAATATGGAAGTATGGAAGCTACTTCGACTTAGTACACTTACGAATATACCACTAGTACGTTGATTTTAGTACACTAACTACATGAAGTATACTCAGAAAATATGCTTGAACTTTACTTAATAAAATGAATTTTTGTCAGGGTGTTGAATCTGATCAGTTGCACCTTCAGCAGTTTGTTGCTGGTGAGGAAATCCGTGGAGGGCTTCAGGATGGTGGTCATGGCTTTTGCCAGTTCCTCATGGACCGTTTTACCGTTGGTTAAGTTCGTCTCGGTCTTCAAAACATACTACACGCACACAACACAAGAAAACAAGATTCAGGGTCACATTCAGGATTATTTGTTTTACATCACAGGAGAAACGAGGCATGTCCTGATGCAGCTCACCTTCACATATGAGCGCAGGTGATGCTCCAGACCCTCCTCATGACACTGAGCCACGACATGGATCATCACCCTGACCAGAGCAGACGGGACAACACGAGTCATCCTACAACTCAAACACTCTGTTCATTCAAATAAAGCTGAAAAAACAAACAAAACAAAAAACAAAACTAGGGGTGCCACGAGATCTCGCGAGACTAAAATGTGACGAGATTTCTCGTCGAGGTGAAAAGCTGTCTCGTGTCATATTGTCATGACGGAGTGTGAGGGTGAAGTAAATGTAGCGTTGGCATATCCTAACATTACGCCTGCACTGTCATTTGCTTTTTATAGAAATAAAAACTATTTAATTCAGGTGGATAACGGTCGCTTCAATTCCATCAGCTCATCCATACGAGCGGTTCGAGTCGACCATAGTGCGCTGCACTGCCACTGACCACGTGACGAGATGACTGATAGGACCGTGGCGGAGAATTAGTTGCGCAACAGAAGCGTCAGACAAATGTCTGTTTTAAAATGCACCACCGCTCCCCATTCACAGAGTACACATGATCGCGAAATGGAAAGTGAAAGTAAACGGGAGCGCCCATTCAAACGTGATCTCAATACGTTGCGGCTCCCTGAGGCACGCGAATATCTCTCAATATAAAAACTCTCGTTGTAACCATCTCTTAGCTCTGGATCATGCTTGAAGAAGAATTGGGTCTCTATTTGCACTTTGAATATTGAGTACTTTGATTATGGTTGCACTTATTGTTTGCACTTGATCTATGATACATTTTTGGGAAGGAGTTCAGTTTGGAGGTCAAAAGTTGTAGAAGCTCATAAAGCATGTGCAGTTCTAAGGTCTGAAGAGACAATCATACAGGACAGAAGCCAGTCGGTTGAGTTTGTGCAAAACCTTTACAGTGCTTGTTGTCTTTTACTGCATATGATAATTCATACTCAGAAAGTAGAACTGAAATGACATTCATTACAAGATGATGAGTTAAAACATTTCAAACGTATTTCATCATTGAGGATTTCTTAAAAATACTGTGCAAAAATCTCGTCTCGTTCTCGTGAACCCAATCTCGTGTCTCATCTCGTCACACCCATAATAAAAAGCTGAAATGAAGCTAAAATTAAATTAAATAAAAATGAAATAAAGTTAGAAATGTTGCATTGGTGAATAACTTAAATTTAATTTTAAGAACTAAACTTACTAACTGGAAATGAATAAAAACTTGTGAATGTGACAGGGTGAACAGGTTAGATATAGGCAGGTAATGAGGTAAATGAGACACGGGTGTAAACAATGGGTGCGTCTCAATCAGCTCCCTAGTTCAGTAGTCAGGGCACTGATCAGGACCTAAGTCAATGGGCTGACTCCCTGATCAGTGCCCTGACTACTGAACTAGGGAGCTGATTGAGACGCACCCAATGAGTGCTGATGAGTCCGGGAAAAGGATTATGGTTAATGTAGTCCTTGATGGAGTGACACTCCAGGGTGGAGTGCCCTCTGGTGGTAATCACGGGCACTCTCACTGGTGAATCGTGACACTACCCACACCACCACACCTGTCCTAGCCCCGTTTCCCCTCAACAGCAGCACAAGTATTTTACAACACAACAACAACACAATGAATGCTTTGTACCAAGCAATTATTATTTTTAATGCAAGTACATAGTATTTAAAGACACCTAATATAAAGTGGGACCTAAATGATACCATAATAACACAGTAACAGACCTGGTGACGTTCACAGCAACATCTTCAAGGCCGGAAGTGGTGAGCACACGAAACAGCTGGTTGAGAATGGTGGGGAGAAACTTCACCATCACATGAGCCTCCATGGCGTGCAGACTCTGAGAGAGAGAGAGAGAGAGAGAGAGAGAGAGAGAGAGAGAGAGAGAGAGAGAGAGAGAGAGAGAGTGATCTCGGGACTGAACAAACACCTGCAGGCCTCAAACTTCCTCAGGAAGGACAGACAGGAAGTACCTTCAGGTATTTGACCAGTTCTCCTCCTGATTGGCCTGTGGATTCAATACTCTGGCAGTGATGGAAGAAGTTATGCAGATGTTGATCCTGATGAGAAAACAAGCACCAGTCAGGACTAAAAATAAGACAATCGAAAAGAGTTTGAGTGAAGATGTGCAGGAGACGCTTCACACCTGTGTGTATACGGTGGACACCAGCTGTGTGGAGACTTTGAGCAGCGGCCTCCCCCCATCCACCCACTTCACCTCCTGACCGGCGTGCTGCTGTAACACACACACACACACTTAATTAATGCACAGGGCCTTAACGTCACCATGGAATCAACATTGACGGTTCCTGTGTTGCTGTTTTGTTATGGAATATTGCATCATTTATTATAAATGATTTCTCTGTGCACATCATTATTGTGTTCAATTCATGTTCCTGGTCATCTTGAATCAGAATATCTTCCCCTCCCTCTTCATCTCTTCTCCGATGACGAGGGCGGGCCACCTGTCATTCACATAAGATCCACCAATAGCAAACCACAACCATCCAATCAATTCCCCACGAACAAAATCAAATTTAGTTCGGCTGACAAAAAGATTTGGGAATCACATTAGCAGTTGCCTTAGGCCTCTAGATATGGGTTTTCAGGCACTTCTGGTAGAATATGAGAACTACATTTCTAAAATGTTGCCTTATGTACCTGTGTACTCTAACACGGTGTACACTTTTCAAAGCAAAACAAAACACACAACGCAAAAAGCAAACAAAACACAATAACAAAACAAAACAAGAACAGAGCAAAAACAAACAAAACACAATAAAACAAACACAAAAAACACAATAATAATAAAAAAACACAATAACAAAACAAAAACAAAAAACAATAAAGCAAAAACAAACAAACCAACAAGGCCAGGGGCCTGTACCATGATGGTAGTTTAACAAACTCAGGGTTACAGGATTAGTTTCGAGTTGACAAAACCAAACCAGGCTTTGATCCTGAGTTTAGGAGTTTAGCTGTGACATCAGTAGTGAACAGCCAATCACAGGCTGTGGATCAGTGAAACTGAGATTCACTTCTCTCTTCTGCAGAATATTACATGATTGAAAAATATTAAGAATTTAAACAAATTTACACAGCAAGAAGAAAAGAGCTGTCTATGAAAGTGGACAACTTAAAGAAAATATACACTACGTCAATGCAAGTAAAAGTTATGAAGTTAGTTTTGTTGATATATAGATAATTTAACATTAAAGCTCGCATGTAGTCATTTGTATAGCTTTATTTATTGATTTTAAAGCTTATTTGAATGACCTTTGTATAAGCTATTTATATTAATTTCAACTAAATGATTGATTAACTAAAATGATACATGTGTAATTGATTACGGGTATAATAATTACATAAATTATATCGAAATAATTCAAAATTATTATTATTATTATAAATAAGCATTGATAAAAGGCAGACACTTTAGTCTTTAATAGCCATTTGCTATGTAGTGACCTTTAATTTGGAGTAGAAACAGGGGGAGTGGCTTTATTGCATCAGAGGTGTGTCACTTTGCTCACAGCTGATTGGTCTAATTTCAGTTTGAGATCTCTTATCCAGAACATAACCTGGGGCCCGTTCTTCGTACCTCGCTTAATACATCTGAGATGATTTGACAGATCCCAGATCTTTTAATCCTGATAACTGATCTCTGGCTAATTGGGTTCTTCCATCGAATTTGCGGATTGGATTTAAATATCTGGATTAAATGATCTAAGATCACTGCGCGTTCTTGTTTTCCCTGAAGAGGGCAGATGCATCGATACTCGAAACCATGATCAGCAATGCAGCGATTGGCTGGCGTCAAGAGAGCAACGTAATGACATTATATAATTAAAAAAGCCACCTGGCAAAAAACTTGGCAAATTACACACAAAAAAACCCCCACGAATATCTGGACCTTTATAAGGAAACAGCTAAACGACCAAACCAACATAAAAGTTATAATAGATCAATGATAAATGTTTTTTTTTTTTTACATGATTACCAATTATTTATATTCACGATTTTATACAGTATTTGTACACCCTTTACATTTTTATTTCAATGTTGTAATTCAATTCGAAGCAGATTTGTAACGTGACAGTATTAAAGTTTCTTAAGGGTCAAGATCAAATTCTCTGCATCTCCTGCGCTGCATCAAGCATCCCATAATATCCGTCATCACTTAAATTAATGCACGGCTCAGATTAACTGTACAACATGTGTGCAAACCTCCAAAAAAATTATAAAGTAATTATTCCATCACAAATAAATCGCTCAATCAAGTGGCTGTGTCTATAGTATTATACACAACATTATAATATTATATACATTCTCATATACATATACAATTTAAAATTTGTATATTATTATTATTTAAAATGATTATTATTGCCCCTGGTTCAGTAATGAACTCTTGTAATAAAGTAGCAGTGATGGGACAGATTTTAAGTATCACCTCAAGATGCAATCTAATCCTGTTTACATGAAATAAGCCGCTCGCGAGCAGGTTTAAGCTAACGGACCTGTTGCTATGACAGCAAGTCCAGGATGAGCGTCGAAGAACCAAACAATCCAAGATCATGCCAAATCGTCAACAATCAAATCCGGCTAACTGAGTTAGCGAGGTACGAAGAACGGGCCTCTGCCCTGAAGCAGGTCAGCCGTGGAGCGCAAGTTACTATGGAGATGAACACTGCTAAAAGCCAAACCACTTTAATGGCACCCAAAACCCAGGATTGGCACAAACTAAGCTTAAACATATCTGGCTAGCCAGCTAAACCGGCTTCATGGTACAGGCCCCAGGCAAAAACAAATAAAACAATAAAAAACAAAAAACAACATCAAAGAGATAAAACACACACACACAAACACAATAACCAAACAAAACATCAACAAAGCAAAAACAAAAAAACAACAAAGCAAAACAAAAAACACAATAAAACAAAAACAAACAAAACAAGGCAAAACAAACAGAACACAAAAACAAAGCAAAAACAGACAAAACACAATAAAGCAAAAAAACAAACAAAACAACAACAAAGCAAAAAACTACAGCGAAAAACAAAACAAAAAAACAAAACAGAAAACCAAACAACAGCACATCAAAAGAAAAAAAACAACAACTCAAAACAACAAACAACACACAACATAACACAACCAACAAACAACGATGGCAGTCAGGTGGCTCACCTTGCTGCTGCTGCTGCTGCTGCTGTCGTGGAAGCTCAAGTAGCCTGGAGGCAGGTTTGCAGCCACGGCCACCTGCTGCTCATTCATGATCACTCTGCCATCCTTCAGCAGCGGGAGCCACGCGTAACCCACTGCACACAGGGCCTTTAATCAGTCAGAGATCCTCCTTTAACTCTTTCACCGCGTGTGTTGAGGAGGCTGTGCTCTCACCTTGCGTCTCCACCTGTTCTCGTCTCTTAGTGCTGGCTTTGCTGTTGCTGTCACAGCTGATGTGATACAGGGTGAACAGGAGATGATGTCTGTCCGTCAGCTGAACCGGCATCTCCATCTTAAACTGGACACGCAGAAACGAGTGTTAACGCAGTCTGATCACTGAAAACACTCAGACTGATAGAGAGCTCGCGTCTCACCTCTTCATAAAACTCTGGGTTCTGCTGGTGGTGTAAGACGGCAGCGAACGCTTTCTTACAGAACAGAGGCCCTCCGGGACGCCCGTATATACACTGACACACACACACACAACATCACTTACACACACAGTTACCAAGATTACATTCTCAATAAATATGACTACGCTACATGGGGATGGAAAAAATATGAGATGGGAGGAACAATTACATTTCAAATCTTTTGTGTTCTTTGCGAGTGAACGCAAAAGCATTGGCATATTTTAATCCATCACCCTGTCCCTTTAGGGGTCCGTAATTTAATGCATCCACGCTGAATAAAAGTGTTAATACTGTCGTCAAACCTTTGAACGGTAGGGTATATACTGAATGTGTCATATGGCTTGTTGCTGGCATTAGAACAAATGGTGAGGTGTGTAGTTGAGGAGAGTTTGTGTGTGACATTACCTTCAGCGGGAGAGCGTCCTCCTCATCCGAATCTCTGAACTCCACACACAGGGCGATGTTCCTGGCCTAGAGACACAAGAGGACACTTACTGCAGTGCATATGCTTTACAGTACACTTAAACTTCTAGAACTTCTTTTAAAAGATGGTTGATTGCCCCTTTTTACAAGATGTGAAACAAGTCTCTGATGTCCCAGAGTGTGTGTGTGTGAAGTTGTAGCTCAAAATACCCCACAGATCATTTATTATAGCATGTTAGAATTGTGAGCAAAAACGTGCTGTTTTTGTGTGTGTCCCTTTAAATGCAAATGAGCTGCTGCTGATGGGGTGGAGCTTCAAGAGCTCATGTTAGCAGCTCTGATGAGTCGGACAATGATGGACAGACTCGAGAAGTAGAGACAACATGTAGAATGAGAGTTGATGAATTTATGAGTTAACTATCTTCAAGTCATTGATTAGCATATTCTGTCATGATAATCTCACCCCCTTTGATCAGTGTTCCCGGGGGCGGGGTTTATGTAAATTTCAGGGTTAGTCTACAGCAATCTGCTGTGTGTCTTCTTTAACTCTTCTGGTGCTGTTCGCTCATTTTTGACCAAATTATTATTATTTTTTTTAAAGATTTTATTACTTCATCGGAATGGTACAAAACTTGGTAAAGGTTTTGCCACTTGCTGTGTGAACACCAAAAAAAAAAACATGGGCATGATTAAATGTTAAAAATGTTAAAAATAGTCACACTTGTATTGTTCGCAATCAAAAATTAGCGCATTGGAAATGAATGATAGACAAAGTGGAAGCGTTTGGTTCATGCGCACAAACAAACTCTGACTGAAAGAACAACATGTTTAGATTTATGGCTTTTTGATTTTTGTTTAAAACTACAAAATGTTCAATAAAAAAATATTATAGAACTAAAATATAGTTCAATCCTTTCATTGAAATTTTAACAACAAAACAAAAAAAAACGTACATTGACCGACACCCAAACAGTGTCCTTGGGTCTGGATCCCAAAAAAGGAGGTGAGGGTTAACAGTTTGAGGCATTTGAAGGACCCACAGGGTCTGAGCGGTGACTTGAGAGCTTTAGCATGGTTGTACCTTAGTGAAGCTTTTCTGGCTGTCGTATTTGAGATGTCGTGGATACACGTACAGGTGGTTGTTGTAAATTGTGAAAGGCTGAGAGCATTTGGCGATAGATGGCACAAACTCCTCCACCTCAAACACCAGCCTGCCCCGCTCTGCCCCATCAGTCTGACGAAGAGGAAGATAGGAGGGGGTGACACAATCTGCACACACACACAGAGAGAGAGAGAGAGATAGAGAGAGAGAGAGAGAGAGAGAGAGAGAGAGAGAGAGAGAGAGAGAGAGAGAGAGAGAGAGAGAGAGAGAGAGAGAGAGAGAGAGAGAGAGAGAGAGAGAGAGAGAGGAATCAACCAATCCTGATCCAATACAAACACGCAGAGAGGCAGTCAGAGATGCTTGTGTGTGAGTATGAAAGCCTTACTAGTCAGATCTGGTGCAACGTTATCAACCGTAACATCCAAATTACCCAGAATCACAGGAAACTTGGCCATCTTTTCTGGCCTGAGAGAAGAGAGAGCACAGAGGAGGGTAGATAAACAAGCGTGAGCGCCTGACGGAGGCGAGGAGAGACTATACTGTTTCTAAAACATCAACAGCCCTGACAGAACAGAGAACACAACACCGGTGTGTACGACACCATTCTGCAGGTCACACAAACACGAGTGCTACTACGAGTGCTGGACTGACTTCCTGAAGTCTGTGAGCAGTCTGAACATGTCCTCGTTGGAGAGCTTGTTGCCGTCCTGCCGGTAGAGAGCAGAGAATCGAGCGCTCTTGTCCACCGTCCCAGAGGCGTCCTTAAACAGCGGCCTGAAAAAACACACACACACACACACAGAGGATCAAAGCTCGCCGGCTGCTGTGTGGGTGAGAGAGATAACAGCACACACATCCTGATCCTGCCCAGCTCATCTTGAACATCCCATCGGAAAGATAAACAGAATGGCATGGCTTGAAATCTACAACCAACACCCTTTTCCAGAACAAAAACAGCAAAAACAGTTGTGCAATCATTTTCCTGAGCACTATTGATTCTGCTCATGTTGGCTTTACAGTATACAGAGACGATTCTAGAATTGCAATATTAGTGGAGCTCGGCCATCAATGAGGGGAGGGTATGATTTAAAACAAAAATGATTTCATATATTGTTTGTATACTAGGATAGGCATGAACGATACACTATCAAGTCAATCCCTGAATATTGATTTAATTTCTAACCATTTTAAATAACCAGCTAATATTCATTAATATTTTTTAAGAATATAGACAAACTTTATATTACTGTAATTTTATAGATTGTCAACATGTGCGTAGAATAATTTAAAACATGACATGTGGAAAATATATAAATAATTTAATTCTTTTCTCAACACACGTCATGTTTTAAACACTATTATTTCTTTAACTCTACATTTAGAATTTAGAGTACAACTTTAACGAATATCTACATTTATCATTTTCCTTCATGGCGATAACGGTAAAATGTGCCATGCTTTAGTGGAGGATGTCTGTCACCTGCTGGAAAACACACTTTTGTCATGAAAATGACATGAAATTATCACTATAACCAGTAGATGGCAGCAGAGGAGCACTTTTTGTCTTTTTTAGTAATGTTTGTACAACACAGTGGTCAACTACTGTTGTTTTTATTGTGCTTTATAAATACATTTTGATTTGATTTGATTCGATTTTCACATGCTTTGCTTTTGGACCATGGCTATTATAACAAATATTAGCAATTGTATTGCACTGAAGTATGATGTATAGCAAGAGTAGTCACAAATAAAAGTCTCATGCCATTTAAATGAAAGGAATTTCATTACATAAATAAATAAATAAGCCCAGATTTTACAGTGGATGGGAAACCGCCTTGATTTGCCCCCTCATCATATGCATACTGAGCTTATGACAAAGAACTACACAGATATCATAATCTATGAATAATGTACAACAAATACACTCACACATGTGCTGTACTTTATTTCATTACACTAGTTTACTGAGATTTGGGGGCGGTGGGGATCATTTCACAATGTCAAAAAAACAACATTTTATTTCTTATTTCTTTAAGTTTTGGGATGAAATATAACTCTGATGTTTATTTTTGGCAGTCCCAGTCAAATCTACAAATGTTTGCACCATCTCAGTGTGTTTTTCTCATGCACAGTCTCACCTAGCGGCCCATGCGAACGGCATTCGGTACTGACCCAGCCGACTGCAGGCCATCTTAGCGTTCTTCAAAACCTTCTGAGCAGCCTGAGGACAGAGGAAAGAAAAGCACTGAAGAAACGCAGCTCTGTAATTAGGTTTGTCTGAAGCGCTTCATGTTATTTATTTTTCAATAACACACCCAGAATGGAGAGAGCATGACGGAGGGGGGCTAGAGTATCTGACAGCTTTAAAACACTCGCCAACATCTGCTTTATCCACATGTTAACACACACACACACACACACACACACACACACACACACACACACACACACACACACACACACACACACACACACACACACACACACACACACACACACACACACACACACACACACACACACACACGTACCTTAGCAGAGTCTGAGTTCTTCATGTAAGGCTCAGCACAATGTGTTATTCCGCCCTGTAAAACCTTCTCTATCCGTGCGACCAGGAAGATGTCAGGGTGCGGACAGGTGACAGAAAACACTCCCTGTAGACACGCGCGTCAGTAGAAAGAGTTAGACAGATTTTTTTATGTACACTACCATTTGCGGTCAGTAATAACGTTTAAATGAAATGTATATTTTTATCCGGACAGGATGCATTAAAGGGGTGGTAAACCACAATTTCACTTTTCTAACTTTAGCTAGTGTGTAATGTTGCTGTTTCAGCATAAACAACATCTGCAAAGTTACAACGTTCAAAGTTTAAAGCAAAGGGAGATATTTGCTTTTAAAGAAATCAGTTTCTAAGGACTACAGCAAACGGCCAGTAGGGACTACAGACATTCCTCCAGGGTCTCTGACATCACCAGCCCCAATATTTACATAAACCCCTCCTCCGAGAATATTAAATAAGGGGGCGAGGCCATTTTGTATCGCCGCAGGGAAGCGTTGTTGTGGTATAGTTAGTAGGCTGGAGTGTTGTTGCCACAATGCAGACGAAACACTGTTATTTTCATCCGGATTGCAGGTCCACTTTGTTCAGCCTTCCTAGGGACGGGGGAGCGTTGCAGTGCGTTTAACATACAACCTGTTATATGCATGTGTGTATGAGACAGAGGGGAACAGGTGGCATTTGCAGCAGATATATGCTGCCCATCATAAATCAAAGCACGAGACAGACAGGGGTCGGAGGAGAAGACCGGAAAATGTGACATAATATTCGTCTGTATTTGCAATACACGAGCCGCAGTTCAGCTGCGCGAGACACACACTGCCAGTGTGAGACGGGCGCGCGGCTCCCGCTGCACATTTCACGGAGGAAAGCTTCCACAATCTTCACCAGTTCAATGCAGGATTCGCACAACGGCTTGTCCTGAAAGATGGATTTAAAAACAGAAGCTGTTTACGGGCCACAACCTGTAAGTGTGATTTATTTTTCGTCGATGTGTTTTCCTGTAATAGTTTGTGTTGTTAATTGTACGTTGTAGCAAGGAAGTACACAGATGACAACGCTCATTTGGCTCTGCAAACCAGTTTGTTAAATGCTCATTCATACTTAACGTTATCCCACAAACACCTAACGTTACAAACTTTTTAAAATCTCAACAGCGAACTTGGCATTAGTGTAAATTATTCTTTGATTAGAGCTTTTATGTGTTGTTTATCTACAGGCATGCTAAACATGGTTCTGTGTTTGATTTGGCTACTAGTAAAGCCAATGTTTAGTGTTCGTTCTTGCGACAGATATTTGGCTATAATCGTTCTAAAAATACAAAAGTAACGGAGCCATTCAGTAGCGATCACTATAGATCCGCAGTCTTTACTCTTGAGGACTGAACAGGTTCTGCTCGATCATCTTCACTAAAATGTTCTGGGTCTGATTCGGGCTCAAATTGGTATGGTTTTATTGACGCCATTGTTTCTAATACTACCAAAGCACAGTCTACCGGTAAAGGTAAGGGGCGTGACGTTTCCGACAAACGTGCACTAGGCGGTTAGCCAATCACGACACACTGGGCCAGCTAACCAATCTGAGCCCATTGCGTATTTTTGAGGGACTGGCTTCATACAACCCGGAAACCATCAGAGCGTTTTTACAAGGAGGGACAGAGCAGTGTAGAATAAAGGTCAAATATATGAAAAATAATGCAATTTTTTAAAAACGAAGCATGAACACGTTACAGTGCACCCCACAAACACAATCATGCCTTCGAAAGAATGCGTTTTACCACCCCTTTAAATTGATCAAAAATGACTATAAAGACGTTGAAGAATCAGTCAGTTATTTCAGCCGGTCGCAGTGGCTGGATGGGTTGTGCGTGTCCTCACCTGTCGTGGGAACTGACCAGCGTTCTCCGTCAGGCTGCTGGCGGTCGGCTGCGCTCCCTGCGGACTGTCCGGCGCTGGGGGGCTGTTGTGAGATCCTGACGAGGGCAGCAGCACTTTCACAGACGGATGGTTCATGTCCACGTGGAAGTCTGAGGAGATCTTTCGGCAACTCTGAATATCAAACAACGACAGAGAGACGAAGAAGGGCTCGACCTGCAACGCAAACCAACATAGAAACTCTCAGATGGTTTATTGTGAAGATGGCCGGAAACTCAATGTGCGAATATCTTCATGACATCAGCAAAGGTGATCACTGATTATAATAATAAAGGTGAGGTACGTTAGTGGTCGGCCCCTCTTCATTTTCCGCCACACAGCTCTGGAGGTTAAAGGACAGATCGTTACAGTTCACCAGGATCCGCTTCCCAAACTTCTCCTCGAAGGGCTTCACCTCTGGCTCGAGCCCGGAGAAATCCAGTTTCTGAGTGGAAGATGAGATCAATTTTCAAGAGTTTCATTTATCGACATCCATCGTTCAAAAGTATCTTACGTTCAATATAAGGCTGCATTTATTTGATCAAAAATACAGTAATATTGTGAAATATTATTATGATGTAAAACATATGTGAATATATAGTAAAGTGTACTGCATTCCTGTGCTCAAAGCTGAATTTATCATCATCACTCCAGCCTTCAGTGTCACATGATCCTTCACAAATCATTCTCATATGAGGATTTGATGCTCAAGACACATTTATGATTATTATCAGTGTTGAAAACAGTTGTGCTGCTTCATATTTCTGAGGAAACCATCACACATTTTATTCCACAGGATTCTTTGATGAATAGAAAGTTCATTTATTTAAAATAGAATCGTTTACTGTCAATTTTGATCAATTAAATCCAAACTTCTGAACGTTAGTTAACGTGTATGTTCCGTGCCGTGATCATTTAGTGGAGAGGGAAACATGCGCTGATATAAGAGGCTGCTCTGCATTAGTGATGTACCTGTAAGTCTGGGTCCAGCGTAAAGAGTTTGAGCCGCGTCTCATTTCTCATCTTGCTCTCGATGTCTCTGGCACTCTGGAGAACACAGCAGGAGAGAGATCAGTCAAAACCTCCCAGCTCCAGAAAAACAAAATGAGCTTTAGCATAGTACATCTTAATGCTAAAGCTAAAAAAAAGTCTAATATGTTCTATATGAGCATATCTCTTAGTTGTCCATGCGTATGACTTCTTGGAGGTCAGACAATAACGTATTATTATTACTGTACTGTACGATGAGGCTTTTATAACTCATCTGGGGAAAAAGCTTTCGTTTACAAGGTACTTTGGCCAACAAAATGATTCGAACCAATGTTCATCTGGTTTGTCGGATCAGCGTGCACCCCTGTCAGTGTCTGTTGCCATTAGTCTGTGTTTGTTTTTGTCGATTACGCGTTTGTGACATACTCTAAACGTTTGATTGTTGTCATTGGCTGGTGCAGAGGCGAGTGAGTAGCCTAGAAATCTAGACGCACCCTGGGTCGTCTAGCAACTCTGCGTTGGCGTGTGAGCTGGAAAATCCAAACTCTAGTCAGGCCAATCACATCGTGTATAGAGTCGGTGGGTGGGCTTAACATAATGACGGCAGAGTTGCCGCGGTTAAACAAAGAAGCTTTTCTTTGACAAAAAAAAAAAGAACGGCACTGAAGTCATTCTTAGTCATCCGGATACAGCAAAAGTTTAATTTATCAATAGGGGTGCACCGAGCCGATATTAGGATCGGATATCGGCCGCGATACTGACAAAATAGCTGGATTGGGGATCGAAAAAATGAACAGATCCACAAGCCGATCCAGGTGTTTTTTTTTCCGTCGCAGCAGAACCTACGTCATTCGTCAGCTTCACGTGTGTCGCATGCTAGAAGCAACATGGAGCGAGCCAGAGAGTCGAGTGTGTGGAGGAGATATTTCACGCTTGCCACGCCAACTAGTTCGTCGGCTGTTTGCAATGTCTGCAAAGTAAATTAAATGTTTCGAGGGGAGGTGGTATTACTGCAAAGTCAGGGATTTTCCTGCATTGAACATTTTTGGCGGCCGCCAAAACGAATTTTTGTCCCGCCAAAGCCTAATTTGATGAGTTAGTGATTTACGAGTGATGTAGAACAGATGCAGCGCTCGTGACTGAGTGACAGAGAGAACGATCAGAGAGCTCCTCCCCCGCACACACTCTCTGGGTCTTCAAAATAATCAGTGTTAGCTGTTAGCTCTCTCATATTTCACATATTAATCCAAATCAAAAGCTCGGAAGACCGAAACCATGTTGCACGTGACATTCGGACAATTTTGTCCTTGAATTATCGCTGGTTGTGAATTGCGCTCAAAAAACATTGACTCTTCTCTGACCAGCTGACATAAAACATACTTTCAATCAACGAGAAACAAATCATATCCAGTTATGCGTTTTCTCTTTCGCGATGTTCTAACAGACGGGATTCGCACACAACTCTTCTACTAATGTCCAATTTGCGACCTAATGACTCCTTTGAACCGAATCATTTTAACGACTGGTTAGAACAACTGATCTGTCCAACACTGAACTCATGAATCGGGTTATTAATTTACTCAGAACGCATCTGAAATGAGAACACAAGTGTGCTTACCCAATTTAGCAAGAGTGGGTAGTAAGAATTATTTTTAATTATCAACAGTATTTCAGCTTATTTCTGTTGACAATGTGTAGTAAAATAAATCGGCCTAGCCTACAATCATTTAGACTGGAGTGAGGTGAAACCAGAACAAAGTTGTTATTAGCTAGCTGATCATTTTTATTAAATTGCATATGGCAGAAAATTTGACTATTTGATAATTTGTAATGCTACTTTTTAATATTGATATGATTATATACCAAAACAATGATCTGTAGTGTAAAAAATGTTTGGTAACTGTCAGATTACTATTGTATGTTTGACCAATACACTGTTTTTTGTTTCCACTGCTACATTTTATTTATTTAAAGAAGTTTGATTACATTCTATTTTAGATTTGAACGCACAATTGTTTTTTAAATAAATAAGAATTCAACACTTTACACACATCTGTTATTTTGTCTTCGTTATGTTTAGTTAGTAAAGTCTGGTGCCTTTAGTCTCTTCACGGAAGGTATAAGGTGGAAGATATTCAGTTTATTATTAATTCAACAATAGTATCGGATCGGTATCAGGTATCGACAGATACTCAAAGCCCAGGCATCGGTATCGGGACTGAAAAAGTCAGAATGGTGCACCCCTATCCATCAACTAGCTCTGCTTCACCTTCTTCGTTGCTCTGGTTGGTTGTAGCGCTATCCTATTGCGTGCAGAGGGAATATGAAAGACAACCGTTTATCCCGCCCCTTGGATTGAGCCCTGCATATGGTGTGTTCCCAGACCCAACATCTTGATGTGAGTCTGGCTTGTCAGGCTAGCGAGTGAGTGGATCTTGGTGAAATACTGTAGGGTGGTCCTTAATGCCTACTTTACAATACAAATAATTTGACAATTATGATTAGTTAAATGTGACGTATTGTCAGCCAACCATTTCATGAAAACAAAAAAATCAATTTATAAATAACCAATGCACAGAATAAGAAGAATAAACGATGGTAAATGATCATAGATGGAGCGTATGTAACAATGTGCAAGGCTTAGGGTGTGTTCACACTTGTAGTTTGTTTTGTCCGGACCAAAAAAAAAAATAGTCCTGGTCTGCTTAGCGTTCACATTAGAGCTGAAACTAACGATTATTTTTTCTGTCGACTAATCTAACGATTATTTTTTCGATTAGTCGACTAATCTAACGATTATTTTTCCAGATTAATCTTATTATTCTTTTTTACTGATTATTGTATTTCAAAGAGGGTAGTGAATTTGTATATTATTTTAACATGAAATCAATGAATGATGACAATATTAATTGTATTTCAGGAAGGGTAGTGTACATAGTATGCCATTTTATAATGAAATATATGAACACAAGAAGCATTTTAAACATAATATATAATGATACTATTCATCATAAAATGTATACAGAGTAGGCCTAATTAGGAAAAGTTGTTTACTATAGTAGTTGAGTATGATTTACTTATTGATTTGTGTCAGTAGTAAACGAAAATGCACTTGTATTTATCTGCAAAAGGTTCACATACAGGAGCTTTCAGCATAGTGTTAATGTATAACTAGTCGTCTATTTTGAAGATACATGTGCATAAACAACGACTAAAGCTGCCAGAAGTTTTTGCCCAAACTTCAAAGACACATTTAAATGATTAAAGCTAGAGGCATATCTTAACTGTAATGTTACTTTAATCATGTAAACTACCTATATACAGCAAGTTATTATGCATATGTGTTTGGGACAGAGCGGAACCAGGTCGCATATACAGGAGATATATGCAGCCCATAATAAATAAAAGCACGAGACGTACTGGGGTCGGAGAAGAACCCAGGAAAATGTGACCGTCTGTTGCAATACACGCGTGGCGCGTTCAGCTGCGCGAGAGAACACTGGCAGCAGGGTTGCCAGGTTTACACAACAAAACCCACCCATTCGTTACTCAAAACTAGCCCAAAACAAGCCCAATCGCGTTTCGGGGAGGTTCTCTGGTAAACATCGCGTTCGGGGGGTTAAATATGTGTGTTTTTTTGCTTCAACCCGCGGACATGAGACACAGCCCACGGCACAGTGTAGAAGTAGCCCAATTCCGCGGAAAAAAGCGGACTTGGCAACACTGACTGCAGTGTGAAAGCTCCCGCTCTCCACGCGCACAGATCCTGCTCTGCCACCGCGTGCAGTGTGAAACCGGTGTTACAGAGCGAACAAAGCACAGTTTTATTCGGCTTCTGTTTAAAGTACTCCCACACTTTTGAATGTCGCGGTCTGGCTTTATATGATAAATGATCATTTTCACTATGCCCGGGAGCAGAAGCTGCCATTATTCTAGATCTTCTGTTCCATTCTAGAACGTAAATAATGTGCCGCCGACGCGTCGACGCATTTCACGCACGTCGACGTATTTTCGTAGTCGACGTCATCGACGACGTCGACGCGTCGTTGCAGCCCTAGTTCACATTGGCATTTCTATCACCGAAACTTAAAGGTGCTCGAAGTGATGTCACGCGTTTTTTAGGCCAAAACATTTTTTGTCACATACAGCATACATCTCCTCACGATCCGCTAGCTGCCTGTCCCCTGAACACACTGTAAAAAAAATGTGGTCTCTGTAATCCGCCTAAGCTCCACAAACTGCAACAAAAACAGACTGGTGCAGGCTGGACCACGAAGCACAACAAACAGTGCTCCCGCCAATAGCCGACAAGAATGATTTGGGGGTGGAAATCATTCTTGTCGGCTATTGGCTGGAGCACTGCTTTTATGGCGTAAATTTCGCAATTGAACTTACCGAACATCCAAAACAATGCTGTGTTCTGGGCTAAATGCGCGTAGCTTCATATGATGGTATTTTGACCGGATGAGAACTTGTGAAGAGCTTATAAAATGTGTAAAGGAGTCAAAACAGCGACAGGAATCCCTCCGTCACACACACAAACAGATCTGCTGTGAGGAGACACGGTTCTGACGCCTGTACCGAAATGTGATGGGCAATATCATGACTGCGACGAGAAATGCTTGAGCATTCTGTCCATATTAGGGTTGCATCTTCCTGTTTTTGGTTAGTTTACATAAGTTCAAACTTATTCAAATGAACCGCACTAACAGAGCAATCACACCAGGGTTCGTTTTAATCCAACCAAACATGCCAAGTGTGAACACACCCTTGGCCTTCCTCTGGCCAGGGACTTGAGACTAGTTCAAACTGTAATGGGCAACATAGATCTTAAGACGAGGAGAAAAACCAGCTATGCTTGAGCATTCTGTCTTTTTTAGGGTTACATTGTGTGACATCACTTCCCGTTTTTGGTTTGTTTAGATTTGTGTTACTTGATATTTCAGTCGAGGAGTTGGTTTGTAAGTGGACCGAGATCCCATGAAAACGTGGGTCTCGGTCTGCTTGTTTGGGGCGCTCCAGGGTTCAGATGCCAGCGTTCACACTTATTCAAATCAACCACACTAACAGAGCAATCGCACCAGGGTTCGTTTTATTTTAACCAAACCAAGTGTGAACACACCCATATACAGTGGGGCAAAAAAGTATTTAGTCTGCCACCAATTGTGCAAGTTCTCCCACTTAAAAAGATGAGAGAGGCCTGTAATTTCCATCATAGGTACACTTCAACTATGAGAGAAAGAATGAGAAAAAAAATCCAGAAAATCACATTGTCTGATTTTTAAAGAATTTTATTTGCAAGATTTCTGGCTCTCACAGACCTGTAACTTCTTCTTTAAGAGGCTCCTCTGTCCTCCACCCGTTACCTGTATTAATGGCACCTGTTTGAACTTGTTATCAGTATAAAAGACACCTGTCCACAACCTCAAACAGTCAGACTCCAAACTCCACTATGGCCAAGTCCAAAGAGCTGTCAAAGGACACCAGAAACAAAATTGTTACCAGGCTGGGAAGACTGAATCTGAAATAGGTAAGCAGCTTGGTGTGAAGAAATCAACTGTGGGAGCAATTATTAGAAATTGGAAGACATACAAGGCCACTGATAATCTCCCTCGATCTGGGGCTCCACGCAAGATCTCACCCCGTGGGGTCAAAACGATCACAAGAACGGTGAGCAAAAATCCCAGAACCACACGAGGGGACCTAGTGAATGACCTGCAGAGAGCTGGGACCAGAGTAACAAAGGCTACCATCAGTAACACACTACGCCGCCAGGGACTCAAATCCTGCAGTGCCAGACGTGTCCCCCTGCTTAAGCCAGTACATGTCCGGGCCTGTCTGAAGTTTGCTAGAGAGCATTTGGAGGATCCAGAAGAGGATTGGGAGAATGTCATATGGTCAGATGAAACCAAAATAGAACTTTTTGGTAAAAACTCAAATCAAGTCGTGTTTGGAGGAGAAAGAATGCGGAGTTACATCCAAAGAACACCATACTTACTGTGAAGCGTGGGGGTGGAAACATCATGCTCTGAGGCTGCTTTTCTGCAAAGGGACCAGGACGACTGATCCGTGTAAAGGAAAGAATGAATGGGGCCATGTATCGTGAGATTTTGAGTAAAAACCTCCTTCCATCAGCAAGGGCATTGAAGATGAAACATGGCTGGGTCTTTCAGCATGACAATGATCCCAAACACACCGCCCGGGCAACGAAGGAGTGGCTTCGTAAGAAGCATTTCAAGATAGAAAATCTTTAGAGGGAGTTGAAAATACGTGTTGCCCAGCGACAGCCCCAAAACATCACTGCTCTAGAGGAGATCTGCATGGAGGAATGGGCCAAACCACCAGCAACAGTGTGTAAAAACCTTGTGGAGACTTACAGAAAACGTTTGGCCTCTGTCATTGCCAACAAAGGGTATATAACAAAGTATTGAGATGAACTTTTGTTATTGACCAAATACTTATTTTCCACCATAATTTGCAAATAAATTCTTTAAAAATCAGACAATGTGAATTTTTTTTTTCTGGATTTTTTTTTCTCATTCTGTCTCCCATAGTTGAAGTGTGCCTATGATGGAAATTACAGGAATCTCATCTTTTTAAGTGGGAGAACTTGCACAATTGGTGGCTGACTAAATACTTTTTTGCCCCACTGTATGACAGTCAAAAGTCTAGCTACAGACCAAGTGTACACAAGAAAATTCCCCTAATACTCAGCACTACTGCCATGATTTCTGTGACTTACCTGAAAACTGTCCATACTGCTAGAAGAGTGATCGCTTTTCCCCTGTTCATCATCTACATCAGAGATAGACAGAAGAATGTCACTACACCACACACTAACCACAGTAACTCTCTCGTCATTGTGTGTCCACTCACTCCCATGTGTGGAGGTCAGTGAGGTTTGTTTGTGTGTGTGTTTGATTCAGGAAAGTGACTAAAAATAATCCGGAGAAACACACCATCGTGTAAGTCTCCGTTCCTCTTGTCCAGCATGGCGAGCTCAAAACTGCTGTTGAGGATCCTGTTGAGGGTGCCGATCCAGTCATCCATCTCACTCTCAGAGTCTGCGGCCAGAACATAGCCACTCTTATCCTGCATCTTCAGCTCGAACGCAAACCTCCGCACGCGGTTGTTCTGCACGCAGAGGAAAACTGATCTCAGTACAGTTAAACGGAGATAGAAATTAACACACACCTGAACAGAGACATTCAAATGATTATTTGTACAACTTAAAACCTTGTAAACCTGGGTCTTCAAAGTGAGATGATTTCCATACGGAGGCCGACAGATTCCCGACCCTGCCCTGGGCAGGTCTTACAGTGGGGTTAAGTGTCTTTAAAGGGATGGGTTTTTAAAACAGAAGGCCAGGGCATTCGGTCAGGCAAAGACAACTAGAGAGAAATTCAGGAGTCCAACGTTTGACCCCGGAGCGGTCAGGGATTTCTGCTCCATCAGAGGCTGTGAATCTCTCCAGCTCAGCAGAACTGTGTGTTTTATCCAAACAGAGAGTGCTGAGATCAGATCAAAACCATCCGCTCCTTTACTGTGGCTGTTTCACATGTTTATGAGGAGGATATGAATGGATGAATTGTATGAAAACATGTTTGGAAATTAAAGAGCTTCTATTTTGAATAAAGAAAATGAAGCCTATTTTTAGGACAACTATGATTTTTGACATTATTTTAATGACTATTAAGCACATTTATCACAATATTTTTAAGTTCATTATTCTGAAGGATGACTCCCATTAGATTCTCATAAAAGAATCTAATGAGTAAAACATTAAAATAAAAATATTAAAAGTGTTTTATTATTCAAATTGGCTTAAAGTCAGTACAACATGATGATGTGATGTAGTATGATGTATGCACACATGTACATAATATATTTACATTTGAAAACATTTTATAAACATATTTTGGGGTAATGTAGTTACATTTACATTTCTGTCAGACCCAGTGTTCTGTGGAGGTGAGGGGTGTGTCAGAGGTCAGAGGACTAATCTAACGGATACTACTCATTACAGATAATGACAAAGTATGAAGGGTGTGACGCTGTTTTTTTTTTTACCATACCTATGAGTGATTACGGCCACAGGTTCCAGAAAATTCCATACTAAAATAGCTTGGGGGGCTGGGTGTGGGTTGGGTGCAGCGCTTTATTTTGGGAGTGTGTGTGGAAAATTCACTCCCAGAGAGAATGCTTATCAATTATCAAAACAAAGGGAGGAGAGAGCGCTTTCATCCCTCACTCTGTCCTTTCTTTGCCTTCCCATAATGCTCAGCTCGCCCTTCTACTGCATGAACTGTTCTGTTTCGAACTACACTTCAGCATACTTTAAAAAAAAGAAAGACTTATTATAGAATATACTTAAATGCAAAGAAAAAGTAATGTTTTAAGATGTTAACCACAATTAAAAGCAAAGATATTAGTTTAAATTGATATTAAACCCACTTAAGTAGGACTGAAGTACATCTTTTTATGTAATTTCATTATTACTTCTATGAAATATGGTTAACGTTTCTGCTGAATATACTGACAAGCATTTATGGTAAACTAAAATATACTTTAATGTCATTTCTATTGAAACTTATAGTATGGCATGTATTTAAATATATTTATAATTACACATCTGAAGTGGTAACATTGCAATTTACTACATTTAAAATATAGTAACTTTAAATGTTATATTAAATAACACACTATAGATACAATTATAATCATGTGATTTAGTTTTTCACCAGCATTTTTCAGCCTCTCACTAACCCTCAGAATTAAACAAGCTGTACCTTTAAGACTTCTATATGAAAATGAGCTCAGAGGACAATGAGCTGACAGTTGTGACATCAATACAATGACAAAATGGAGGGAACATTTGAGTTTGTCTACACACCTGCACGACTCCCATACAGGAGTCCAGGAAGATGGTTCCTTTGGGCTCTTTGTTGATCTTCTCATCCTTGTAGAAGTTGAGATTATATGAGCCGTCGCCCAACTGCGTCAGGTGGAAATACCTTCTTTTAAAGGACTGAGTGAGAAAAGACGAGTGCAAATGAGACATGAAAATGCAAACAAGTGCATAGACATAACATCTAATCAGAAGTGTGGAATCTCACCCTCATGGTGACGCTGATGGCGCTGTTCACGTTGCCCTTATGTAGCCAGCCCTGTTTAATGAGACCTCCCTTCTGAGAGCCAAGAGAGGCCGTGTCCTGCACACACACACACACACACACAAAGACAAGAGATAGTTTTGTGATGACAGTCCAAAGCTTGTCTGTTTGATCCTGCAGATAGAACAAAGTGGGAGACAAATAAGGGAGAAAGAACAGAATTCAGACCCACAACTAAACAGAACCTCAGATAAACCTGATTCATAGAACACCACAGAACCTCAGATAAACCTGATTCATAGAACACCACAGAACCTCAGATAAACCTGATTCAAAGAACACCACAGAACCTCAGATAAACCTGATTCAAAGAACACCACAGAACCTCAGATAAACCTGATTCAAAGAACACCACAGAACCTCAGATAAACCTGATTCAAAGAACACCACAGAACCTCAGATAAACCTGATTCATAGAACACCACAGAACCTCAGATAAACCTGATTCAAAGAACACCACAGAACCTCAGATAAACCTGATTCAAAGAACACCACAGAACCTCAGATAAACCTGATTCACAGAACACCACAGAACCTCAGATAAACCTGATTCAAAGAACACCACAGAACCTCAGATAAACCTGATTCACAGAACACCACAGCACATCAGATAAACCTGATTCAAAGAACACCACAGAACCTCAGATAAACCTGATTCAAAGAACACCGCAGAACCTCAGATAAACCTGATTCACAGAACACCACAGCACATCAGATAAACCTGATTCAAAGAACACTACAGAACCCAGATAAACCTGATTCAAAGAACACCACAGAACCCCAGATAAACCTGATTCATAGAACACCACAGAACCTCAGATAAACCTGATTCATAGAACACCACAGCACCTCAGATAAACCTGATTCAAAGAACACCACAGAACCTCAGATAAACCTGATTCATAGAACACCACAGCACCTCAGATAAACCTGATTCTCAGAACACCACAGAACCTCAGATAAACCTGATTCAAAGAACACCACAGAACCTCAGATAAACCTGATTCAAAGAACACCACAGAACCTCAGATAAACCTGATTCATAGAACACCACAGAACCTCAGATCAACCTGATTCAAAGAACACCACAGCACCTCAGATAAACCTGATTCTCAGAACACCACAGAACCTCAGATAAACCTGATTCAAAGAACACCACAGAACCTCAGATAAACCTGATTCAAAGAACACCACAGAACCTCAGATAAACCTGATTCAAAGAACACCACAGAACCTCAGATAAACCTGATTCAAAGAACACCACAGAACCTCAGATAAACCTGATTCATAGAACACCACAGCACCTCAGATAAACCTGATTCTCAGAACACCACAGAACCTCAGATAAACCTGATTCATAGAACACCACAGAACCTCAGATAAACCTGATTCAAAGAACACCACAGAACCTCAGATAAACCTGATTCATAGACCACAGAACCTCAGATAAACCTGATTCAAAGAACACCACAGAACCTCAGATCAACCAGATTCAAAGAACACCACAAAACCTCAGATAAAACTGATTCAAAGAACACCGCAGAACCTCAGATAAACCGGATTCAAAGAACACCAAAGAACCTCAGATAAACCGGTTTCAAAGAACACCACAGAACCTCAGATAAACCGGATTCAAAGAACACTACAGAACCCAGATAAACCTGATTCAAAGAACACCACAGCACTTCAGATAAACCCGATTCACAGAACACCACATAACCTCAGATAAACCTGATTCACAGAACACCACAGAACCTCAGATAAACCTGATTCAAAGAACACCACAGTACTTCAGATAAACCTGATTCAAAGAACACCACATAACCTCAGATAAACCTGATTCACAGAACACCACAGCACATCAGATAAACCTGATTCAAAGAACACTACAGAACCCAGATAAACCTGATTCAAAGAACACCACAGAACCCCAGATAAACCTGATTCATAGAACACCACAGAACCTCAGATAAACCTGATTCATAGAACACCACAGCACCTCAGATAAACCTGATTCTCAGAACACCACAGAACCTCAGATAAAACTGATTCAAAGAACACCACAGAACCTCAGATAAACCTGATTCATAGAACACCACAGCACCTCAGATAAACCTGATTCTCAGAACACCACAGAACCTCAGATAAACCTGATTCATAGAACACCACAGAACCTCAGATAAACCTGATTCATAGAACACCACAGCACCTCAGATAAACCTGATTTTCAGAACACCACAGAAACTCAGATAAACCTGATTCAAAGAACACCACAGAACCTCAGATAAACCTGATTCATAGAACACCACAGCACCTCAGATAAACCTGATTCTCAGAACACCACAGCACCTCAGATAAATCTGATTCAAAGAACACCACAGAACCTCAGATAAACCTGATTCAAAGAACACCGCAGAACCCCAGATAAACCTGATTCATAGAACACCACAGAACCTCAGATAAACCTGATTCAAAGAACACCGCAGAACCTCAGATAAACCTGATTCAAAGAACACCACAGAACCTCAGATAAACCTGATTCAAAGAACACCGCAGAACCTCAGATAAACCTGATTCAAAGAACACAGCAAAACCTCAGATAAACCTGATTCAAAGAACACCACAGAACCTCAGATAAACCTGATTCAAAGAACACCGCAGAACCTCAGATAAACCTGATTCAAAGAACACAGCAAAACCTCAGATAAACCTGATTCAAAGAACACCACAGAACCTCAGATAAACCTGATTCAAAGAACACCACAGAACCTCAGATAAACCTGATTCACAGAACACCACAGAACCTCAGATAAACCTGATTCAAAGAACACCACAGAACCTCAGATAAACCTGATTCAAAGAACACCGCAGAACCTCAGATAAACCTGATTCAAAGAACACCACATAACCTCAGATAAACCTGATTCACAGAACACTACAGAACCTCAGGTAAACCTGATCCATAGAACACTACAGAACCTCAGATAAACCTGATTCAAAGAACACTACAGAACCTCAGATAAACCTGATTCAAAGAACACTACAGAACCTCAGATAAACCTGATTCATAGAACACCGCAGAACCTCAGATAAACCTGATTCAAAGAACACCACATAACCTCAGATAAACCTGATTCATAGAACACAGCAGAACCTCAGATAAACCTGATTCAAAGAACACTACAGAACCCAGATAAACCTGATTCAAAGAACACCACAGAACCTCAGATAAACCTGATTCAAAGAACACCACAGCATTTCAGATAAACCTGATTCATAGAACACCACAGAACCTCAGATAAACCTGATCCATAGAACACCGCAGAACCTCAGATAAACCTGATCCATAGAACACCACAGAACCTCAGATAAACCTGATTTATAGAACACCACATAACCTCAGATAAACCTGATTCATAGAACACAGCAGAACCTCAGATAAACCTGATTCAAAGAACACCACAGAACCTCAGATAAACCTGATTCAAAGAACATCGCAGAACCTCAGATAAACCTGATTCAAAGAACACAGCAAAACCTCAGATAAACCTGATTCAAAGAACACCACAGAACCTCAGATAAACCTGATTCAAAGAACACCGCAGAACCTCAGATAAACCTGATTCAAAGAACACAGCAAAACCTCAGATAAACCTGATTCAAAGAACACCACAGAACCTCAGATAAACCTGATTCACAGAACACCACAGAACCTCAGATAAACCTGATTCAAAGAACACCACAGAACCTCAGATAAACCTGATTCAAAGAACACCGCAGAACCTCAGATAAACCTGATTCAAAGAACACCACATAACCTCAGATAAACCTGATTCACAGAACACTACAGAACCTCAGATAAACCTGATCCATAGAACACTACAGAACCTCAGATAAACCTGATTCAAAGAACACTACAGAACCTCAGATAAACCTGATTTATAGAACCCTACAGAACCTCAGATAAACCTGATCCATAGAACACCGCAGAACCTCAGATAAACCTGATCCATAGAACACCGCAGAACCTCAGATAAACCTGATTCAAAGAACACTACAGAACCTCAGATAAACCTGATCCATAGAACACCGCAGAACCTCAGATAAACCTGATCCATAGAACACCGCAGAACCTCAGATAAACCTGATCCATAGAACACCACAGAACCTCAGATAAACCTGATTTATAGAACACTACAGAACCTCAGATAAACCTGATCCATAGAACACCACAGAACCTCAGATAAACCTGATCCATAGAACACCACAGAACCTCAGATAAACCTGATTCAAAGAACACTACAGAACCTCAGATAAACCTGATCCATAGAACACCACAGAACCTCAGATAAACCTGATCCATAGAACACCGCAGAACCTCAGATAAACCTGATCCATAGAACACAGCAGAACCTCAGATAAACCTGATTCAAAGAACACTACAGAACCTCAGATAAACCTGATTCAAAGAACACCACAGAACCTCAGATAAACCTGATCCATAGAACACCACAGAACCTCAGATAAACCTGATTCAAAGAACACCACATAACCTCAGATAAACCTGATCCATAGAACACCACAGAACCTCAGATAAACCTGATTCACAGAACACCACAGAACCTCAGATAAACCTGATTCAAAGAACACTACAGAACCCAGATAAACCTGATTCAAAGAACACCACAGAACCTCAGATAAACCTGATCCATAGAACACCACAGAACCTCAGATAAACCTGATCCATAGAACACCACAGAACCTCAGAGAGTGTGTTGGTATGTCCTGCTAAGAATCAACAAAATATTTCACAATATTTGAGAAAAGATGCATTAAAAAGAAGAAATAATCCAATAAATAATCTATAATGATCACGACACAGATAAACGAAATAATCACTTTCAGATTCTTCTTTGTTGAAATCACTTTCAGCTTATGTACTAATAAAAACATTGACAGCCAATCAGAATCCATCCTGCTTTTAAAGCGGCAGATGGTCATCTTTATAGTCTTCGTTCTTGCTGTGAATGGGCCTTTATGTTTTCAGCCGTGAAATGATGCTGAAAAGACATGAAAACCCCCCAAAACAATAGAAGGTTAAACTTTTGTACAATGGGTCAATTTGTCTCTGAATCACCAGTTAAACACTCCTTATCGCTTTACTCTTGACACTCTGCAGATATAAACAAAGCACACAGATGAAATGCTTCTGCTGTGATAGTGTGGGTGGGCAGAGGGAGTCTGGATGCTTCATAGACCTCACAGAACAAACTCACACTATCCAAGCTTTCCAGTCAGCAGATATCAACATACAGTCTGGACTCGTGTGAAAATGCTTTGATTCTTTTGTTATTTGATACATCAGGCTTGTATGGCTCATATAGGGCAAACTTGTAATGTAATTCAATGAGATATTTATCACTACTTATGACTTGATATCTGCCAATAAAATGTCTTAGTATTATGATATTTAAATGCTTAATTTTATGATAAAAGCTTTATGTTTTAAGTTTTAAAACATAATGTAATGCAATACAATGATGATTGAGAGATGAATCAAAAACCTTCCTCAAAAGCCTGACGATCATATTTGAGACTCACATTTGAGCATGATTTTTCTTGAACATCCACAGATTCCACAGCAAACAAACACGTGACCCATGAGTTTTTGGTGGACATTCTTAGTTTATACATAGAGCTACGTTTCGACTAAATCTGGCTCAATACAAACACTGTTCAGGTGTATAAAATTAACATTAGGTGGATAACATTATGACCACCTTTCTTGTTGGTCCCCCTTTTGCTGCCAAAACAGCCCTGACCCGTCGAGGCATGGACTCCTCTAGACCCCTGAAGGTGTGCTGTGGTATCTGGCACCAAGATGTTAGCAGCAGATCCTTTAAGTCCTGTAAGTTGTGAGGTGGGGCCTCCATGGATCGAACATGTTTGTTCAGCACATCCCACAGATGCTCGATTGGATTGAGATCTGGGGAATTTGGAGGCCAAGTCAACACCTCAAACTCGCTGTTGTGCTCCTCAAACCATTCCTGAAGCATTTGTGCTTTGTGGCGGCGCATTATCTGCTGAAAGAGCCACAGACACCAGGGAATACCGTTTCCATGAGAGGCTGTACATGGTCTCAACAATGCTTAGGTAGGTGGTGCGTGTCAAAGTAACATCCACATGGATGGAGGACCCAAGGTTTCCCAGCAGAACATTGCCCAAAGCATCACTGCCTCCGCCGCCACGCCTTCTTCCCATAGTGCACCTGGTGCCATGTGTTCCCCAGGTAAGCCACACACACACACCCGGCCATCCACGTGATGTAGAAGAACACGTGATCATCAGACCAGGCCACCTTCTTCCATTGCTCTGTGGTCCAGTTCTGATGCTCACGTGCCACTGTTGTCACCGGTTCTCCACTGGTCCTTCCTTGGAGCACTTTTGATAGAGACTGACCACTGCAGACCGGGAACACCCCACAAGAGCTGCAGTTTTGGAGATGCTCTGGCCCAGTCGTCTAGCCATCACAATCTGGCCCTTGTCAAACTCGCTCAAATCCTTACGCTTGCCCATTTTTCCTGCTTCTAACACATCAACTCTGAGGACAAAATGTTCGCTTGCTGCCTAATATATCCCACCCACTAACATGTAATGAAGAGATCATCAGTGTTATTCACCTGTCATAATGGTCATAATGTTATGCCTGATGCGTTGTAAGTTAGTGACACTTTATGTCACAAACAGGTTGAGTTGTAACTTAAGCACAGCTGGTGCAAACGGCCCCTGGTTTCTAGATAAGGCTCGAGTCCTTCCTTCAATGTGAGTCTGTGGAACTGTTCATTTAATTCTTGTGGTTAAGGATTTGTTACATTGCTTTAAATATGAGCTCTAGAAATCATGAACGCAAACATCAGCAACCATCACTAAGACATGTTTTGAAGGGCTGTGGTGAGCTGTTATGATTGGCTGTGCCGTTTGATGGCCATCAGCGATCGGCTGTGTGATTACTGCAATGCCAAAACACACTCATCATCACACAAACGTTCTATAAACACAAGAAATCAGTCAGCAATCAGATTAGACCAACAGGAACTCAGAGCTGAGTCCACAGCACAGGCCAAAACTCAGCACACGACCTGAGGTATATATCAGTCTGTGGTCCTGCACACATTTGAGATAAAATAAGAAACGTGACTCAAACTCGAGCGGGAAGCTGATTAGTAGAATTAAATACGTGGGCTGCATTCATGGCAAGGAGGAAGGAGGAATTCTGGGAAGGACGAGCCAGAAGGGATTATGTCAGGTCATGTACATTCTGGGAAACCCTGGATCCACTCACAGAGCCTTACTGCAGTACAACTTACACATCATCACAAATAGTGTGTGACATGATCCTCAAAACTATGGCCTACAATTAAATGACACGCCTTCAGTGCAAAGCAGAAGGACTGGAGGTGAGCTTCACAGCACGTCTCACGGCTTGATGCTTCTTTTTCCCAAGGTGCACGTGCTCCAAAGCTAACACATTAAGGAGTGCATTAAAACACTTTACAGGCACAATGAACATGCGTCAAAAAAAGGGTAAGGGTTACAAGGAGACATGCAAACTGATTTAATTTAACCCTCTGGTGCTCTTCGTTTAGGGGTTGCTTTGGTTGTCTTCCCGGACACCTAAAAATGTGACTTCCTCCACCCCAGTAAAACCAATGCAATTTATTTTTCTTCAATAATATTTTTTCTTTTTCATTTTGTATTTTGAGATGATTTGATGGTATTTTTTTATGCAATAATTATGGTCTATTTTTGCTATTGAAAATTATATATATAAAAAAAAAAAAAAAAGTATTTTTTTTAATTATTGCAGTATTTCAGGTTAAAATAGAGACTAGGCCTTCAAAATAATTTTTTTGAAGGCAGATTAGCGCCTTCTTTTGAAATTATTTAAGAAATCATGCAACCATGGGTGTAATCACTAGAGGTCTCTATGGAGAGGCTTGAGAATTCCCCAGTTCTCTTTTGAACACATTTAATGATTTTTTTTGTTGTTGATGGATTTGAATTTTTTTTTTTATTACATACCTAATGCTATAAAAGTCACCAAGTTTCATATCATTCTAATGAAAATTCAAAATGTGGTTCATAGGTTCAGTTTTTCATAGGTATGTGCGTGTGTATAAGTGTGAGTGGATGTGTCAATATCCCACTCTTGATGTTTTATGTGGTGTTCACACCGGACGCGATTCGCGCGAAGGTGGACGCTTGAACATTATGAGTTTACTCGCTTCATTCGCGCGTGAAATTCGCGTGTGACAACTACACAACAGACGCAAATTTGCGTCATGGGAGGGGCTTCTATATGAGCCTATATGAGCCAGCTCGTCTCGGTCACTTGACGTCTTTTTTGTAAAAAATACTACTATTAATGTGTGACAAAACGTAGTTTAAAGACTTTTTCAGGCGATAATATAGTTGTTTAATATAGTTGTTTATAGCAGTTCAGATTTTTCAATTTGAGCGATTCGCGCGAACCGCGCGTTCAAAACGTACAATTCGCGCCGCCTCAATCGCGCCGCAGAATGCCATCTCGCGTCTCTGCATTGACTTAACATGCAAATCACTTGCGCAAATCGCGTCCGGTGTGAACGCACCATTAGAGTGTCACCTCTTTACTGCTGTGTACTTTTTTCAGCATTGTGGCCAATTTGTAGATTGTACACACACAAATTATGTGAATTTTTGCAGATTTCCCATTCATTTCCTATGGGGGTCATTTTTGACCGAAGAGCACAGGTGGGAGTATTTTTTTATGACCACTTAGCATGCTCGAATCATGCCTTCAATTTGTTTTTGTGTTAACATACCTAATGCTAGAAAAGTCACCAAGTTTAATATTTTTCCGATGAAGCTGTGATTTAAAAAAAATTCTAAATGTGGTTCATAGGCTCAGTTTTTCATAGGTGTGTGTGTTTTTGCCGATTTCCCATTCATTTCCTATGGTCAGTCATTTATGACCGAAGACAATGAACGCTACTTTTTTTTAACCGCCAATTAGCATGCTTGAATCATGACCCCAATTTTGTTGTGTGTTTACATACCTAATGCTAGAAAAGTCACCAAGTTTCATATCAATCTAATGAAAATGTGATTTTTAAAATTTCAAAACAGAAAATTACCGAAGAGCAGCCGAGGGTTAATAGAATACAAAAATAGACTATATTTCACCTTCAAAATACCAATATTAATCAGGACAAAACTATGAATAATGGACTTTTAATTATAAACAGTCCTGAAATACACCGGGACTCTTATTTTGAAATGTCTTTACTTCACTAAAGAGTGCAACAGTAAAACTCCATTCATCTTCTCCACAGGGTAACTGATTTTGACTTATAAACCTATAGACACAGCCCTACTGTGAGCTACGAGGTTGTTAAATTATGGTATCTGCTTCTGCTGAAGCGGTCAGCCTGCATTATTTCAACTTAAAATAATCACGCTTAATAGTGGATTTCATGGTGAAAAACCACATTACCCATGATGCAGTACAGAAAATTCCACCAATCAGCGATCT
The DNA here is from genome assembly GCA_023566225.1 of Romanogobio albipinnatus. Lineage (NCBI taxonomy): Eukaryota > Metazoa > Chordata > Actinopteri > Cypriniformes > Gobionidae > Romanogobio > Romanogobio albipinnatus. The sequence continues at coordinate 52,441,405 of CM042243.1, forward strand.
GAAACAAGCAAAACGTGCCTAAAGAGCTCTTTAGCTCCGCCTACTCCCATGAAGCACTGTGATGTAATGATGAAACGAATGATGTAATTGAGCTCGCTGATGTCTGTCACCCACAATGCCACAGGATTTATTAGAGAGGGAAAACATCACTTAAATCTGACCACCGATTCTGAGTTCAGCAAGAGGGCCACAGTGCTAGAAGCATGTGTGTGTGTGTGTGTGTGTGTGTGTGTGTGTGTGTGTGTGTGTGTGTGTGTGTGTGTGTGTGCATTTGATTTACCTCATCTTTATCCACGTCTTCATCCACCTCAAAAACATGCTGGGCTAAATGATCAGGTCTGGACACTTTACTGTGAATAAAACAAACACAGATTCAGATGGGAATGACAGCACTTACACCACCCTTCAAAACTGCTTTTTTTTAAAGAAAATTAATAATTTAATTTATTTTGTGATGTATTGGAATGACACTATCTTAAACTTCCGATCTGTTCAGCTTTATGTCATTTTTATGCTGATGTTATGTAATCAGATGTTGGCTGCTCTCTCATCCTGATCAACTTTGTCTCATTAAAAGATGAAGAACAGATGGTCATTTAAACGGTTAAAGGGTCTGTGTGTGTGTGTGGATGTGGAGATGATGATCTCACTCACTGTTCCTCTGCTCTATTGTTACCCAGAAAAACACATTTCCTGCTCTCACCAACACAAACATCTTTCCAAGAGCTGAAAATCAGACACACACACACACACAGGCGCGCTATCTTTCTGGGGACTCTCCATAGACGTAATTTTTTTATACTTTATATTCCGTATAAATTCTATCACACTAACCCTACCCCTAAACTACTCACCAACACTCACTCACACACACACACACACACACACACACACACACACTCACACACACACACTCACTCACACTCACACACACACACACACACTCACACACTCTCACACACTCTCACACACTCTCACACACACACACACACACACACTCTCACACACTCTCACACACACACACACACACACACACACACACACACACACACACACACACACACACACACACACACACACACACACACACACACACACACACACACACACACACACACACACACACACACACACACACACACACTCACTCACTCACTCACTCACACACACACACACACACACACACACACACACACACACACACACACACACACACACACACACTCACACACAGTCACACACAGTCACACACGCACACTCACGCACGCACGCACGCACGCACACTCACTCACACACACACACACTCACACACACTCACACACACTCACACACACTCACACACACTCACACACACTCACACACAGTCACACACAGTCACACACAGTCACACACACACACTCACACACAGTCACACACAGTCACACACACACTCACGCACGCACGCACACTCACTCTCACACACACACTCACACAAAGACACCCTGCAGTCCTCTGTCCTACAGCTATAATCAGTCACACAGGCCGTAACGTGTTTTGGTCTAATTTAGGTTCTTACTTGGGAAGCTGGCGGAAGTCGCTGGAATAATCCTCATATTTGTAGTTGACCACATGCCAGTCGGAGATGTACGACTTGATGCACTGTAAGAACAAACACAAGATCATTGACATCATCAGTATTAGCTTTGGCATGTTCAACAACAATTAATAGTTTACACAAACTCTCTTTAGTACACAGAGTCTAGACAGATGCCGAAGCGACACATTGAGCTGTGCTGCTCCAGCGGGAGATGTGGGTTCAGTTCTGGTCCAACTCCTTCTTTCTCTCTCCCTGTGATGTCCTGTCATTTCTCTCTACTGCCCTTACAATGTCAAAAAGCCCTATAAGAGTCATTGTGTCAATGAATGCTGTTAAATCTATTAATCGCATCTAACATAAAAAATATCTTGATGTATTTCAGTTAGATATCAGTTTCTGAAGTCACAGTACTAAACTTACAAAAACTAAAACTAAAAATAACTAAAGTGAAACAAAATAATTATAAAACCTAAATCAACTTATTAAAAAAATCAATTAAACCGACAAAAACTTACCAAAAAAATGACTAAAAATAATTTGATTTGTGTCCATATATTGAATGTATTCATGTGTACGTTTTGTCGATGTAAATAATGAAGATGGATCAGGAGCGGAACTGAACCGGAGCGTCTCGGAGCGCTGACCGCAACCACAACCTCCACTGCTTTCCTCCTTTCTGACAGGAAAGGAAAGTCTACAGCATTACTATTTTGGGGTCACTGTTTTATGCAGAGTCACCCTGTGCTCAAAAAGATCTCATTTATTCCCTCAATCCTTTGCTCTGCGTCCAATCTGATCTTCTAGGAAGAGCGGAAAGAAGATGAAAGGCAGGAGCAGGAAAACCCGTTTCTCAAAGGTAAAAAAAGAGCAGTTTTTATAGATCAAAAGAAGTGGCACAGAGGAACCACTTAATATTCACACACACCTCACATCAGCACAATATTTGTGTGAATTCTGAAAACACACTCACATGTACTTGGACACTAGTAAGTTGCACACAGGCAAGATTTTAGGCGTCATAGGTTTACATTATAGCCGTTACATCCGACGGACAGTAGCATTATTATGCTTTCTATGCACTGCAAGCATCACATTATTAACCCTATAAAGCCCACTGTATCATATTTGATACGTACATTTCTAAGGCCTTCAAACTATGAACTTTGCTAAAGAACTAAGCATTAAATATCATCTTACTAAGGCATATTAATGTCAGATATAGAGTGATGAGTGATATTTATATGATTGTATGTCAGTATCACATCAGAATGCCATCCATATGAATATCTGCACTAATCTGCATATTTCTGCTCAGTTTGAGCCTCTGAATAAAATTTAGCTGTTTCTTCATCAATATTCTCACTATATCAGACTATATGAGCCATAAAAGCCTGATGTATCAAATATGACGCTCAACAAAACACATATGCAAGCCTTTAAGAACTTTTTAAATGATTTTGTCTTAAGGTTCAATAAACTGTTCCAGTAGAGCGGCACGATTCTGGAAAAACTGAGAATAAAACAGAGATCACGAATCTCCTATGATTATGAACAGACAACTTAACTAAATAACATGCATGTTAATTGCTGCAGTCCATCTAAAATTTGAATGCAGTGTTCATTTTCACAGCTAATTTAGTTTTAGTCATATTTTAGTAATCTGAATTGTTTTTAGTTTTAGTCGACTACAATCTAATGAGTTTAGTTCAATTGCAGTGCATTAATTGAGCATTTAAGCATTACATAACCAACTGTTACTGAATACATGTTAAAACTGACATTCTGACATAATTGTGTTTTTGACCGCTCAAGCGCAAAAATACACGAAAGAGCTCAATTCACTTTTCTTTTTTTTCTTTTTTTAACATCTATATAGTTTTTATAGCATTTCTGTTTTAGTTAGTATATCAGGTTAAAGGGTTAGTTCACCCAAAAATGAAAATTAGCCCATGATTTACTCCCCCTCAAGTCATCCGCGGTGTATATTACATTCTTCTTTCAGACGAATAAAATTCAGTTATATAAAAAGTTATATAAAAAATGTTTTATAATAGCAGTAATAGTTGCTCTGTTTTTAAAGTCCATAAAAAATGCATCGGTCCGTCAAATAACTGCTCCACGCGGCTCTGGGTGTTAATAAAGGCCTTCTGAAGCGAATCGATGAGTTTGTTTAAGAAAAATATGCATATTTAAAAATGTATTTCATTTTTTTCTATGGCTCTGCATCAGCCGTCCCTGCGCAAAAGGTCAAAATACATGCAAAATACCGGCGTGATCATAGATATATACATAGATTCCTCATTAGTGCCTGCGAGGATCGGTCGAATGAGGCATCTACCTACAGTGAGGAAAATAAGTATTTGAATACCCTGCTATTTTGCAAGTTCTCCCACTTAGAAATCATGGAGGGGTCTGAAATTGTCATCGTAGGTGCATGTCCACTGTGAGAGACATAATCTAAATTAAAAAATCCAGAAATCACAATGTATGATTTTTTAACTATTTATTTGTATGATACAGCTGCAAATAAGTATTTGAACACCTGAGAAAATCAATGTTAATATTTGGTACAGTAGCCTTTGTTTGCAATTACAGAGGTCAAACGTTTCCTGTAGTTTTTCAGCAGGTTTGCACTGCAGGAGGGATTTTGGCCCACTCCTCCACACAGATCTTCTCTAGATCAGTCAGGTTTCTGGCCTGTTGCTGAGAAACACAGAGTTTGAGCTCCTCCAAAGATTCTCTATTGGGTTTAGGTCTGGAGACTGGCTAGGCCACGCCAGAACCTTGATATGCTTCTTACAGAGCCACTCCTTGGTTATCCTGGCTGTGTGCTTCGGGTCATTGTCATGTTGGAAGACCCAGCCTCGACCCATCTTCAATGCTCTAACTGAGGGAAGGAGGTTGTTTCCCAAAATCTTGCAATACATAGCCCCGGTCATCCTCTCCTTAATACAGTGCAGTCGCCCTGTCCCATGTGCAGAAAAACACCCCCAGAGCATGATGCTATGATGCTGTGTTCTTGGGATGGTACTCATCATTCTTCTTCCTCCAAACACGTTTAGTGGAATTATGACCAAAAAGTTCTATTTTGGTCTCATCTGACCACATGACTTTCTCCCATGACTCCTCTGGATCATCCAAATGGTCATTGGCAAACTTAAGACGGGCCTTGACATGTGCTGGTTTAAGCAGGGGAACCTTCCGTGCCATGCATGATTTCAAACCATGATGTCTTAGTGTATTACCAACAGTAACCTTGGAAACGGTGGTCCCAGCTCTTTTCAGGTCATTGACCAGCTCCTCCCGTGTAGTTCTGGGCTGATTTCTCACCTTTCTTAGGATCATTGAGACCCCACGAGGTGAGATCTTGCATGGAGCCCCAGTCCGAGGGAGATTGACAGTCATGTTTAGCTTCTTCCATTTTCTAATGATTGCTCCAACAGTGGACCTTTTTTCACCAAGCTGCTTGGCAATTTCCCCGTAGCCCTTTCCAGCCTTGTGGAGGTGTACAATTTTGTCTCTAGTGTCTTTGGACAGCTCTTTGGTCTTGGCCATGTTAGTAGTTGGATTCTTACTGATTGTATGGGGTGGACAGGTGTCTTTATGCAGCTAACGACCTGAAACAGGTGCATCTAATTTAGGATAATAAATGGAGTGGAGGTGGACATTTTAAAGGCAGACTAACAGGTCTTTGAGGGTCAGAATTCTAGCTGATAGACAGGTGTTCAAGTACTTATTTGCAGCTGTATCATACAAATAAATAGTTAAAAAATCATATATTGTGATTTCTGGATTTTTTTTTTAGATTATGTCTCTCACAGTGGACATGCACCTACGATGACAATTTCAGACCCCTCCATGATTTCCAAGTGGGAGAACTTGCAAAATAGCAGGGTGTTCAAATACTTATATTCCTCACCGTATATATATATATTTGATCACGCTAGTATTTTGACCTTCTTCGCCGGAACTTATGGCGCTGGGAATACTAGATGACATTCGTCTGATAAGAGGTAAATAAATAACATAAATACTGTTGGGTTTCTCGCAGAAACTGATCGTTTCGTGTCTTAAGACATCAATGTGTCGCCACCAGCCGCATGGTTTAATAAGGATTCGTATGTCTATGTGTTTTTACTCTCGTTGCTCTCATACTCTAAAATATCCACATTGACATCATTATACGACTATCACACTGCAACGGTTGGAGTTAAAAATCTTAATTTGTGTTCTACTGAAGAAACAAAGACACCTACATCTTGGATGCCCTGGGGGTAAGCAGATAAACATAAAAAAATTGTTTTTGGATGAACATTGATTTAATTTCAAGTACTGATGATTTTTTTAATGGTTTCAGTGAACTATTATAACCCTGATACTTTATTGAATAATGTGTCAAATACTGTTCTTAGTCTTTCCTCCTGACTATGAATTAAATGGGAATGAAATTAAATAGTTTATTGTGTAGCCAAAAACGTATATATAATACGTGACTTTTAATTATAAACAAACGCGAAATACACCGGGACTCTTATTTTGAAATACATGCGCCTGCTCATTCAAGTTCATATGAGGGAGATCAAATATGCAGTTACAACCGTATAAAAGTAAACATCATAAAGTAACCATTGTCATTATTCCTCAGCATTAGTTCATAACCTGTCATAAATGTGTGTTATTGATTGATTGAGCCGCTCTGAAGCGCTGTCGCATGAGCCTGTAGAAGCTCGCCGTTAGATCTGCGCGTTACAACTCAAATGTGCTCATCTATTATCAGTTCTGACCCGATCTCTTCCCTAATCGGCCCTGCCTAACATTTTCCTCTTGTTTTTATTCATTGACGAAAATTACAGTAGATTTTCGTCATCCAAAACTGTTTTTTATTTCGTTATTGTCTCGTTTTCGTCAGTAAAAAAACGTTGTGGACGAAAATTAACACTGTTTGAATTAATTTATTTTTTCAGATAGTGAATGAATCACAAAGACTTCACTGGAATGAATCGAATTTCCGAACAAATCTCTTGAATGAATGATTCTGTGACAAACACATTGTTAACAGTCACTTGTCGCCACCTACTAGTGTAACAATGTAATCGATACAATCTTTATTTGAAATGTCAAGTTACTTTCTTAAGGTGATTAGCTCTAGTTACAGTGTTATTATGTTGCAAGGTGTTGAGAGAAATGTTGATTATGAATGTATTTTAATATCATCCCTTTTGAAGTTAACTTCTCACGTAAACAGCAGACAGAGAGAAAGCTCACTAGATTTAGAAATCTAACATTAAACCATCTGTTCAATATATTCTATTGGAGAACAGCCATGTGTCTGCCAGTATCACTGAAGTGTGTGTGTGTGTGTGTGTCTGTACTGAAAGAGTTCGGGAGTATCCCATGAGTTTATACCTATCTGGCAGTCAGTCTAATAGAGAAGTGGAAATATCTGTAGAACAATAGAGCTCTATTCTCCTCTCAACTAGGAGCGAGTGTGTTACGTGACATCAAGGTCAATCTCGGACAAAGTCTTCTCTATAAACATCAGAGGAAATCCTCTGAGTGCAGTGAGTATGTGTGTCAAATGCTCAAATACTGTTAAACAACAATAGGTGCTGTGCTCTTCACACACACATTCTTGTACATCTAGAAAAGTGGCCAAAATGTCCTCATTTTGTGCTCACTCTGACGGTCTAAATCTCAAACTAGTTCCCGCAAAGATAGTTGTACAAGTACACACACACACACACACACACACACATGTAAGAGATATGTAAGAGAGTGAAGTTGTGGATTCATAGAAAGTGTGTTTCACCTCTTGCACAAACAGACTCTGGGCGTCTCTCAGCGCGTGAGCAGGTATCGAGGGGCAGAGCGTCCGGATCTGTCGTGACACTGTACAGACCTGCAGAAGACAAACACTGTGTTACAATCAAATCACTAATTTAATCACATCTGAACAAAAACTGGCATCTGATCCGACAACCACCAAAACGTTTTTAAAATGGTCTTCTTTTATGTTCCACAGAAGAAAGAAAATCATACAGGTTTGGAACAACAAGGGGCCTTTTCATTTGGCTGCGGCTATTCACACTAAGTGCAAATAGCTGTAGATGCTTTAAAAATAGCTTTAGATCATTTACCAAGTGAAATAGTGATATATTCTATTTACACCATGTAAAAGAAGTTCTTTGCAATATGTGTAAATAGTAATTAGATGCTATTTATACTTTATTTTGACATATACATACTATTTGCACCTCAGTATTGTTGTAAATTAACAGGATGCAATAATAACAGAGTGTAAATGATTATATTTATTAAAATTTTTAACTGGATGCCGCCTTAATGGGACGATAAAAGCCCTCCCTACATCCCTAACCCTACCCAATAAATACTTTTATTATTATTAAACATTTCTTCAGGCAATTTATTTCCATTTTTAGAACATGTTCTGAATTTTTATTGAAAGTAAGAGCGAGCTCTGCAAAAGGCGGATTTGAACCCGGGTCGATAGCGTCAAAACTTTGATCTTTAAGCCTTAAGCCCCGTTCACACTGCCAGCAACACGCAGCGACAAAGCATCACGATCCCATTCATTTCAATGGAGCGCTGGCGACTTCCGGCGACACGAGCGACAATGACCGTTGGCGACAGAATGTGGGCGTGTCAAGCGACGCGACAAAAGTTCAGAAATTTCAACTTTATGCAAATGAGAAGTGATCTTCGCGAGCGACAACCAATAGAAGTGAAGTCAGTGGAGTGCACGTGATCCGTCTGCTGTACTGCTACTGCGGTGTCATGTCAAGATCGAGGAGAAGTTGATTTTAGCTGTTAGCAATTTCCCTGTTCTTTAAGATATGTCTCTGTTTACATACAGACACATTTAAAAAAAATGATGCATGGAAGGAGGAGGGTGATCTGCTAATGACGTTTATAGGAAACCCGTAGTGGGAACGCCCACTAGCGACATAAATCTCTGGCGCGGGCGGTGTGAACGGGGCGGTGTGAACGGGGCCTTACGCTTTACTGACTACTCCACTGAAAACGTTGAAATATGTGCCTGTTATAATCTTGTTTTTGTCAAACAGGCATTGTTATGCTGCGTTCACACCGAATGCGAATTGAGCATCTGGAACGAGTGATTTCCATGTTAAGTTAATGTAAAGACACGTTGACGCGCATCTGGAAGTCCTGCGGTGCGATAGACGCATTTAGCGCGGTGCGATGGACGGGATTCCAACTAATTTAAGCGTGCAGGGATAGGCAGAAGTACCGCTGAAAGCGGCCGTCATCCAGGCGCAGCTCCTAGAGCAAGTGGTGAAACTCGCCAAACTGGGTACACCTCTCGAGGGCCTGGTGGACCCAAGTACGGTGACATTGACCCCTACGCCGCTGTTCTGCTCTCCAGAGCAAATACAGAGTGCTTGACTCTCTCGATGAATGCTCGTTCAACATCAGCCATCTTGCAAACAGACAACCGCCTAGCACTTGCCCCTCCCACATGCCCCTTTCGCCTCAAACGCGCATCTATTTAGCTTCAAACAGTCAATTCAAAATGTTCAAGCATCCAACTAGACGCGTTAGACGTAAATTTGACGCTCTATTCGCGTTTGGTGTGAACGCAGCATTAGTTGGAGCTGGTGCGAATAGCACTCGCCAACAAGGCACGGCATTTGCACCTGGTGTAAATAGACTCTCCGTTTTCATTTTTGGGTGAACTATACCTTAAATTAATCTTATTCAACTAAGACATAAATCAAACACATAAACAAGAATCAAACATTTAATTAGATGTTTTGCACAGTTAAAAAACCAAACAAAAAAGCCCCAAGAGAATGCAGTTTCCATACAACGCAGGGAGAGTTTTCTCATGAGAGAAACATTACAGCTGGACAAACACAGCTCGACCACAGCTTCACAGCAAAACTCCCCGGCCTGACTCATGTCTGCCAGATCAGCAGGACTCAAACGGCCAGGTTCACTTCTTATGGACAGATAGTCTCCATCCTTTCAGCCAATAGGAGCCTGAGCGAGCTTTGGCTGGTCAACATGACTCATTGAGCCCCTGTGTGTAGATCTTGTAACAACACCATTAGACTCTATCGACAGTCATTCAAAAATGTGTGTGCCCTGACAAAACAATTCAAGCAAATGTGATTGAGATGAATGAGAATGCAATCGGAAAGCTTCCTCCAGGTATTATATACCCCTTTTCCACCAAGGCAGTGCTGGTTCGGAGCCAGAACCTAGTTTCAAATCGGTTCTTTGTCTTTCGACACCAAGGCACCAGGAAAAGTGGTTCCTAAGTAGCACCAAAACATTGCTGGTCTAGAAGAAAGAGCCGCTTGCGTCAGGGGCTGGGGTTATCCTGACGACAAGACCAACACAAACTTGTGACTGCCATTTTTTAAATGGCAGCTAATCGAGCTAATAGCTACTCGTAATCTCCATCTATACAAATTACGACAAGCTGCACCAATGCGTTGGATTTGCTGTGTTTTGATGACAATGTAGGATCGCAAAGCCATGTGCATCAGTAGTAACGCAACGTTCTAGCCTAGAAATCTAGACACACCCTAGCGGCTGCAAATGGTCGTCTAGCAACTCTTTGTTGGCATGCGAGCTTGAAAAACAAAACTCTGGTCAGGCCGATCACATTGTGTATAGAGTCGGTGGACAAGCTTAATGACGGCAGAGTTGCGACGGTTCCGTGTGAATTGCCTGCTAACAAAGAACGGCACTGAAGTCATTTTTAAAATTTGTGTTCTGAGTTTTGCTGACGGATATGGCAAAAGTTTAATCTATCCATAGCTCTGCTGGTGAAAACACATGGGACTCAGCCACAACACGCTTGTGATTGTTGTCTCACCACTGATAGCGCTCTGGTTGTATCACTATCCCATTGCGTGCAGAGGGAATTTGAAAGACAACCGTTTATCCCGCCCCTCAGATTGAGCCCTGCCAATGGTGTGTTCTCAGACCCAACATCTTGATGTGTGTCTGGCTTGTCAGGCTAGCAACGTTTGCCATTGTTGGCTTGTTCGAGATGCACCGGCGCTGCGCAGACCGATCACTGTGTGACATCAAAGTACAGCGAGAGCATACGACTCCTTATGCTTTGAATCACTCTTGCGGTGTTTTGATATCATACGCTGATCGGTCTGCACAGCGCTGATGCATCTTGAACAAGCCTGGTGTGTTTGTGTTTCCCGCTGCCTCGCTAGCTTCTCTGAGAAAGATGAGACGCATACAGTGACGTGGCTCTGTGGCGGCTCTCTAGCCCGTGGAAAGGGTTCTTAGAAGACTCGTCAGTCAAACCAACTCTGAACCGGCTCTAGCACTAGCTCTGAACTAGCACCTGGTTCATGCTGGTGGAAAAAGGGTAATAGTCCTCCTTGGTCTAAACACATACATAACCATCCAGCATACAGCGAATCAGGTGAGAAACAAATTCACCAAGTTTGTCCTTGACTGATTTTTCATTATCCCTTTGTTTTTATTCATGCCAAATGAAACATGGCATCTGCCCTTAACAAGGGTTGAGGGTCCACTGAGATCGGAGATGAAATCTATTAATGATTCTCACTAATGCTATTGATGTTTTATATTTAGCAGTAAAGTGCTTCTCCACGTCATCAGGGTCAGTGGGTCTCAGAAACGGCAGAAAAAAGCGTTAATAGCATTCCAAAGAAAAAAACAAACAATAGAGCCCTCCTTTTCCCTCACTTCCTCTCCTGAAGCCCTCACTTCCTCCTGGAGAGATGCTAATCACAGGGGGTGAGAAGAGGACGAACACTGGCGGCGTCATCGAGGAGCCACACACACACTCAACTGCAGGCCATCAGTGTGACAGTGAAGAGCTCATGGAGATTCAGGCGGTGCTTAAAGACCTGGATTGGTAAGATAAGGTCACAGGTTCAAGGCGAGCTCAAAAGTGGACACATGGGAATGGGCACGTTTGATGTCACGTCACAAGGTCTGCGGATGAACAAGTAACAAGAATTGACAGATATGGAACAAAACATCTAAAGAATAGGATATGTAAAAGGGCTTGATGGATTTAAATATGGTGAAATTTTAAAGAGCCAAAAAGCGAGCGCACTCATGGACGGTTTCAGGAAGCTTCACTGTTGGCACGACACAACGGCGTTCACCTTTCTTCTCGGGATCAATCGATTTTCCAGATGTCCCAAACAATCAGAAGGGGGCCTCATCAGTCTTCTGCTGTCCAATCCTTGTACTTCCTGCAGATTTTCAGTCTGTACTTGATGTTGTTCTTGGATAGAAGTGGCTTCTTTGGTGCCTTTCTTGACACCAGGTCGTTGGCCAAAAGTCTTGTCCTCACTGTGTGTGCAGATCCATCACACACACCTACTGACAATATTGAGCAGCTCTGCACCGTAGCGACTCCTCGCTCTTGCTGGACACGCTGGGACATCCTGAAGCCTTCTTCACTGCGGCTGAAGCTCTTGATGATCTGGTAAACGGTTCTTTCAGGTGCAATACTTAATGCTCTTTGCAGCAATTTCCTTTCATTTTGATACAAAGCGATGATGGCTGCACATCTTTCTTTGGAGGGAACCATTGCTAACACAATGATTGGACACACCTCTTCCATCATTTTAGCAATCAGCCTGCTCTTATTCCAATCAGAATTATTTTACCTGACTAGCGCTCGTTCACACTTTCCCATGTGCTGATGAAATGACTAGTGAAATTATGTTTGCTGGTCATGTTGTGGCAAGGCCAAAAACAGTGAAATTTGGGTTTTTGAGTAGCAAACTTTGGCCAAAATATTTGGTCACAGCGACACAGTGACAGTAAATGGCTTATAGCAATTAATTACATAATATTACAGTACTCAACAAGGAAAAAAATCGACTTTGGATGGAATTTTTTTTAGACCTGGTAAATCTTTGTATTATTGTACAGACCTCTTTGACTGTCACGCCTTCAACATTACTAAGAGGGTTGTGTTTTTAAGATGGTGTCTGTCAAACTTAAAACATTTCAACTTTTAAAAAACACCTGCATTCTGTTTAAGGCTTGACGATAATGGTTTAACTGATAATCACAATTATTTTGCTCATAAATGTACAAATGTAGAGATCATCAACTTATAAGCAGCCTTTATTTGACCTAATCTATTTTCCTGATTTGTATTTACCATATAGACACTACATTATGAACTGGTAAAACCTTACAAAGCTCTCAAAAGTTTACACATTAAAATTACAAAAAAGAAAAACATTAAAAAAAGACTTTATTTTAACACAGAGGCAATTAAATTATTTAGCGACTACATTCACAAAAGTATAGTCTATAATCATGTTTGGATTTATTACAGTTCGTCACTGAGAAGTTGCAGATTTTGTAGAGGCAAACAGCACAAGTGGCGCGTTAAGAAACACTGACTGGCTGTGTTACACTTTCATTTGAGCAGAATATCGCAATGAAGAAAAAACAAAAATCTGGATTAAAAAACTATGGACAAATATCACGGACGATTATGCTTAAGAGACGAGCGAAATGTTTGAATTTGCATGGTGGTAACTCTTACCACTTCGTTATTTTGGCTTGGAATTTCCTTTGTTGGAAATATAAACTGAATTTAGAAATGCTTCGAAATTAAAAACTTTGTGTTTAATAAACAAAATATATTTTTGAGATGAAGACAGTGTTTGGAGTTTAGTGCAAAATAATCCGTTCCCTGAGTCAACGGCCTTTGCTGTTATTGTGAGTGTACACAAATAAAAGTAGACCGTTTACTGTTTATTATAATTATATCTTGCACTTAGCCTATCTGTTTGCTTAAAAATGACAGAGTATTGTGAGTTGTTTCCACTGTCATAAAGGAAATCCATCATGCTCTTTAAAATGGGACAGGGAGTAACTTAAAAAACTTCAACCTGTGATCAGCAACCAGATCTCATGACACTCGGCTCTGTCCGTCCTGATCCATGACCACCCCAACACAACGACACATTCCACAGAGATCCTGACCTCTTTCTCTGGCGGTGTCTGGTGTTGTTCCTCTGATCACACGGTACAGCTGGAGTCATGGCTTCAAGGCTGTCACAATAAGCGAGCGCAACAGCTGTCCGACCCTCACAGCTGCACACAGAGTGAAGTCCAGTTCTACATCTATGTTAAATGAAATCCTCTAGAGCGCTCACTGTTTCTGAAGTCCATAGTCGTGCTATATGAATCAACCCATCATCACTTACCCAACAGCACGGTAAATGGTAGTGTTTTCTGAGTCAGCGTTGGCTGTAAAGATGAAGTTGACGATGCTGACTCACAGTATATAGAGTAGTGCATGTTAAGTTACAGATGTCATGCAGTAAGCGCGGTACTAATTTAACTTCCACACTCCACACAAACACACTATATACCATGGCATGTGGCTAATAATAGCACACATTTTTCTAGGTTAACATTAGAGTGAGTGGCCATGTAAAGTGGCCAACGTTAGGCTACTACTTGTGTTTCAAATGATAAGCCATGTTCGAGGTTGATGAACGATAGGTGAACATTTTTATTTCCTGCCCGGAATAATTACCACATAAACCAGCCTGTGTGCCGCCATTAAGATGAGACGTTAAACTGAGGTCCTGACTCTCTGTGGTCATTAAAAATCCCAGACCCATTGGCCTCTGTCCTTCATGGCCTCCTAATCATCCTCATATCCTGATTGGCTTCATCACTCTGTCTCCTCTCCACCAATAGGCTGGTGTGTGTGGTGGATGTTCTGGCGCAATATGGCTGCCGTAGCATCATCCAGGTGGTGCTGCACATTGGTGGTGGATGAAGAAATTCCCCCCTTCCATGTAAAGTGCTTTGAGTGCCTAAAATAACGCTAAATAAATGTAATTAATGATTAATTATGCTTCCTGTGGAGTTTTTTTTTTTTTCTGTTTCCAACCGACCAATTAAAATTTGGTTGACCAAGGCCGCATTTACACTGCAGGTCTTGATGCACAATTTCGCGACCCGTATCCGATATTTGCATTTACACTATACACTGGCGAAGCAGCCCAAGACATTCTGACCCGGAAAAGGAAGTAAAACGGGACGATATGAATGGACGCAATGGATGGAGACGAAATGATTTTTCCACACTTTTTTTAAAGGTCAGCAAAACATTGCATTTGTCTTCCATTGTGCAATTAGTGTCATGTGATCGCAGTTCGTGTCCACCTGCCTGAGTAGTCAAAAAGTCCCCGGATGACCTACTACTTCCATCCGGGATTCTGAAATGTGCAGTCGATGGACTCTTTACTATCCCATGAGGCCATGAGAGAGGATTTGTGAATGGCAGTGAAGCGACAGAACTGATACTGGTAGATGACATGACAGTGACAACATTGATTGGTGACAGTGATTGGCCATCTCAATCGTTTTGACATCGATGAAGGTTGTTAGACGCCGACCATTTGGCCAGTTCTAATTATTGGGGATGGACTCTTGTCCCCTTTAGTGTCTATGGTGGCTACGAACTTAAAGGTTGGGTAAGTGATATTTCAAAACTGCTTTAGAAAAGTGTCTCAGGCCGAGTACCAAAACAAACTGGTAGCCAATCAGCAGTAAGGGGCGTGTCTACTAATGACGGGGAGAAGAGAGCGCTCAGAGCACGTCATTATTCAAAAGACACGACACAGGACGGACATTAGCCGAGCGACAGAAAGAGAGAGATGGCAGATAAAAAACACATGTGGAAGATGTGGAACAAAAGAAGGCTTACGATCAGCTTTCCAGCACTGGGGAGAACTCAAGGAGCGAGCGTTGCTTTATTTCTTCTCCATAGGCCAGTGACATTGACTTTGTTTAGTTTCACAGAACTAATATATGCTGGCTTTAGCTTGAATATGCTCGTGTCATGTTCGCTTGCTTGTCTATTTGCGATCGTATTGTCCTTCACTTCAGCGATGATAAAGACCCGTTCATTCCCACATAAGCCTGGAGCGTCTAAACCTCCTCGCTGTCTGTGTCAAGCCTCAGCTCCCAGAGTGTGTCCGAGAGTAAGATAATAAACTCCTGATATATGTTTGGTTCCTCTTTGGTGATCGCTATAATCCTCTAATCTGGTCACAATTGTAATGTGTTGGTTAGTTGGTCTGTCGTGCTCGTGCTATCGAGTTGTTCATGAGAACTGTGTTTGTGTTTTTGGGATGTAAGGGAGGACTTTTTCACTGAACATTCGACCTGGATTACCATAGTAACACACATTGCTTTCACTTATTGATGACATCATACCCTCAGCCAGCTGGCACAGCAGATTCCGCCATAGTCGTTGCCTGGGTTACGTATGTGTGGGGCGGAGCTATCAAAATAGGGGCGAGACCCTTTTAGGGTAGAGGTGTGTTTTTTTGGGTGATTTGAAATATCAACATCGGATACCAGAAAGCGCTTACCCCACCTTTAAATCGCAATGATCGTTCTATAAGAAAGAAAATTACCGTTTGTCAGTAATGAAGCAGCTCTTACTGCACGTGGGGTTTGTGAATGACCCTGAACCCTGAGGACATAACAGTTTCACGATGAGGGGCCAGTACTGAAAAAATGTCTCTGAGAAGCCCTCGATGAGACAGCATGATGGTTAATCAACTGGGCTACAAAAGAGCTCAGATCCATTTCCCAGCAGAGATAACCCAGGATCTGAGATCACAACACCCAAGCACTTCCATAACATCCGATTGTCAAATGCATGAATAAAGTCTGCATCTCTCACTAGAGCTTTCAGCTCAAGATTAACAAGTGTCACTAACAGTTTAACATGTTAGCCCACTGAAAAGACCGGCACAAACCAGTATGAACTAGTCTTGCAGATCCAGACCTTTCATCAGTATATTATTCCTGCTGTTGTGTGTAAAGTGAGCCACCGCTCTTCAGATTGTATGTAGAGTTGAAGGAATCAGTAAAAGAATGATCACCTGAAAATCCTCCAGAGGAAACTGCAGCATGTCCCTGAGTCCATCACTGAGGATCTGAGTCTTCCTCTGCACCAGCACACTCTCATAGTCCAGCGGCTCCACCACACGCGGCTTCACCTGAAAACACACACACACACACACCTTATGAGATGGTGCTCACAAAGTCAATGAAAACGGAATTAGCACAATCAAATGAGCCAAGGGGTGATTCATAAAGTGCCATAAAGAGATATGTCTCTCTACAGACACTATCATATAAAGTTTGTAATGTTTGATTTAATTCCTGGCTTTGAGTCTTTATTGAATAAACGAGAAAAAACTTCAGATCTCTGAAGAATATGAGAATTTTGGACGAGGATCTTGGTAAAATGTTTCCACTGATATTGTATAGGAGGAATCTGGGAGTGTGTGTGTGTAATACTAAGTGAGATAACAGTCCACTCACACATCTGGGAGTGATATTGGCAAAATGACCTCAGATGCTGTCCTCCATGGAGACGGAGTTGTTTTGATGATGATATCATAACTGGATAGACCAATGAAAGGCCAGAATCTCACACATACACAACGAGCACCAGCTTCACTGACTGTAGGGCATTAAAACATCCACACACCACATAAAATCACCATCAACCAGATCAGTCCTGCCAGTGTGTGTGAGCGTGTGAGAGTGTGTATGTGTATGTGTATGTGTGTGTGTGAGTGAGTGTGTGTATCTGTGAGAGAGAGAGAGAGAGAGTGAGTGTGTGTGTTTGTGAGTATGTGTGTGTGAGAGAGAGAGAGTGTGTGTTTGAGTGCATGTGTGAGAGAGAGTGTATTTTTGAGTGCGTGTGAGAGAGAGAGTGTGGGTGTGTTTGTGTGTGTGTCTGTGAGTATGTGTTTGAGTGTGTGTGTGTGTGTGTGTGTGTGTGTGTGTGTGTGTGTGTGTGTGTGTACGTCTGTGTACGTCATGAGCATACAAACCAATACTCTCAAACATTTTAGGAAAATAATATTTTGCTTCTTGCACATTTCTCAATGTCCAGTGAGTGACACAAAGTGTGTTCAGTTTTTTTTCCGAGAGCAATGAACGTGAATCTGGCCAGGTTTATTATGTTGTTTGCATCCTGGCAGATCAGAAATTAAATGTTCAGTGAGCGGCGCTAAAATAAACTCTCACTGTTTGATTGACAGTTCCAGAGATTGTAAAGGAGCGTTCTTTGATCGTTTTCTATATATCATTTAATCACAGTTTAAATAACAGATCATTTTCATTACTAAGAGAAACTGTGAAGTTGAGCGTTTAGTCACTGGTTTGATTTACTGACACAAAGGTCATCTGACTGTACATGAATCATTATATCAGATATCACTGGTCTCAGATCAGGCGTTATAATTAACACACTCACATGATGTGGCATTACTGTCGAGTCCATATCGTAACAGTCTGTTTGCAAAGCCTGAGCCGCGAAATTGTGACTGAGTTCCCAAAGAATCCACAGTCAAATGACCGAATACAAATAAATAATGCTCAGCGGAGACATTCATATTGATGATATAAATAAATAAGCACATTCCTAGCATTAGGATCCTTTAGAAGGTGATGTTATTTTAGTCACTCTTATCTCCTCGTCATCTCACTAACACTCATAGGCGTCGATTTCGGGAGTTGGACGGGGGGGGGACGTGTAGCCACCAGATTTCGTCATGAGTCCTTTTGTACCCACCACTTCTTTTTTTTTTTTTTTAACCTCAAGTTAAATTTTACGGTGAAGCATTGCTGCCACACACATTATTTTTTCCACTCAATTGTGTCGTTTTAACGACATCTTTTGTCGTAAAAACGTTTGAAAAGCAGAAGCAAGCTCCGTAAAACAGGCTCTTCCGCTGCCTGTATCAGTGGCAGTGCCCATAGCACGAAATTGTTGTAATGTATTGATGTAGCCTACAGTTCTTAACAGCCATGGTAGCAGGTGCCATGGACCGCTCATGATTAGCGTAATGACGGACCCGGTGCAGCCACAAATATCAGAACTATCTATAGGCCTACTGTAATTAAGACATTCAAGAAATTTATTAAAAAGAAAGACGCTTTCAGCCTTACTCAAAGTAGAGCCCTACATTTCTGCCTGAGCCCGACGGGCCCCGACTTTTTTACGCCCCTAGGGCCGAGCTTTGGGCCAATTTTCCAGTCATAGCCTACCTCAGACGCGGGCCGGGCTTCGGGCCTTTTTAGGCTATAGGACGGCGCTATCCAACACGCATCGCCGCAAATGAGTAAAGCAAGCCAACACGCAAACTGCCACAAGTGAAACTGAAAATAAGCTAAGTCTTAGATGCTCAAAAGCACAATCATCTTCATTAAAACTAATGAGACTAAAGGCTCTTACCAGTGTTTAGGTCGCTCGTTCTCATAATGCGGGCTTTGATGTTGAAATGAGCTGATGAATAAAATGCTCATATCTGTTGCTTTCGTTGACATGAACTCTGTTAAATGTGCATTTAGCACGGGAATTGAAGATCGGATTTATATTCATTTCGCGGAGAGGTGTAGCCTAAGGTAAGACAACCAGCATGTTTTTTTAATTATTAGTTTAGATTGTGTAGCCCGTTTCGTTTGCGCGCCGTTGCGATCTGCCTGCCTCATCTTGTCAAAAATGCCTTTTTACTGTGATGGTGGTGATAGTAGGCTAAAGGTTTAAACGATGCTTTAAGTGTTTTATATGGATTTTATAAGACAAGTCAAGTGTTGATTTGAGAGGCTAAAGCGTTGGGTTAACTCACTGTCTTGGTCGTCACTTTAAAAAGCAAAAACTTTAGTTTAACAAACAAAAAAATGCTTCAAACATTTTTCTAAATTAACTTAATAAAGAAACAAAACAAAATGTAACTACTTTGACATTAAAAACAAAACTGAACTATTTTAATGGCTGCAACTAATGTGTAAAAGAGAGGATAAAAAAAAAAACACGGGTTCCAGTGGAACTCTGATAACGAAGTGGTAAAAAAAATTGCAAAAATGAAAAATATTAAAGAATTTGCGGGGCGCTTTCGTCTGCATGAGTAAGATATAAGCTATAAGACCCGCAATATGTCTCTCAGCTGACATTTTTATTTTTTACATTAGTAAGCTACAGGACATAGTCTTTCAAAACATGACCTGCGCTAAAGAGAAAAAATAATGCATCATGTACCCAGCACTTCTGAAAATGCACTTCTGAATGCGTCTCTGTCCCCAGCACATTTCAAACCAAACTGACGCCCATGCGAACACTCCAGTGGGCGGGACCAAAGTTGCACCAATGAAGTAGACGTTTGTCTTCTTCTGCATTCGCGGTCTTTCACCATCTATTTCACAACGAGTCGTTCTCTGGGCTTGGAAACATTAAAAGCTGTTCTTGGACTAACAAGGAAGTTTTCAGTTCTGAAATTTACAGGATATTCTTACAGTATGGTGAGCTCTAATGTCAATGACATTTCAGGCCCTCTTTAATACGCTATTGCGTTTGAAAATAATCTACCACCTTACACTAAGAACCTAAGCAATTGTGTTAAGATTAAAAGCAACCATCACATGTTATCCTGCTTCTCCAAGTCTTTGAGCTCTTTTATTTTAGTTTTCTCAGGACTCGTCCCGAGCGCTCCGGATCACAAGTGCAGTGCTGTACCAGATGAGCTATCGAGCAAGTTTACCACGGTATATCAGAAAGACAAACATACTGCAAACATCAAAATGCATTCGTTTACTCATGCAAGTGCAGCCCGATGAACATGCCTAAATAAGTCTTTATTAACCAATAATCTGTCATACTCATAATTTGTATGAAATGGAATAAAAGCTGTTTTCAGCGGTGTTGATTTCAGCTGGACGCTGCAGTGAAGTGTGGGTACCGACCCGTGTTGATGGAGCAGAGAAGCAGCTGTCCAGTGAAATGAACTGGATGTGTTTGTGTGTGTTAATAGACATGTTTCAGACATTCAGCAGTTTAATCTTTAACACAAATATGAGAGCTGAGTTACAGTCATATGACTGACGGGTGATTTTATTGTTGCCGCAAATTCAGAGAGTGATGACCTAAACTGCACTTCTCTGTGACTCAGCTGCTTTACCAATAGTGCCGCTTTAAAAATCAATGAGCTTATGTTGTTTATTAATTTTTCAAATCTCAATTCTCATTTTAATCAGCTTTGCCTTCAGTCAAGTATTTTAAACGGCCCTGAGGTGTGACAGAGGTACAATTATTTAACTATCTAACTAATGTAAACTTAAAATTCCCAATCAAAAAAATAAATAATAGCAAAATTGATCACTTTAAAGCCTTTATGTATAATGCATTATAAAAGTATTCATAATGGATGTTATAACGCATTATATCTTTTCATAAATAATTAATGATAATATTCACAGATTCTTTGTTACTCTAAAGTTGGTTGCTTGTCGTGTTTTAATGCATTATACATTATAAATCATTTTTACAATTATTCATGAGATCATACAATGCCTTACAAAGCATAATTAATGCATTACAAATACTTTATAATGCATTAAACATGAGGCTTTAAGTTAAGTGTTACCAAAGAGTTTTAGATGGGGTAAAGTGTGTCACAGCATGTGCACAAACACAAATGGACACACACCTTTATTTATTCCTGGGAACATGAATGGGACAATGTTTGCACAGTTGTGTTCAAAAGGCATCACAGTAATGTGTGTGTTTACTCCTTACAGCTGTACTCCGAAACACACAGACACACTCCAAGTGAACACAACAGCCTCACAAATTACAGCACACTCTGTTTCCAAAATAAACTTCATAAGTCGTCAGAAGAGCAGAATATATTGGATTAAACGGACAGCAGGAAAGCCCGTGTGTGAGATGATGTGATCTCCATATAAATCATCTCGGCACATTCACTCTCTCCAGTCTGAAAGCTGAGCTCAACTCTATTGTGTGAGTAGAAGTAGAAAGACAGAGGGAAGATACAGCGTGTGGGTGTGTGTGTGTGCGTCAAAGTGAGTCTGGATTCAGGCGATAATCCTGGATGAGACATTTGAGACCTTTTTTAACCCTTAAAACTTCCACCACGGTAATACCATGATATTCCTTCCAGATACACCCCCATTTTCACAGTTTGGAGTCTGTAAGATTTATTCATGTTTTTGAAAGAAGTCGCATTTAAAAACTGCAATATTGTGAAATATGATTACAATTTAAACGACTTCATTGTCACCTGATCCTTCAGAAATCATTCTAATAAGCTGATATGCTGCCCGAGACACATTTATGATTATTATCAGTGTTGGTTTCTGTGGAAACCGTGATGCATTTTAAATAGAAAGTTCAAAAGAACAGCATTTATTTATACAGGCTTTACTGTCACTGATCAATTTAATGAATTCTTGATGAATAAATGGCTTAAAAGTCACTAAACCCAAACTTTTGAAATGTAAATACCATAGTATATTAAAACAGCACCACATCACTGTCCCTTAATACCTCAACAATACTTTTGGGTAAAAGGTTTCAACCCAAAACCTTTAAACTTCACCCGTTTACAGGCCCTAAAAGGCTTAATCAATAACCATTCTATCACAACCACACCTAACGTTTATGCTTTAACTCAACTTACACTTCAAATATCACAAAAATTGAGTCTGATCATCATAAAGCTGATTGAAAAGGTTGAAACTAATCCCAACTGACTGACTGAATACAAGAAATCAAAGTTGATTCAAATGAAACTATAAATCTGACTGATGTCCATCTGGCTGACTCTCAAAGTATCACACAATTGCTCAACTATCAAACTACATTAAATGAAATTAACTCTCGGTCTGATTGACAGTCAAACTGTTTAAACCAATAGAAATAGCAAAGTTGATTGAAAGCAATGACTGATCGAGCGCGTCCCTCTGACGGGAGTCAATGTGAGCGCACTAACCTTCCTCTGAGGACCCGAGCCGTCCTGCTCTTCCTCCACCACGGGAACATATTTAAACTGCTGAGGAGACTCGATCACCAGCTCTTTCTTGGGTGCTTTCCCCGTCCTGCCCTGCATGGCTACAAACTCCTTCTGTCAGACACATCCACAAGCGTCCTGTTGAATGTGCAGTTGTGATCTCAGCATGTCCAGCAGCCGCTGCTCTCTCCAAAACACACACTGGACACGAGCCTCACCTCACGCTTTGACTGAAGACAGACCGCCCCTCCCACACACACACACACACACACACACACACACACACACACACACACACACACACACACACACACACACACACGCACACTCACATTCCTTCCCCCGGTCACACAGGCTCATGGGATCCACCTGCACGCTAATGACAGTGTCCCAACAGACACACACATTCCACGACAGACGCCCACAGGAAAACCTCCTCCTGAGAGGCTGCATCTCTGAGCTATACGTCTCATTTAAGTACGCAACGTTGCTACTGTCCCACTCTTAAAAATAAAGGTTCTTCATTGGCATTGATAGTTCAATAAAGAACCTTAAACATCCATAAAAACTTTATTTAGATTATTAAAATGCTCTGTATACTAAGAAAAATAATGGTTGTTTTAAGAACTGATCACCTTTGGGGATCCAAAAAGGGTTCTTCTATAGGGGCTTTCACACCGGACGAACCTTTTCATAGCTCCTAGAACTGTTGGAGGAAGTACCCGCTTTTTGGTGTGTTCACACCGCAGGAACTGGGAACGATTTTAGTTCTGGGAACTTCTTTTGGGGGACTAAAAGAGCTCCTACTTCAGAGTAGGGTCTAACCCATCACTATAGGAACTAACAGTGATGTAAGTGTACGCTGATTGGCCGAACTCATACGAAACACCAGCACCCGCCATTTTTAAAAAGCCAGCGGCTATTTGCACTGTGACAATAACAGAGCTCATCTTCTTAGTGATAGATGATATTTACTAAGTGAAATAGTTATATATTCTATTTACACCATGTAAAAGTAGCAGTTCTTTGCAATATGTGTAAATAGTAATTAAATGCTATTTATACTTTATTTTGACAGATACATACAATTCGCACCTCAGTATTTATTTATCTCAGTATATTTATTTATTTATATTATATATATATAAATAAATAAATAGTGTCTATTCTGGATGCCGACTTAATGGGACGATAAAAGCCCTCCCTACTCCGATCCCTAACCCTATCCAATAAATGCTTTTATTATTAATAAATATTTCGTTAGGTACTTTATTTCCATTTTTAGAACATTTTCTTAAATTTTTATTGAAAGTAAATGCCTTTCCGACGTGATTTGTGATGGGAAAAGGGAGAAGAGCGAGCTCTGAAAAGGCAGATTCGAACCCGGGTCGATAGCATCAAAACCGAGATCCTCGAGCATTACGCTCTACTGACTACACCACTGAAGATGTTGAAACACACACGTCTTTTTTTTAAAATCTTGTTTGGTCCAACCAGGCATTGTTAGGCGAAGATAGTGTGAATAGCACTTGCCAACAAAGCACGCTATTTGCACTTGGTGTAAATAAACACTAAAAAGCAGTGTAAACACATAAAATAGCCTATATATTTACTCCAGACACTAACTACAAACATTAAAAACAGTGATGGACGGATCACTCAACCTTTATGCTAAGGAGAAAATCCAACGCGACTTTGAGGGGACCAAGCGAAAGCTAGCGACACTGGACATCAACCTCATGGCAAACACAGTATTTGTCATATACTGTCTGCTGTCTAACTACTGTTCACACTTGTAGTTCGGTTCGTTTGGTCCGGACCAAAAAACTAAAACAAAACGTATAGTCCTGGTCCGCTTAGCGCTCACACAGGCATTTTTAACAGTGAACCTAAAGTTACCGAACCAAAGGCATAGGGATACGGTCACAACCTGATTGTTCGGCCTTTATGATGTATATTTTGCGACAGAGCTTACTTACCGAACATTAAAAAAAATGCTGTGTGCTGGATTAAACACGGTCATTTTATGCGTGTGCATATGGTTTTATTTTTACCAGCTGAGAACTCACAAAGAGCTCATAATATGTTCAAAACATTCAAAACTGATAAGGCACTTTACCTCCTCGTTGCTCCACATTTGCCCTCTACTCATTTTGGATACACCGATCTTTCCGCGTCGTCAAATCAGCCGACTTGTAGCGTCACATCTTGTGACATCACGTCCTGTTTTTGGTTCGTTTACATGTCTTTGGTCCGTGTTGCGTTCATATATCAATCGAACCGCACCAGAGTTGGTTTGGAAGCGGACCGAGACCCATCTTTTTAGCGGTCTCGGTCCGCTTGTTTGGTGCGCACCAGGGTTCGGATGGCAGCTTCACATATGTTCAAATGAACCGCACTAACCGAGCAATCGCACCAGGGTTCGTTTTAATCCAACCAAACATGACAAGTGTGAACACACCCTTACTTTGTGTAACAGTTCTACATATTAGACAGGACTATTAGGGTGCGTTCACACTTGTAGTTTGGTTTGTTTGATTCGTTTGGTCCGGACCAAAAAACAAAAACAAAACATATAGTCCTGGTCCGCTTAGCGTTCCCGCTGGCATTTTTAACAGTGAACCTAAAGTTACCGAACCAAAGGCATAGGGATACGGTCACAACCTGATTGTTCGGCTTTTATGACGTTTATTTCACGACGGAGCTGCTTACCGAACATTAAAAACAATGCTGTGTGCTGGATTAAACGCGGCCATTTTATGCGTGTGTATATGGTTTTATTTTTACCAGCTGAGAACTCACGAAGAGCTCATAAAATGTTCAAAACATTTAAAACAGCAGCAAGATTTCCTCCGTTGTATGCAGAAACGAAGATCTGCATATATTGATGAGGCACCTTCTCGTTGCTCCACGTTTGCCCTCTACTCATTTTGGATACACCGATCTTTCCGCGTCGTCAAATCAGCCGACTTGTAGCGTCACATCTTGTGACATCACGTCCTGTTTTTGGGTCGTTTACATGTCTTTGGTCCGTGTTGCGTTCATATATCAATCGAACCGCACCAGAGTTGGTTTGGAAGCGGACCGAGACCCATCTTTTTAGCGGTCTCGGTCCGCTTGTTTGGTGCGCACCAGGGTTCGGATGGCAGCTTCACATATGTTCAAATGAACCGCACTAACCGAGCAATCGCACCAGGGTTCGTTTTAATCCAACCAAACATGACAAGTGTGAACACACCCTTAAACAGATCATAATCTAATGAAGACTGTGAGCTGAAGACTGTGGTGTCAAAACTCAGCGCCGTCAAAATAAAAGTCACAACAACAAGAGTGGCTTACGTCACTTCAGAGTTCCTACTGGCGGTGTGAATGTTTTCTAGTTCCTATAACACAGTTCCTAGAACTACCTGGTGCGAAAGAGGCTTATTGCATCGCTGTGAAAACACCCTTTTTAGAGGCCTAGTTATAGCCGGGTAGTTATAGGAACACAGTTATATTACTATAGCCACCAGGACGGCCATTCTCCTGGTTGCATTTGCTCTGGCAGTGGGAACTCTGAGGTAAGGCATTTAACATCAACAACTGAAGAAGGAGGACAGTGTGATCGGAGCTGTGTTTTTGTCGTGATAACAGGAGATGGAATGTAGATTATGCGATTGAAAGTGCAAAAATGCTAAGAGATGAAATCTCCTATGACAACTTGCAGTGCTACATTTCATCAAGGCTGAGAAAAGATCAACGCCGCAGACGCAGACATTAGCTTTCTGTATGTCTATGTCTTATCGCTG
Organism: Romanogobio albipinnatus; assembly: GCA_023566225.1. Classification (NCBI taxonomy): domain Eukaryota; kingdom Metazoa; phylum Chordata; class Actinopteri; order Cypriniformes; family Gobionidae; genus Romanogobio; species Romanogobio albipinnatus. The sequence continues at coordinate 52,467,639 of CM042243.1, forward strand.
TTTTCCATGTTTGTGGAGTATATGTAAACAAAACAGCATTATAAAAATGCTGGTGTTTCGTTTGGTATGCCTTCGGCCAATAAACGTACACTTGCGCCACTGGTAGATCCTATTGTGCTGGGTTACATCCTAATCTGAAGAGCTCATTTAGTCCCCCTAAAGGCATTACTATAACTAAGGGTGTATTCACACTTGGCATGTTTGCGCATGCGCGAGTTGTGAGCACGCTGTTGGTGTTAGAGCTCCGTCGATTTGATTCATAATCCTTGATTTTCTCCTTAACACTCGCTTACAAACAAATATTTTCTACTTTTTACAGCGTGTGAATATATCTACGATACGATTCTCTATAAAAAACAATCGGATTGCTTTGATATCACTACTTATATCCGAACTTCCGCTACTAGCCGTAGCCCGCTAGCATTGCACGCGTGGTAACTTATTTACACCGGTTAGCCGTAGCCCGCTAGCATTGCACGTGTAGTAAACTTATTTACACCCGTCACTCTACCGATAATTCGTCATCGTAGCACATCTGCTACAATGGCGAATAACTCGGATGTGTGTCTAATGTTACCTTTGAGTGCAGGCGAGGACACGTTCGAGCTGCATTCGGTGCTGTTGGAGTTGGACTCGGTGGAGAAGCAGATTCGCGACCTTCTAGACAGACAAGCCGTGCTGAGAGAGCGACGATCAGCGCTTGAAACATCACGCGCCGATGCACACAAGTCAGTGGTTAATAACCTGTTGACTCCGAGCTCGTCTGCTCCATGTGTTTCTTTGCACAGGACGCGATCATCCCTGGTTTCGTTCACTCCGGCACCGACACAGCACCGGGGACCGTGGGTTTTTCCCCAGCGGAAGACGCGAGCCAGGACCAGAGCTAGGACCTCTCCGCCCCTCCCGGTCTTCGAGATCTCCACCCGGAACCGCTTCTCTCCTCTTCGCGAGACGGGACGCAGCGCTGTGGTGATCGGTACTTCCATTGTCCGGCATGTCCACGCTACCTCAGGTAAAGGCAAGGTAATCACTCACTGCTTTCCTGGTGCTCGTGTTCTCGATGTCGCTGCGCAGGTTCCCGAGATCCTGAACGGTGACGAGCGCATGGGAGCTGTCGTGTTGCACGCGGGAACGAACGATACCAGGCTGCGGCAGACGGAGGTTCTGAAGAAGGACTACAAGAGCCTGCTAGAGACGGTGCGCAGAACATCGCCTGAAGCAGCGATCATCGTGTCTGGACTAGGGATGAAACGGTATGGAAATTTAACATCACGATTATAGTGACCCAAATTATCACGGTTATCAATATTATCACGGTTTTGTTCAAGTTTTATATTTGAAAATCAACAAACAAACTAAAGCAGCTCTATGCACTTTTTTAAGCAAGATTCTGTGGGATTTCCTTCCTTATAATGGCCGTCGTCAATAGCAACGCATAAATAATAATAATTTCTCGTAAATATAATCTCTAGTATTATCTCTGTAAATATATTCTCAAGCAATATTCTCATCAGTGTTCAGCAATGATGAATTTAAATCTACCATGTTTTGTGTAAGAGCCCAAACAGTATCCTAGAGAAATAATGCATATCCATATTTTCAAATGATTTGACAGTTTATTTAATTAAATATCAAAATGTGTGCATCATACCTGACACCTAGATGAACACTTTACAGTCAGTTTTATGACTGTCATTCTCTTCAAATGCTATTGAAGTGAGAAACACGTATAACGTTACCAATGCTGTGTGTAACTTTAGAGACGGTCCCTAAATTCACCAACTTTATGCCAGTCATATCAGATGCGCTGTGGTTCTGCTGTGTTTTTTAAAACTATTTTCGCTGCTGAAATAGAACAGAAACGGTCAACCACTGTATGATGAATGAATCTTCTGCGTGCATCGCACGTTTATCTCTGCTTTGAGTGCAGATTTCAGTGAGAGCGGCGCGCGCTCTGAACAAAATTCTGGTTAATCTGAACGCCTCTGATTACGAGACATTGCATTCATAAACTCAATATAAACACGTGTGAGTGGTTATAATGCGCAACGCGATTATAACAGATGGCTTTTGAGAAGACTATAATAAATTCAACAGCCAGAGTGGCTAGTGTGCAGCCGAAATGACGTTACACCCGCAAATGGCGGTTGTTAATGGCAAGCCCTGATTATTATCCCTTAAATGTCACCCTAGTCTTGTCTGAACTTGTTCGTTCGCTTCACGTTATTATTTCCCAGACGTAGTTTTGGTATTGAGGTCAAAGTCCACTTGCCTTGCGTTCGTAGTTTTGAAGTGTTCCCTCTATTACAGCGACTTTCTTCTGGCATGTTCTGCAGACAGGGTGACCATCTTTTGTAAAAGCCAAAATATGACCACACCTCAGATTTGGTCCTTTTAGAAATCTGAAAAATCTCGCGGCGCTGTCACTGCTTTCTGCCATTTCTCCTCATTCTCCAGAAAACAGTGGTGCGCCAGACTGACGCTGACTGGACAAGATTTACAGCGAGTTTTAAAATCGTGATAATAACGCGCGGTTTTAATGATAATTACATTTTATACGATATTACTAACCGTCACTAAATTTTATCGTGGTTTATCGTGAAACCGGTAATCGTTTCATCCCTAGTCTGGACCCCTTCCCACGTACCGACTAGGACACGAAAAGTTCAGTAGATTATTTGCTCTAAATGAATGGTTATTGTCATGGTGTAATGAACAGAAGCTGCTCTTCGTAAATAATTGGAATCTTTTCTGGGAGCGACCTAGGCTCTTACGTCCTGATGGCCTTCACCCCAGCAGAATCGGAGCGGCTCTTCTGTCGGACAACATCTCTAACAAACTACAGTTAGTCCAAAACGCAGCTGCTAGAGTTCTTACTAGGTCAAGAAAATATGATCATATAACACCAATTTTATCATCTCTACACTGGTTATCTATTAAGTTCCGTATCAATTACAAAGTATTGCTACTGACCTATAAAGCCCTAAATGGTTTAGCTCCAGTGTATCTAACGGATCTTCTATCGCCCTACAACCCATCGCGCTCTTTAAGGTCACTAAACTCTAGGCTTCTGGTCATTCCTAGGATATCCAAGTCCACTAAAGGAGGGAGGGCTTTTTCACATTTGGCTCCTAAACTCTGGAAAAGTCTTCCTGATATTGTCCGAGGTTCAGACTCGCTGTCCCAGTTTAAAACTAGATTAAAGACGCATCTCTTTAGCCAAGCATTCACATTATAATTACCTTTTATACTACAGTTAAATCGGAACAAAAGCATTAATATAATATTCTGAACAGCAGCTACGCTAATTATTTCCCATCTGCTTTTCTGTTGTTATCTCGGGACACTAGTCCCGAGGTAAATAGTTTGTCAGCTCCAGTTTGTATCCAGCCTCTCATGAAGACTTCGGATGCCCCAACACCTGTGATGAGACGACTCCACGCCTGTGAAGAGACGACTCAACGCCAGCGTTGTTATGGCCTAAATTAATACACGACTGATTATCTTTTTCGAACATTATTCTTTAACATTGTCTTTCTAACATTTTTTATACTGTTCATCTATGAAATGCACTTTCTGTAAAGCTGCTTTGAAACAATGTGTATTGTGAAAAGCGTGATACAAATAAATTTGAATTGAATTGAATGTTTGGTTGGATTAAAACGAACCCTGGTGCGATTGCTCTGTTAGTGCGGTTCATTTGAATAAGTGTGAATGCTGCATCTGAACCCTGGAGTGCACAGAGACCAGAAAAGATGGGTCTCGCTCCGCTTCCAAACCAACCCTGGTGCGGTTCGACTGAAATATGAACACAACACGGACCAAAACGAACCAAAAACAGGAAATGACGTCACAAGATGCAACTCTAAAAAGGACAGAATGCTCAATCATATCAGTTTTTTCTTGTCATAGGAGCCATGTTCTGTCACGGTTCATGAATTCTCTCTCCGTGTGTGTGTGTGTGTTGGAGGCGTGGTCGCTGATTGCAGCTGATCAGATCATCAGCACCAGCTGTGGCTGATCAACTCGCCTATATAATGTCTCATCATCCACCTTGTCTTTGTCAGATCGTTTCGGTTCTCCTGTGTGCATGTCCTGGTCCCGGCTGTTTCGGTGTTCCTGTGTTTCGTGTCTGGATCCAGTGTTTGTCTTCCTGGTCGTCTGGTTTCCTGTGTTTCACGGAAGGCTGGTTTTCCATTCGTGTCCCTGCGCTGCCAAGAGCGGACTTCTGTGCGCTTCGATTCATCTGACCCACTGCTACTACTCTTATTGGACTTTATTCTATTAAACACTGTTGTTCTTCACTCTATTGAATCCTCCTTTATTGAACCTGACATGCTGCCCATTACAGTTCAGGTTCTGTGTCAGAAACTCAGAGTCTCCTCACAGCAGATCTTTGTTTGCGTGCAACTGAATGGTTCCTGCCGCTGTTTTGACTCCTTTACACATTTTATAAGCTCTTCATGAGTTCTCAGCTGGTCAAAATACCATCGTATGCACATACAATGAGCGCATTTATCCCAGAACACAACGTTTATTTGGATGTTCGGTAAGGTCTGTAGCAAAATGTGTGTGGGTTTTTTAGGTTCGATCTTAAAAACGACCAAGACTTTTATACAAGGCGAACCAGGACTAAATGTATTACTTTCTTTTATTTTAGTCCGGACCAAAAGAACCAAGAGAACCGAACTACAAGTGTGAACACACCCAAAGATCATTCCCAATTCCTGCAGTGCGAACACACCAGAAAGCGGATACTTCTGCCCAAAGCCCCTTTAGACCCTTTAGGCCATGTGTCCACAAAAAAAGCATTTTTTCATGTGGCTGGCTGGCGTATTCAATTGTTTTCATTGGGAGCTCCGCGTTATTAGAACGGCATGAGCGTAACGAGGCGCTGAGCGAGGATATCACGCTCAAGCGCTGAGTGTTCAGCGTTTTTAACTGGTCGTAGAGAGTTGATGAATGTTCGACTTTGAGTAAAACGCAGCGCTCACTGTCACTTTTCACCCAGCCGTCCAATCACATTGGAGGAAGGGCGGGACAAATACAACACCGACCAACCGCCACATTCTGCATGTACAACGTCAACAGATGGAAACAAGCAGTATAATAACATAAATTCATTTAAAGGTCCCGTTCTTCGTGTTTTATTGAAGCTTTGATTGTGTTTACAGTGTGCAATATAACATGTGTTCATGTTTCGCGTGTAAATAAAAACAGTATTTTTCACACAATTTACTTATCTGTACACCGCTGTTTTCACTGTCCTAAAAACGGCTGATGACTTCCTTTATTCTATGAAGTCCCTCCTTCAGAAATGCGTAACGAGTTCTGATTGTGCCAGCGGTTCCTGTGTTGTGATTCGACAGCAGCTTAGCGCACGTGGAAAGGTCACGCCTCTTAACGGGAGATGTATGCGCTCAATGATCTCTACAGCGTCCCTGGGAAAGCCAAACAAAGGTGATTTGACTCCGGGATGAAAATAACAGCGTCTCGATGACATGGCGACAAACACACTCAAACGCAACACTTCCTCTTCTCCACGTGGGACAGCAACAAGACCACGCCCCCTTTTTTTGCGTATTCTTGTGGGCGGAGGTTAGTCTGTTCTACTGTTCTACTGACGTCATTAATGAAGGAAGTACCAGGATGTAGTCCAAGCCAGCCGTTCGCTGTAGGCTTTGAAAGGGAACTTCTGTTAAATAAAATATCTCGCTTGGCATTGAACTTTGAGCTTTATAATTTTACAGGTATTATTTATGCTCTAACAGCAACATTACACACTAACTAAAGTTTGAACAGTGGGATCACGAAGAACGGGACCTTTAAAACAAGAGCCAGAGTAAATACTTTACATTGTATCAGCATTTTTATATAGAATCAATACAGAAACAAACTATCTGTGAAATGAGATGCTAGTAACACTTCCGCGGATATTCCGTATCATAACAAGCAAAGAGCCTCAACTGAAAAAACACTGCGCTGCCAAAACGCTCTCAAGCGCCTACGTTTTCAGCACAGCACCTAGCGTTTTCAGCTGGATAACCAGTCCCTCCAGAAAAACGCGATATTCGATCGCATGATTTAATGCATAATCAGCCAAAGTCTGCATATTTATGCGGGGGCCGCATTTTTTCAAATACGCCACATTTTCGCCGCGTAAATTGCCTATTTCCGCGTGCAAAATATGCGGGGCTAGCATAATTTCATAATCCCCGCATTTTCGTTGCAAAAAAGTCACATATATATTAGCAGAAAGTTGAAAAATGTTTGATTACTTCACACAAGAGCCGCCATTTTCCCCTATTGCCATGGGAACGTTTTGAAGTGACGTAATTACCCGACGCGACTGCCATGGAAAAGCTGCAAACCCCCGTGGAGAAACCATAGATATCGGTGAAACCATGATGAAGTGCAAACTCCCATTTGCCAACAAAAATAACAGCAAAAGAGCAAAGCAGTTTCCCGGTGTGCTGACCGATTTCAGAACACAGCATCATGAAGCTTCGAAGCGTTATGAATCAGTGAGTCGATTCAGCGGTTCGGATCGCCAAAGTCATGTGATTTCAGCAGTTTGACACGCGATCCGAATTATGAATCGACTCACTGATTCATAATGCTTCGAAGCTTCATGATGCATTGTTTTGAAATCGGTCCAAATTGAGCCATGTGTTTATTAAGGTCTTCAATAAAACAAGATGAGAACTTAAATATTCAATTAAAAATATTCGCTTTTTTTCTCTTTTTCATCAAACCGCAGTTTTTGCAAGTTTTATTGCATAAAATTGCATAAATATCCCGCATTTTCCATTGCATTTTTAAGAAATAATAATCAAGGATTTTTGCCCGCAACAATCACAAAAAAAAGCCGCATTTTTCTGGAAGGACTGAATAACAACACTTTGGTGGACACTCGGCCTTATTCTCAAGAGTGTAGGAGCTCCTGCCACACTATACAATGAGCGTCAACAGCACAGCTCAGATCCTTTGGTCTCTGGGAGAAATAGATGAGAAATGTTTGAGATCACATTTTTAATCTGACCTTTTGCAGACTTTAGTAAATTGGCAAATCTAAGCAGGGTTGTTATTGATAACTAAAGCTGCGTTTCCACCACAGGAACTTTTCCTAAGAACTAGGAACTTTGGGGTGGCACTCGGTGTGTTTCGACCGCAGGAACCGGGGTCTAAATGAAGTTCCGGGTAAATATTTCCCCCTCCGAACGGCTCTGCTCCCGAGGTGGTACTTTTTCAAAATTCAGGAACTTTCGGGGGTGGGACTTGGGCGCTGAACATGCTGATTGGTTGAACTCGCGCAGCATTTTATTTCAACCGCCATTTTTAAAAGTCTTTTGCAAGGTTTGTTCTGCGTTCAGTAAATATCAGTCTCGCTCTTTCTGTCCGATGGCGCGCGTTCATCTCAGCAATCACACGGTCAATGTCCGTAATAGCTGATAATAACATACATTGTCTTATTTTAAATCTAGCTTTACGAGCTTTCAGAATACGCTTTAGTGTTAGTGCTCGTCTCTTTTCCACAGTTTTGTTAATTCAATCTTTTGTAAACCAATACATATCCAGCAAAAGCAGCGCTGCTTGAATCTCCTCCACTTGTTATTGTTGCAGACAGTGTTGCAAAAAAATGATTACTGTCCGTCTGTGACTGGGAGGAACAGTCGAGCGCAGTCCCACTTCTCTGGAAAAATTTGCCTAATCTTCACGGTACTTTAGACCGCAGTGGAAACGCATACAGGAGCAGGTCTGGGGGAAAAAAGTTCCTGGTACAAATTGTTCCGGGCAATTTCGGTGGAAACGGTGCTTATAACTAAAAAAAAAAAAATCAGGTAGCATTTTATTTTACAGTGTCATGTACGTACTACAGTAATAACAGTAAATTATGCATAATTACAAGCAATGAAACCTAAATCAAACCCTAAAGGATATTTTGTTAATTATTATTATGGTCGCACTTTAGATTAGGGTCCAATTCTCACTATTAACTACGACTTTTGCCTCAGTAAACTCCTAATACTGCTTATTAATTAGTGGTGGGCATAGATACATTTTTTAAATCTAGATTAATCTAGATTAAAATGGCTCATTTGAATTCTGCCAAAGGCATTCAGAATATGTGTGCTCGTAAGTGATCGTTTGTCTTTTTGTAGTTTGAATAATAAATAACTTCTGTCCCTTTAAGACCTGACGCACGCATATCCAAACACTGTTCCTGTGAGCTGGTTACGACTGTGTTTGCATTAAAACTCACCAAGATGGGCATTGAGACATTTTTGAGTGTATCTGACCATTAATAAGCTGGAAAAAGGAGCTCATTTTTGCACTTGTATGTCAGAGGTGGCTTTATTATGGTATGTGCGCTTCAGATGCGAGTGCGAAATCTGCGGGAATTAGTAGAATTAACGTTATGAGCAACCCCGCGCGAAATTCAGACCGGTCACACCAATACTAACAAAAGTCCAGCAGAACACCCGTTCGCAATGTTCAGAGGATTAAACGGACTGAATGAGAGGAGGCGGTGCGTGTCACTCGCTGTCAGTCGGAGAGGAGAGCGCAGCTGATATCGATACTGTAGAAAAGGAGTATCGTATCGTTTCAGATATTTCAGTATCGATACATAGCGAAATATGGATATTTTTGACAACACCAGTAGGCATACACACAGGTATGTGCGCCCCCCCACAGTGCAATTCGGCTAGGTGTACATCCGCGCTAAAATATCAAGGTGAAAGTCATCATAGCTTGTGTAGTATAGACCCAGCTCCCAACACAACTTTGAAAATAGATTAACGGCGATATTTTTTTTATCGCCCGATACGAGTCTCACGTTATAGCAGCACGTTAACGTCGACAACGGCCCAACACTATTATTAATAGTTAGTAAGGTAGTTGTTAAGTTTAGGTATTGTGTAGGATTAAGGGATGTAGAATATGATCATGATGAATAAGGCATTAATATGTGCTTTATAAGTACTAATAAACAGACAATATCCTATAACATGATTGCTAATAAGCAACTAGTTAATAGTGAGAATTGGACCCTAAACTAAAGTGTTACTCTGCACTTGTTTGTATAATTACAGTGACCACCTGAAACCAGGGTGTGACCAAAATAAATACAACTGAAAAACTACATGGAAAACTTGCACTTAAACAACAATTCAAAGTGTTGGGTGGCAACTAACTGAAGCAGTTTTGTAGTTGGAGTACTCAAAGCAGATAAAATGACTGACACATTAACTAAAATGCTGATTCAAATACTAATAAATACTATAATAGTATATAAATGAAAACTGAATCTCTAAGTGCAGTTTGAGACACCACTGAGCTCCTGAAACTTTAGGAAGTGTAGATGTTTCTCAGAAGCCTAAAGCAAAAGTCCCCATTAGCTCTCCATTTCTTGTCATTGTTGTCTGGGAGAAACGAGTGAGATGTCAAAGATAACCCAACCGTCATGATCCTTCCCTACAGGCAGGATTGAGGGACACACATCTGAGTGACGGCTTAGTTTAGAAAAACTCATTACATTTCAATAAAACATATCGTTCGTTCCTCGTTATTTCCAACTGAAGAAATGTCCACAAGCTCTGAGACACGATGGCAACGTCCAATTCATGATCGAGCGGATTATTTTCAAAGAACCTGTTGAATTGGGTTACAAAACGCAGCGATTTATTTGCGAATCGAACTGATGCAGTTGAATCAACAACTCACTGATTCAATGATTCACTCAGAGTCTTGAGTGTGTGCGAAACATAAGCAACTTCTGCTCTTCTCCTGAAGTAAAAGTGATGAGGAGTACATCAACTGGAGTGTTATTTTATTAGGGTAGTTGTGTAGCTTGTCCGCCGCTGGTGTGTGAGACAGAAGGTTTAAACATGTCTTCTGTCTCTCTGGACACACCCTGTTTATTCATCTGCTGAGAGGGAATTCCACACACACACACAAAACAAACCCAAACACACTGTTAACAGTCCACAAAAGGACAGTGTGTGTGTGTGTGTTATCTTTTACTATACAGAGACATGAGGGGGGGGAGGTTAGGAACTAGCACAGCTGCGCTCTCACACACACACACACACACAGACAGTGATCTTGCCCGTCATAAGCCTACACTTCCTCAGTCGCGCCCCGAGGACAACACCTTTCTGAGTGTGTGATGGGACGAGATGTCGGGATTGTCTTTCGTTCTTCAGTAGAGCAGTGAAGGTTTTTAGCGGAAACTATGTATCATCAGGAGCCATGGGTATTAATAGTGTTTTTGACTTTTGGTCAGTCCTTGATTTGCATTATATAAATCACCAAGGACACGGATTCAGCGAAACATCTTCTTTACTGTAAAGCGATACGACTCCAGCAGATCTGACTGCACTAAAAACACCCGAACACACCTAGATCTAGCTTCTAGAGCTCTGTTTTGGGAGGTCTCTCATCTGCAGCACGGCTCAGTCTGACCTTTGACCCCTGACATGTACATCATCACATCATCGCAGGCGGTGTTGCATAATCAAGCCTGATGTAATTGGCACTCGCTCCCTGGTCCCTGCAGGAATGGGGAAACACAGAGAGGGTGGAACTCGGAATGTGACAAAACACACACTTCCAAGAAACGGAGTGAGAGCAGCCCTGTTTCTTCTAAAGACCCCCAGAGAGCCTCAACGCACCACCCACCCACACACACACACACATGCACACACACGGCAGGCACAATGGAGAGAAAGAGACTGACAGAGTGTGTGTGTGTGTGTGTGTGTATGTGTGTGAAGTGCTTCAGTGTGTGTGTGAAGTGTGTCAGTGTGTGTGCTTCCCATCTCAAATATCTGTTAATTAGCTATTGTTTTCTCCATGAAGTGTGAGTCAGTGCGATACGCTCTCGCTCTTAGAAAGTGCGTTCAAATGTTTTACTCCGACTAAAGCAACACTTTCTCTTTTTAAAATGACATCTTATTTTGTGACGTAAACAGACCTAGACAATGTGATTGTGGCTCATCCTGATTTATCTGCTGTCTGCCATTGTCTGTGATGTTTGTATACTGTAATATTTACTAGTAAATAGTAGGCTAGGTACTAAATTTAATTCATAAAAACAACCATATTATATTTTTTTTCTTAATTTCATTTCTATGAAAAGATTTCCCACAAATTATGTGTTGTGTGTTTTCTGGTAATCAAATGAAGACATAAAACTTTGTCAAACAAAGCTGCACACCTGAGCTTTATATGGTTAAAATTAAAACATGAAGAAAAAGTTTTGATAATGTATTATTATTATTACATCAGTGTTAGTATTATTATTATATTGAGACGTACTGTATATAATTTCTACTGTACAACAGTAATATATTTGTCAAGGTAAATCAAACTTTTATTTTGACGGGTTGCTGTGAAGCGCTTTGAGTTTCTGTGTATTTATGATGATATGATGGTAGTTTTTCTCAAATTAAACAGTGAAATGCTCATGAAGTGACTATCAGAGCGGCTCTGGAGATGACAGACATGCGTTCATGTCTTTATATGAGACGGCAGAGATGGAAACATGCGACCACACGTGCGATTCTGAGTGTGTGTGTGTGTGAGGTAAATTAAACCGTGTGTCTGCTCCATTCATTCACACAGAGAAACGCAGGATTCGTATTTAAATAGTCTTTTTGCCGTGTAATATTCACAGACATTAGTCTATATCACCAGATGCGTTCTCAGGCACTGAAATTTGGTACCGATAGATTTCATGTGTATCGGTACTCGGTAGTAACGTAATCACGTTCTCCAGCTCATTTACCCTTCTCCATCCCCAGCTCCACCTCTCGTCAGCTGACTGTCAGCTGATCACGTCTACCTATAGGGATACGACGTCTATCACAGCACACATATAAGCTCCTTCAGTACTATCAGCAGCTATCACGTTCTCCAGAGCTCATTCACCCTCCTCCATCCCCAGCTCCACCTCTCGTCCAGTCAGGATCTGGTATTCTGATTCCCCCTGAATCAGACTAAATTCCTGAATTATTTCGTACATCAAATATTGACATTAAATGATATCTGCAATAGATTAGAACCATACCGCCAATCCAAACTGTATGCTAATTACCAATAATCTTTGACGATAGTGGTCCTGACAGAATTATAATAATGTGCATTATATAGGCCTATATAGAATTATAACTCGTGCATTCGGATGTGATTTATTCATGGTGGAGCAGCGAGTTGTGATCCTGCTCACATGCTCAACGCTGTAAATAAAATGTCATATGCCTGATATAATAAGAATAAATGCATATTTAATTTAATAATATGTAAATAATATCCTAATTATTATTTCATTATTTAAACCTGTTTAAAAATAGGAAGATATAGACGCGTATTAGGGGTGTAACGATACACGTATTCGTATTGAACCGTTTCGGTACAGGGCTTCCGGTACGGTGCACACCTGTACCGAACGGTTATGAATGTAATCTTTAACAGTTAACAGTCGGCTTGTTGTAAGCGCGGAACACACTTCAACCCGAGTTCCCACACGAACATATTAAGTATTCAGTCCATTTTATCACGAAATTCAAACGATAAATGCCGTTTTAACGCTCTTTAATGTGACGTGACTGATAGACGCGTATCAGTTCAACTTAAAGCGGCGGCGCGCGAGTCAATGCGATCATCTCTTCCTAAAGAATAAACATAAATTAGTTCATCTTAAGGTATGTTGAGGATACATTACAACTTATTGAAATGTATCATATGTCGTGTAATTGCTCCATCTGTGTTTCAACCGCGGAAAGACAATAAAACAGCTTGTAAACAATGTCATGCAGAATCACGTTTACACAGAAGTCATTCAGTGTCCACAGCTGTGAGCTCACTAGAGAAATCAACTCTTTCACATGCACTATATTAGCCGTTATATATTCATTATATTAGCCTATATATATTCATTATATACTACTTAGCCTGGTAGTGATGTCTTGTTTATTTAATGTATGTTTAAATAAACCTGTCATGAAAATTACAGCCACTAAATGATTATATTTTTATGATAATAATTAGTTATAATTTAATTCATTTAAGGACAGACACAATTTTTTTCATTTAACCACTGTTGAATAAAAATTAATAAAAAGCAATTTTGTAAAACTGCTGTACCGAATCCATACCGAACCGGGACTTCAAAACCGAGGTACGGACCGAACCGTCAGTTTTGTGTACCGTTACACCCCTAACGCGTATTATAGTTAAAATGGTTTTCTGTGTTGTATTTTATCTCAAAATAAAGGATGTCATTTTATTCCACATGGAAATGAGCGGAAAATAAGTGAATACAGCCTCATGAGTTAAACACAATGCTGCGGTTATTTTAACATACTAATTAATAACGGCCCATTTCAAATGTTTACGGGCTTTTCTTTTTTTTATGTTTTGCTTTTTATATATTTCTCTTGTAAACACTTGCCAGCATTTCAGTAATAAACGTCTAGATCTTTAAAACGCATCCAAATTACAGCGAAGCGCAAGTGTACGGTGCTCTGCAGGGGTCAAAAAGGATATAAACAGTGAATTTTGAAGTGATATACTCTTGAAAACTCTGCAATTGAATGACCACACGACCTCTGTGTTTGTCTAAAACAGTAGGTCATTCATTTTTACGCGGGTATTGCGAGAAAAACACTGATATTCTGGATTCAGACTGCAATAAAATCACTGACCAGCCCCTGTCAATGATGAAAATACCGTATGACCGGTCCGAATAGGGCTTATGTGTGGTGTTGATTTAATTGTACAATGTGTTTCAGCATGACATCGCTCAAACATATTAAATATGACAAATAAAGGCAGAAAAGAGATCATTTACTAACCAACAGAATCATTTGACAGAACATCAACGTCTTTATGGAACACACACACACACAAATGTGTTTGACAAAAGTGTAAAACGTGAGGAAAGCAATGGAAAGGCACCTGCTGATAATAGAGAACAGCACTGCTGCCACCTGCTGGCGGGAAATCACACTGAAGCTGATCTGTCAACACACACGCACACACACAAAATAAGGTGTTCCTAGACTTATCAATGTCTACCACACCAGTGCTTACAAAACAGAACCGAATGTCTAAAACAAGTGTTAACAGATGCCACAAAACACTCTAAACATTCATTAGTGTTAGAAAAACAGCACATTACAGTGATTACAGCCTGACCTGAGCTCAGTTTATATGCTTATCATTCCATCATCTCCATTCATTCACCCAGGACAGATTTATGAGTGTTGATTCATGTTTACAGAGTCATCGGCTGAACACTGCATCACTAATCACTCATGATCTGCAGGAATGTGTGTGTT